>JAEMOT010000893.1:0-93902 GCA_019297695.1 Apostasia ramifera
GTCGAAGAGGTCAAGCCGAAGAGGATTACGCTGAACTGACCAGATGCAGCGCAAGGTACGGGAAATCAAACCGCCTTTAAGAGGTATGGCCTTCCCTATCCCCCAGACTGCGTTGTCCGTACACCGTACAGTCGGGACTGTGGCGTAACAGCCTAGCAGGCATTATTGGTCTGACACTAGCAGTGGGTCCACGAATTAGATCAGGGTATAAAAATCTCATTGTAACTAGAAAAAGGGACCTTTTTCTCTTTCCCCCAAGCCTTCAACTTCTCTATCATCATTGTAATTTCACAGATAAGCTTTACATTACTGAAGACCTTTGAAGCCTCCTCGAAAAGGAGTCGTGGTTTTTCCGATCAGCTGATTTTTCACGTAAAAAATTCTTCTTATTTTTCTGATTGTTTTCTTGTCACAATAAATTCTCAAGTGGCTTAATTAAAATGAGAAGATGCCAATCGGCCGGTGCATATAACAGGCTGGAATCAAAACGGAGACAAATCTCTTCCAATTGTTGAACTCTGGCGTTGGCTTTATCTTCAATTCTCTATTGTTATCATCAGCCATCATTAATTATAAAAAATAGGGTAAATTACCCCCAATCCTAAGTTTAAGCCGTAATAATAAGCAGATCCACATTATAATATCAAGATAACTGAGTTTTAATAAATTATCACCATTATACCTCTCCCCCTCTCTCGCTCCTCCCGATCCCCGTGCACGCGACCTTATGCGTGATCGATGGCGGGTCCGGCGGCTGCGCGGCCTTGCGCGTGCGTGGGGATCGGGTGGAGAGAGAGGGGGAGGGATATAATAGTCGACTAGATTCAAGTTGCATTTTGAACCACTCACTAAGTTTGATAAGTTAGATTTGTATTGTAGCAAAGTGGTTTCAGTTAGAATTGACCTGAGTAGACAATTTCTTATCTTTTTAGAAGATTAAATTTTTAAAATAAATTATTTGATGATCCGTGATAAAAAAATATCATTAAACAAAGCAATTACTTTCTCTAGGCCTCGTTTAGTTCAAGTCAATTTTCTTGCCTAAAACAAATTCCAACTTTAAAAATTAATTTCATTTCACATCCAACACAAATATGAATATTAGAATTTAAAATATTTCATATTTTACATACTTTTTAATATTAAAATAAATTTTTCTCCTATTAAACTTAAAAAATAAAATATCTTATTCGCTTAATTAATTTAGATAAAAAAAATATTCTTTATCTTATATGAAATTTTTTGTTAGGAAAAGTAGAAGTTTTAACCAAATCAATGTTAAAGAGATCACATGAACATCTGCTTTCATTATATTTATTAAATTTATAACGAAGGTTAGTCGATGTGAAAAATAATCAACTGAAATAAACGAATAAGATAAAATTTGATGATCTTTTAGCCATCTGACAGCACATATTAGTTCAATGAATTGCTCGTTAAAAGCTTAAATTGGAATATGAAATTTAATTTATACACTTATGTTTAAATAAATTTAATGAGAATTGCTGAATTACTTGATAAATATTATAAAATTTTTTTTTCAGAAAAAGCATGTTTAATTAATATGAAAGTAATGCTCTGTTTAGATCTTAGTTGCATTTTAAAGATTTAATTCCAGCTTTTTATGTGAACGCATTATCTTTTTATTTTATTAAGTCGCTAGAAATTTATTTAAGCTAAAAAAATTCAATTTTAACCAATCAAACTTCTAAAAAGCCAACCCAAAACTCAATTAATGTCATTTATAATTGATCTTTATTTGTTATTTAAGTAAGATATTAACCACTAAAATATTTTTTAAATGTAATATATTATTAAAAGTATGTAAAATATGAAATAATTATTTGAGAATTAATTAATTAAACTTCAAATTTTTATTTTTGAGAAATTAAACTCCACAAAACTCATCTCCAGTTTAATCAATCTCAATTTAAATTATTCTTAACTAAATCTTATTAATTTATGTGCGATATTAAGTTGCATAACTTAAAAAAAAAAAAAACAGTTTCATAACTTTTACTTATAAATATATCTCAAGTGGCTTAATTAAGATAAGAAGATGCCAATCAGCCGGCGCATGTAACAAACTGGAATCAAAACGGAGACAAAATCTTTTCGAAGGGTAGAACTCTCGCGTTGACTTTGTCATGCTGCCGGCCGTCATTAATTATAAAAAATATTTTGACTAGAGATAGAAGGCGGACCTCTGTTGTCAAACATACATCTAGCGCCTGGGCCGTCAGTGTCGCTGTGAGACAGCGAGAGCAAGTAGGGTCGTGGGCGTCGCCGCGACAGCCGCTTTGCTGCTTCGGGCCATCGGCGTCACCGAGAGAGCTGCGAGAGTCGCGTCGGTGAGAGCCTTGAGAGCGGCGAGAGAAGCGTCGGGCCGTGGGCGGGAGCCGTGAGACTGCGTCGGGCCGTGATGGCCGTCCGTGTCACCGCGGAACGCCGGGACCACGAGACGGTGAGAGCGAGCAGGTTGAGCAGTGAGCAGTGTCAGGCTGTGCCGCTGTAGGCATCGCCGCGATAGCTGCTTCGCCGCTTCGGGCCGTCGGCAAGAGTCGTGAAAGTCGCGTCGGCGAGAGTCGCGAAAGTCGCATCAGCGAGAGCCGCAAGAACAGTGAGAGAAGCGTCGAGCCGTGAGCGGGAGCCGCGAGACCGCATCGGGCCATCGACATCGCCGGAGAGCTGCAAGAGTCCTTGCGAGTTGCCGGTCGCAAGGGTCGAAGATGAGGGATATGGAGATCCGGAGACGGAGTGGGCACTAGGCGGCTAGGGTTCAGCGGTTCAGATGAGGGGTGCAAGGTTATATATTTGATAATTTTAATATAAAGTTTTCCAGTTTACAAATTTATTAGGGGTGCAACTGCCCCCCCTAACTTATATGTATGTCCGCCACTATAATGCTTCGTATCTCACCCCAATTACTTGAGATTGTGTGACATCATGAATTTTAAGTATAATAGTACTAATTAATTTAATTTTATGAATATTTTTGAGATTTTTTTATTTTTTATAATAATAAATATGAATATATATATATATATATATATATATATAAATATTTTAATTTATGAATTAAATTGCAAAATTTATCACAAAATATTTTAAAAGCAACCGAGTTGAAAAGTAAAATGTTATTATATGTTCAAAACAATGAAAATTATAGGAAGTTGAATGGTTGAATATTATAAATTGAATTTATTTAGATTTAGTTACCGTTAGTATTAAATTAATACTATTAAGGAGTAATTCTATTTAGATTTTTGAAATTTATTAAATTTATGACAAATTTATAAATATCAAAATATGTCATATAGGTCCAAAAAAATTAATATACAGGCCATTGTAGCCCATTAGGGATAGAATCCGTTAAGTAGTTTTAAAACAATGAAGACATTTTTTACTTTATCAAATTTAAAAACGTGCCACCACGGCTTTTCGTCCTCTCCGGACTTCAGCAGACTTGCTGGATCTCATCATGACGCAATGTTGCCTGCGTGCAAGTAGGCCAAATCGCCAGCGGCCATCTGTTGCCGCATTCGGCTGCTTGCGCGCAAGCAGGCCACGCTCAAACAGGTTGCACTAGGGCTTGAGAGAAATAAAAATTTCATTTTTATTTGAGTTTTGAATTTATAAATTAGTTTATTTCAAGCCTACAACTCAAGTATTAAAATTAAGGAATGGAATCATCACGCGATTGTCAAGATAGATAATTTAATCTAGCATGCAAGTAAATTAAACTTAAAGATAATTATTTATTATTTTATGTTATATAAATGTTTCCTATTTAGGTCTCGTTTGGTTCGAGGCGAAATTTTTGCTCAACACAAATTTCAACTATAAAAATTAATTTTGTTTCACATTCAATACAAATACGAATACTAGAATTGAAAGTATTTCACATTTTACACACTTTCTAATAGTAAAATAAATTTTTCTCATTAAACTTAAAAAATAAATAAATTTTTTTTTTATATCTAAAAAAAATTCGAACCAAACAAGGCCTTAACGTTGAATTTTCTTATATTTTTATGATCTTGTTCAAGCTTATGCCCATTTATATT
The DNA here is from genome assembly GCA_019297695.1 of Apostasia ramifera. Taxonomy (NCBI): domain Eukaryota; kingdom Viridiplantae; phylum Streptophyta; class Magnoliopsida; order Asparagales; family Orchidaceae; genus Apostasia; species Apostasia ramifera. The sequence continues at coordinate 4,068 of JAEMOT010000893.1, forward strand.
TAATTAATCAATATGATACATATTGAAATTAAAAATAATAATAAAATATGATATTAAAAAAAAAATAGAACTGACCTCTAAGATTCGAGCAATACTTGTGGTAACTCGTGGCTGATAAGACTAAAAAGTTATCAGCAGATAATATTCTAAAAAAAGAAATTAATAAATCAAAATGCAACTTTTGATTGGTTTCTAGGCATAGAAAAAGATCACAAAAAATTTAGAAAATAGAAGAGTTCGTAATTAAGATATAGAATTAATTTATTAAATCTTATGATTGAATTGAAAATATTTTTATTATATAAAAATCATAGATTTGTATGTGCAACATAACTAAGTCTGTCAACGGATCGGATTTGAATCGGATCGACCCCAACTTGAATCCAAATCCATGAACCACAGATCGGGTCAATCATCGGATCGGGTCATAGTCAACCCGGATCCTTTCGGATTGAAACCCGGATCGGGTCGGAACTCGGATTTTCGGATTTGATCCATTTACTAAGATTGCAAATAATATACACAATCACAAAATTCTCAAAATTAAGCAGAGAAAAAGTTGAGATAATGAGATAACTAGCTTAAAAAATTACCTCAAAGAGATTATGAAAAATAAAATACAAATAAAGTCAGTAAGAATAAATAGTTATTCAAGACAAACTATTAAGAAAATAAAAAAATAGATGAGCAGACAGAACAGATGAAGGAAAAATAGATAGAATAGATAAACAGAATTCATGATTTCTAAACTACTAAATTGACGAAGCTATATTTTCAAGCTAATAAAGATATTCATATTCATAGCAATCTAAAATATGATCAAATACTAGTACTTCTGAAGATGATATTAAATTAAACTAGAATAACGCAAAAAATATTAAAGCATTATGTCTACAAAAAATTAGAAAAGCTCTTATATTGATAGCAATTTTAAATAGTCTTAAGCATCTTTAATATCTTCAATTTTGGTCTTCCATGCCTTCCTTCATGTTCTTTTCCTTTTTTAAAATTTGTTTCTTTACACCTTCAGCTTTGTTATTAATTTAATTTTATGTGATATAAATTTTAATTAAATATATGATCAATAAAAATAATGATATGCAATAGTTAATATATGTTAAAATTTACTTAATAATATGTAATAATTAAATATGTAAACGGGTCGGGTCATTAACGGATCGGATTAATAGTAATCCAAATCCAATCCTTCTAAATATAATCGGAGCGGGTTAGTAAACGGATCAGATTGACGGGTCAAAAAAAACTTTATTTGGGGGGTTAATTGAATCAGAACTCGGATCGGATCGGATCGTGATACGATCCATTGACAGGCCTAAACATAACACAAGAGCAAAAGAGAAGGGTAGAAAAGACAATTGATGAGTTCACGCAATGCAGGAAAAAAATCAGAATTAATTGTCATTTCTGCTTTTCTATGCATTTTTTGTGTAAAGGTATTTTTGCTATTTATACTTGAAATTATATTATATATAATAAAATACTTGTAATTAAAAATAGAAATAGTTACCTACATACCACACAATTTAGTTTTATTTATACCTTACCCATCCATTCTTAGTTAACTATGCTATGCACACTCAAAATATTATAAAATCTTACATACACAAATTTTATTTTATTTCTATTATAATGAGTAATCATAATTTTTCAATAACCTAATTATAGTAAGATTACAAAAAATTTGGGCCGTTCATCATATTATTTTAAGGATATTTAAATATATTTTGAGTGAAAATCTCAAAATTTTAATATTTAGGTGACGGCAAAGGAAGGAGACATCCGCGACGTGAATTGATTTTAGGATAAATCAACGCTTTAGTGTGATATTGAGGAAGAGAAAAAATATGTACTATTAAGAGTAAAAATATAATTTTAATGATTTATTAACAGAATATTTTTTTTAAATAGATTTTGATTAAGTTTTAACTCAAATGTGTGTATGTAAGATTTTGTAATGTTTTGAGTGTGCATAGCATAATTAACTAAGAATAGATGGGTAAGACATAAATAAAACTAAATTATATGATATGTAGGTAATTATCCCTTAAAAATACTCATAGATAGTAAAATAAAGTGATATTTACCTATATAATATTTTGTACTATCATATTTAAATATTATATATTTATTTTTAAATATTTATTATAATTATAAAATATCACACTTTACATTTTTCAGTTTTTGAAATATAATATTTAAAAAATTACAATATATATTATAATATTTAAAAAATAAAAATAAAATATATAAATATAATAATATGAAGATGTGATTATCCATAAACCATATTAATGCATAGCAACGCACATTTTAATTCCGCTGATTAATTCTGAGCACCAATATATTGCGTGAGAAGTTATTGGGTTCGGACGGCCCACCGTTCGGAATTCAATCAGAGGGCGCCACGTGTGCCATACAGCTGGGTCCGGGCACACGTGGCGCCCTCTGATTGGGCGTCCGAACGGTCCGTTCGCACCCAATAATTCTTCTATATTGCGCATTAATTACATCCAAAATTCTGGAATTTAATTAAATATTAAGGCTTTGAGAGGTTAGGGCTTAAAAATCTTAATCAAATAAAATCTGAAAAATTAAAACTAATGTGCATGCGATGTCAGAAATGAGATGCATGAAAGTTATTAACCTTAGGATTAATGTTTGTTTTTCAAATTAATTTTAATTTCATACATCACACATATTATATATATGTAAATGTAAAAAATTAACTTCATACATCACAAATTATATACAAAAATGAATTTAAGTTAATAATATTTTGATTTTATTTTATAATAATATTTTGATTTTATTTTACTTTTAATATATTTTTTAAAATATAATAAATTTTATTTTAAATGTTTTATAATTATGAAATAAAAATATCAGATCAAATACTACCATTTACTTTAAATTAATTTGCAAATAAACAACCCATATTTTGAGAAATATTAAAATATCCACAAACCAACAGCAAACTAGCTGGCCAACATTATAAAGACTTCATTAATTATATGAGAATGGTTATACAGGTCTCGGGGACTGCTTTACATATGGTGATGAAGATGATAACTTTATTAAATTGGATATATGATACATAATTTTGTACATTTTTGTTTGTCATGCCTATAGATATTGCACGTATTTTCAAGTGAAAATGTCCATATGGGTATTTTCAAGTTGAGTTTGAGCGCGTCAGATTTAGCTTGAAATTGAATTTCTCAAATTTGGTCGAGTTTTAGATCGAGTTGTTGAAATTCTTTTTGACGTCGACCCACTTTCAAGTTAAATTGATCCTAATTAATCATAAATTTTGTTTTTTTATTAATGTAATTGTGATGTTCGTGGCCGAAAAAGGATGAAAAGTGATTACTGTTTGATGTGCCAAAAGAAGAGAATCACTGGAACAAAATGTAATTTCTGGCAGGCTTTTGAGCCGGATGATGAGCGGAGAGAAGCACGAGATAGTGTGATCCCAAATAATAAAGACGTCTTTCGAGGCAAAACTATAAGATTAATGATAAAAACTCCGTAATTAAGTATTTTTTTACTGTAGTACTAGTAGAATGAATGATCTTATGAGAGTACTTAAGTCACTAAATTCTCTAAAATTTAAAAGGATAATATCTATATATTTGAATCATGTATAAAATGTTATAATATGAATAAAATCGTAAAACTAATGATAGCAAAATTCATAATTAAGCGTGTCTGAGTTGAAGTAGTACTTAGATGGGTAAACTTCCTTGGAAGTACTTAAGTCACGTATGTAGCTTCCTAAAATCAAAGCAAACATTAATATTTCTATATTTTGTATTACAAGATGTTACAATATCTATGTTGAAACAAAATTATTAGATATATGCATTTTTGTGAACTCGTAAAAAAATCTATAAATTCATGAAATGAAGATAAATCTGTGAAAAAAGATATTACATCCTTAGATGAATGCACTATGTTTCAAATGTGAAATATGCTTTCATTAAAAAAAAAATTCGAAAGATGCTCACATTTTTTTATATAAGTGACTCTGATTTCGTGTGAATCAAAGAGAAAATTCAAATTGTAAGTACAAAAAGTCACACATGATTCATATATCTCGAAAGTCTAACTCACATTTGAACTCAATTCAACCAATTCTAAAATTGAATGAAATTTTAATGTTATGTTATGTTCTTTAGGCTTAGTTTGGTTCGAATTTTTTTTAGACAGAAAAAAAAATATTTTATTTTTTAAATTTAATAGAAGAAAAATTTATTTTAATATTAAAAAGTGTGTAAAATATGAAATATTTTAAATTTTAATATTCGTATTTGTATTGGATGTGAAATAAAGTTAATTTTTAAAGTTGAAATTTGTGTTGAGCAAAAAAATTGCCTTGAACTAAACGAGGCCTAGAGAAAGTAATTACTTGGTTTAATGACATTTATAAATAATCTTTTATAAGATTATAGAATTATTAGACAAAAGATAACATCTGAATATCATGACATCTAGATTACATAACATAACACCAAGATATATAACAACAAATCAAACTCCCCCTTAGATTAAATTGCTCGAAATTATCTGCAATCGATTTCGTGAAGCCAATTGTATTCAGAAGATCAGAAAGAAAACATAAATCTGATCTCTACATATGTGATAGTTAAAACACATCACGCGAAGGCAGCCTCATATTTAAGGATGCAACTTCCCAAGAAGACGTGGCAAGCCAATTGGCCTCGGCAGCCATTCGAGAGCTTCTTCTTCGCCAGGCGCAAGCAGGCCGAGCACGTATCTTCATTCTGGTCCCTCGAGCACTGAGCAAGGCCTGTGATGTTTGCTTTCCTCCTCAATACATCGGAAATCTCTTTGGCAAATAATGCCTCTGTTTCTCCTGTTCCAACCATGTTCCGCTGTGTCGGTGCCATTTCCGTCAGCATTGTCATTAACTCATCCACTTTCTTTGTGAAATAATCGAAGTAAAAGAGCATCACTCTTGTCGTTCCGTATCCCACATGCGCAGCGTCGGTGTCTGGCTGACCGAGGAAGTTCTCCGTATCATACCTGCGAGGAAACATGCATGGAGGATTCTCTGGTGTTGATCAAATGCTTGAGATCTTATAGTTGGTTGGGGAGTTGTTAAAATATGATTTATTAGGGTTAATTACTTAAAAGTTTCTATAGTTAATTTATAATTAATGTTTAGTTTATAGTCTTTAAAAACTTAATGAAATATTTCTATTTTGAAATTATTACAATACTAAAGGTTTTTATAAATTATAATTATTACATAACAGATCGATCTCTATTGATGATTTTCAATATTTCGTTTTAAATTTTTAAAAATTTTATTTTTACTTTTCCCCTCACTCTCTCTCTCTCCCCACTTGCCTTTGCGAGGGCGGCAGGGGGCCTCTGATGCTCGTCCTCTCCCACACACACACATGCTCTCTCTTTCTCTCTCCCGGCAAGGCGGCGATGAGTAACACAGAATTCTCAATTGTAAAAATATAAAAATGTGAAGAAATATTAATGATAAAAATTAAAAATCATTAAATTTTATAGGGAGAAATCTTTTATGTAATATTAGGTAAATTGAAAAATTATTTTAATAAATTTTTAAAAATTTTAAATTAAATAATAATTATGAGTTAATTATAGAAAACTTTTCAGTAATTAATCATATGATTTAATCAAGTGTGTTAAATGGGCTACATGTTAATGGGCTTCAACAAAGGCCCATTAATGTAAGTGAATTAAGAATAAGGCTGAGATCATATTAACATCTGGCTGAGATGAATGGTACAGGTTTCTTTTTTTTCTAATATAGATATAGATGATTTTCTGTTAGTCAAAATTAAAATCATTTCAAGTAATAAAAAAAAAAAAGTTGTTTTGAGTTCCTGTATAATACCTGACGAAGCAGATGCTGCCGTGGAACATGTGGGCGGAGGTGCTGGTGGGGCAAGCTTTACTCATTTGGGTAGCAATTACAGCAATCCAATGCATGCAAACCTCTTTCGACATATCATACGGGCACCACCCCTTGATGTAGATGTTGTTTGGTGGTGAATCTGGTGATCCTTTAAAGTCATGTGTAGTAGTATAGTAGTAGTTATTATTATCGATGATTAGTACTTGAATGAGTTCCACAAGAGCGACTTGAATTCTATAACGTAGCGAAGGGTCACGCTCTTCTGCAGGGGATTTGATCGCGCAATCGTGATCGCCGAGGGCAAAGGGAGCGAGCAAAAGAGCTGTGGTTAAGATGAGCGCAAGATAATTGTTTGTGTAATCCATTTACTACTGTTATCTCTGTAGCCTCAAATAAATATATATATATACTGAGAAGAAATTATTATTAAATTGCAGACGAAATGCAAAAATCTTTGAAAACTCAAAGAGTGTATATGCAATGTTATTAAATCCTCACAACGACAAATAACAGCTAGCTCTATGGCCTCAGTCAAAAGATTGTAATATCAAATTTAATGATAAAATCTTTACATTTATGAGCGTGACATTTAAATTAACACTTTATATCTCCAGCACTAAACCAGCAAATGAGGCGGGTCGAGTCCAATTTTTTGACGGATGATCTTATAAGTTTTAATCGGATTGGAATGGGTCAAATTGGGATTGAATCGTAAAAAATCGAATAAGAACGCTTTTATTACATATATATAATTATTTAATTTTTATTATGTTGATACAAAAATTCATATATTTAGATTATATTTTAATTTATATTCTTCTGCTAGTAAAAAGAAAAATTTTAAGTTAATTTTTAAAAATTAAAGATTTTAATTTTTTTTTATTATATTTTTGAATCAGAGTACTTTTTGTAAATTATAATAATTTACTTTTTGATTTAATAAAAAATATTTATTCAATTGGGTCCAGACCCGATCAATCCGAATCTAATCCGAACACGAGTTATTTGCAGTATACCTTTGACCGGATTCAAATCATGACTCCTGATTTGATTATTTATGAATTGATTTTGAATAAATCATTTTGAATCAGTCTCAACTCGTTTACAGGCAAGCCTGACACCGATACATTCATAAAAAAAATATTATGACTTAAGCAATTTAAAATCTATAGATATTTATAAATAAATACAACAAACTCCTAAAAAACCAACCCAAAACTCAATTAATGTCATTTATAATGAGTTATTTGTTATTTAAGTAAGGTATTGACCACTAAAATATTTTTTAAATGAAATATAATATCAAAATATTTAAATGCTTGTTGACCCTTCCAACACGCTTTGAAGAAAAAATCTTGTGTTCGGACGGCGCACATTCGGACCCCCAATCAGAGGGCGCCACGTATGCCCGGAACCACCTGTATGGCATACGTGGCGCCCTCTGATTGGGGGTCCGAACGTGCGCTGTCCAAACCCAAGAATTTCTCCACTTTGAGGGCCTTATTTGTCCCATCATCCAATCCTATGGCCATAATTTTTCGAGAGATCCTATCCAACTGTTTTTTGACAGTTAAGAGATAGCCAATAAATATTGTTTTTCGATTAGAACAAATTGTTTACTATAAAATCAAGTTATATATATTATAAAATATTTAGGTATATATATATATATATTATAAAAATATTTAGATATTTGTATATTATTTTAAATGTTATTTTTACGAGGCGCCCTCTGTGTTTTATAATTAACTTATGAGTCACTTTCTTACTATTACATTTACATATACTCATCTGAAGAATTAATTACTAAAAGGTCCTAATAATTAATTTTTAATTATGCTTAAGTTCATAGATTTAAAAAATCTTATGATTGGTTTATAGATTTTACATCATATACAAATAAGGCCTCTTCATAAGAATTTTTAATTTTATTCTTAATATTTTTTTAAATTTTAAAAAATATATTATTACATATTGTTTCTTATCACTGTTTTGCTCACTACCACTGCCTTCTTATTGCCGCACTCTTTCTAAGTAAGCGGGCATTGCTTTGTCGCCTTTCTTATAATAGGAGCTTAAGGAAGAGAGCGAGGTGGAGAGAGAGTAAGCATATTGCGTGTGGCCATCCCTTGTGGGAGCATGAGAGAGGCGGAAGAGATCATGGAAATCACTCTCTTTGGCCTCTCATAAGCACCAAATAATTTAGCTTTAAAGATGAGTTTGCGAGGATTTTTCTACCTCAAACTTGACCTGTTTCATCTCAAAGTGTATAACTCACGCCACCAATTCTATGGCCCCGAATAAATCCATCAAAGTTAATTTTCAGCTATTTAGGTGGTGGCAGGAGTAATCTTTTGAGGTGTATGCTAGCCTTTGATTTAGGTCAAAATCGACTTAATTTACGCATAAATATACATATTTATAATATTTTTAAAAATATAACTGAAAATCTACTCTATGTATCCCACCCACGGGTCACACTCTTCTGTTTGCTTACTTGCCACACCGAATCGATGCTCAACACTCGCCTTCAAAATATGAATTGTTGAGAAATTTTTTAAAAATAATGGATTAAAATGTAATTTGGGCTTAGCTATATAGAACTTTTATTAATTAATTTCGTAATAAAATATTCACAAAATTATAGTTTGATTTAAAAATATTAATCATGTTTTTGTGTGTATATATATATTTAAATAATATATGTATACATAGATAGTTATGCATAATATGTGTATATATATATATAATTTTATTTTACATTATATTGTGAAAAATAATTTTTTTTTCTCTTTATATAAAAGGTTTAAAATATATTCAAAATATCCGGAGGCTGCACTGCCCCTTGCCAGGTGGCTATATTATGAGAAAATCAAAATACAAAGGAAGTTGGATCGTATTTTATTCGATTTAAAACTATTTTACTTTAGCTTGAAGTTAAATCACTCAAAAAAAATTGATTCAGATTGAAATCAACTTGATTTGAGCATAAAAGTATATTTGAGAAATTATATATATATATACACACACTTTATAGTGCCTGTTTACTTGTAAAAATTAATTTTAAGAAAATATTTTTTATTAAAAAGTATGAATAATGTGAAATAAAGTTAATTATTATATTGAGATGTTTCTGAAATATAAAAATATTTAACTTTTACTATGTTGATATAAAAATTCATATATTTAGATTATATTTTAGTTTGCATTCTTATCTTAGTAAAAAGAAAAATTTTAAGTTAATTTGTAAAAATTAACAAAAATATATTATATTTTTAAATTAAAGTATTTTTTGTAAATGATCATAATTTACTTTTTGATTTAATAAAAAATATTTATTCAATTGAGTTCAGATCCGATCAATCCGAATTTAATTCGAATATGAGTTATTTTCAGAATAATTTTGACCGAATTCAAATCAAGACTCCTGATTTGATTATTCATGGATTGATTTTAAACAATTCATTTTGAATCCGTCTCAACCCGTTTATAGTCCAGCCTAGCTACGATACATTCATAATAAAATATTATAATTTAATCAGTTTAAAATCTATATATATTTATAAATACAATTTTTTTTCGAATCTTTAACATCATTTATGCTTTTCGATCATTTTCTTGGTTTTCTATTAGCTTTACGGAGGTATAATCATATCATAATTAAAACAAAATTCTGTAAGTAAACCGTCGGCAATATTTTTCATAATTTTACTTTTCGTTAATAGGAATTTTGTGATGCGTTATTTATAAAATAAGAATTTCAAAGAAATAAAATAGTTTGGTGGCATTTTTTAAAGAAAAGATATTTTGAAAATAACTGACTTGTGTTAAATATAAGCACAATGAAAAATAAAATAAATTAGTTGTGAATTATGTATATAAAGAGATTTTTTTATTAATTTTGTGCAAGATAAGAAAAAAATTATTCTTTCTCTTTTATAAAAATTTTTGCTACGAAAAATAGAAGTTTTAGCTAAATTAATATTATAGAGATCACATGAACGTTTGCTTTCATTATATTTACCAAATTTGTAACGCAAGTTAATGTGAAAAAGAATCAACTGAAATAAGCGAATAAAATAAAATTTGATTATCTTTTAGCCGTCTGACAGCACATATTAGTTCAATGAATTGCTCGTTAAAAGCTTAAATTGAAATATAAAATTTTGAACGTATTATCATCTTCTTATTTTATTAAGCTGCTAGAAATTTATTTAAGCTAAAAAATTCAATTTTAAGTAATCAAACTTCTAAAAAGCCAACCCAAAACTCAATTAAAGTCATTTATAATTGGTCTTTATTTGTTATTTAAGTAAGATATTGACCACTAAAATATATTTTAAATGCAATATATTTTAAATGCAATATATTATCAAAATATTTAAATGCTTGTTGTGCATTCCAACACGCTTTGAGGGCCTCATTTGTCCCATCATTCAATCCTATTGCCATAACTTTTCGAGAGATCTTAATCCAATTGCTTTTTGACAGTTAAAAGAGATAGCCAACAACTATTGCTTTTTGATTAGAACAAATTGTTTACTATAAAATATATATATATTATAAAATATTTAGGTATATATATATATATATTATTTATTTAGATATATATATATATATAAATATTTAAGTATTTGTATATTATTTGAAAAGTAGTTTTTAAGTATTTGTATATGCTAACATACTCCTCAAAAGATTGCCCACTACCTAAATAGTTGAAAATTAACTTTGATGGATCTATTCGAGATCATAGAATTGGTGGTGCGAGTTATGCACTTTGAGATGAAATAGGCCAAGTTTGAGAGGCTAGAGGTAGAAGAATCCTCACAGACTCCATCCTTAAAGCTAAATTACTTGGTGTTCAGGAAAGGCTAAAGAGAGTGATACCCTTGATCTCTCCTCCCTCTCTCCTTCTCCCACAAGGGATAGCCACACGCAATACGCTTACACCCCCTCCACATCCACCTCTTTCTCTCTTCCTTAAACTCCTATCATAAAAAAGGAAGCAAAGCATTACCCACTTACCTAGAAAGAGTGTGGCAGTAAAAAGGTAATGGCGGTGAGCAAAAAAGTGATAAAAGAGAATATGTAATAATATATTTTTAAAAATTTATAAAAATATTAAGAATAAAATTAGAAATCTTTTAAAGATACTTATGAAGAGACCTTATTTGTAATATGATGTAAAATTTATAAATTAATTATAAGATTTTTTTAAATATGTGAACTCAAGTATAATTAGGAACTAATTATTATATGTTTTTAGTAATTAATCTTTTAGATGAATATATGTAAATTTAATAGTAAGAAAGTGACTCCTAGGTTGAGGGTTAGGTTGGCTCCAGTAAAATTTGGTTAATTGAATATTAACTTAAAGGGTAGGAGCATTGCCAACAATCTTTTATAAGAGAGAGAAAAATAAAGAGAGAGAGAGAGAGAGAGGGGGAGAGGAAAGGGAAGGAGTGCGTATAAGTCTATACTCCCCACTAAATGCACTCATCGCCCACACAAATCTACTCTATGTATGCCAGCCCACGGGTCACATTCTTCTATTTGCTTACTTGCCACATCAAATCGATGCTCAACACTCGCTTTTAAAATATGGATTGTTAAAAATTTTTTTAAAAATAATAGATTAAAATGTAATTTGGGCTTAGCTATATAGAACTTTTATTAATTAATTTCGTAATAAAATATTCACAAAATTATAGTTTAATTTAAAAATATTAACCATATTTTTGTGTGTATATATATATTTAAATAATATATGTATACATAGATAGTTATGCATAATATGTGTATATATATATATATAATTTTATTTTACATTATATTGTGAAAAATAAAATTTTTTTTCTCTTTATATAAAAAGTTTAAAATATACTCAAAATATCCGGAGGCTCCACTGCCCCTTGCCAGGTGGCCATATTATGAGAAAATCAAAATACAAAGGAAGTTGGATCGTATTTTGTTCGATTCAAAAAGATTGATTCAGGTCGAAATCAACTTGATTTGCGCATAAATATACATATTTATAATATTTTTAAAAATATAATTTTGAAATTATATATACACATAATATTTTATAGAGCCTGTTTGCTTGCAAAAGTTAATTTTAAGAAAATTAAAATTGAATTTGAGAAAATATTTTTTTATTAAAAATTACGAATAATGTAAAATAAAATTAATTATTATATTGAGATGCTTTTGAAATATGATATAGGTAAGTTATCATTTTAGTATGTGGTAAAATATGAAATAAAATTAATTTTATATTTTAAATTATGTGTATAATATGAAGTATAGTTAATTTTTAATATCAAATTAATGTATGATGATGAGACATTTTTAGTTAGAATTAAGAGAAATGAGGTTATAAGTATACATATAAAATTTAGATGTGATATTATAATATCATATTCTAATATATTTAATATATAAAATAGATATTTTTATAGAAAAATATGGCTTATAATTAAGCTCGATTAACTTTGAACATCGGCTTGAAATCAAAAAAATTTTAAGTATAGCTCCATTTGCTCGAAATTGACTCAAAGCCACCCTACACCTGACGAGTCAGTGTTAGGTTACACAAAACTCATCAATATTTGTTAAATCAATGAACAAGTATTGTACTTGTAACATGTAACATAATTTTGGTGTCTGTTATTATCTAACTAAACCAATTCAAGTTTATTACACATATTACATAAATATTAAACTAAAATTTACTTTATTTTACATTCTCTCGCTTTAATAAAATTTTTTTTTTTTTTGATATTCAATAAAATTTTTGATTATAAAATAAAGTTACTTTACATTATAATATTAAGTAAAATTTTCTCTTTTCAAGTTAATTAACTTCATTTTTTATAATAAATATAAAATAAAAAACATCTCCAACATACATGTGGTTTAATAACTGAATTACAATACTTTTTTGAATAGCTAATCAATACGATAGAATACAAATGAAGAGGCCTCTAGGTCGTCCACAAGCTGACTTTCTTTCCAAAGACATTATATATGTGTTAAGAATGAAACAACTTTAGGAGCCAAATAATCAAAAATGTTAAATTTGAATAAGTGAAAGTCAACAATATAGCATGACAAGTCATTAGGTGTTTTCCAATTTTACGAGTAGCAATACGATGAGCAGTCTCCTCATAGGAAGGACCATCTGAGATAACAATAGTGATAGATGTCAGTAGTAAAATACCCGTGATATCACGATAAAAGATAGTACCTGAGGCTAATCATAAATTGAAATATCAATAGTATACACATAGTAAGACTTATATACTAGAAACGTCAACAAAATCTTATGATGACATTGCATTTCGCAATGTCTAAGAATATTAACTAGCGTATTACGTATAACATCGTGTTGAAAGAAGTATCCAGAACAAGATACATAGTAAACATCATGATCTCTCCTCGTATTTAAGAGTTCAATGCGACATAAAGGATAATACCTATCTTCAATAAATATGGGTGAGAAATACTTTATAGCATTACTCAATATTCATATCAACAAACAGTAATAGATAATGACACAAAACTTAATTAATGAAAATAACTGATCATAACTTGACAATAGTATGACCATGAAGAAATCCTGAGCATAATCAGTAAAGTGTTTTATCTTTTTATGTAAAAAGATTAAATTATCTCTAAAACTTGCTGAAACTAGCGTTGTAAAAACTAGATAAATTTGCTCAGTCCAACCAATCCGACTACGAATTGGTGTGTCATCTGGTCTAGTTGGATATCAAAGTTAAATGACATATTAGACTATATTAAGGCGACGTTTGGTTCAATATTATCTTAGTGTTATATCATGACATCTAAATATTATCTTTTGACTAATAATTATATAATCTAATAAAAAATTCTTTAGAAATGTCATTAAATCAAATAATTATTTTTTCTAGGTAATATAACATAACATAACATGAAAAAAACATTGAATTAAACGCACTCTAAATTAAAATAAATTAATTTTTTTATGATATTTAAAATTTTATGACAAAAATAAATAAATTATAAAGTAAACAATTTATTATTATGTATGTTGGATATTATTTATTATAATTTTTTTAAAATAGTAATTTTGCTAATTTAATCAGTTGACCATGAACCGAAACTGAACAGCTTAGTTCGGTCGATTTTTACAACTTTGGCTCGTACCAAGGAAGCCCTGAGTCCCTACGCTTCCGTTATTTCCCCGCACGCCATTTCAAGAAAGTCGGCGAAGTGGTGCACATGCTCATGCGCTCGCTCTCGACGGTCATCAGTGCTGCTATGAGAAGTCTCCGTCCCCTCGACATTGTTCCTCTTCAGGTAATGCGCCAAACCCTAATGTTGTCTGTTCTCTGCATTTCTATGTATGAATCAATTTCATTACCTAACTAGTACTCTCTTTTTCTTACCACTGTAGAGATCCTTTCTGTCGCCGGGCAGTCGAAGTTTCAGAGAAGGTCATCTTTCTTTGCCTTTCTTCCTTAAGATAGATAATCTCATCTTGTGTTTTTTATGCAGGTTTTGGGCAATGAAATATCTAGGCTATTGTTGGTTGCGTGCAGGTTTCGGCGTGGAAAGACTTGTCCGATGTTTTAGTGGGACAGCGGCGCCGGAGGTGGGGGTCGATGAATCGCCTATCAGGAGCAGTGGGGGGATCCCCGTGGATGAGATTAAAAAGATCCGGCACGAGTTCGAGGAAGCCAAGCGGAGCTTTCTCAACATTCCGGCGGCACTCAGGGAAATGCCTAAGATGAACCCAGAAGGTCTTACCTAGGTTTTTCTTGCTTATTGCAAATTCCCGTTAGTCCTTAATTAGTGTCTTTTTTGGAGTGAATGACTGCTTGCACCCTTAAACTATAATCTTTTTGCATTTTGTCTGCATTCGTAACCTTTGTTCAGAATCCTGGGGTGCAACTTGCCAAGATTTATTGATTCGATGGTGTAAAGTATGAGTTTTCGTTTGTATGGATGCAAATGTGCCAATTGAAAATAATTTGAGGGTGCAAAGTTCAATTTACTCTTTTATGGCCACTTTTTAACCAAATTAATATTTACTGTTTTCACTATAAGATTGATTGACTATGTCTATGATCTACCCCTATGGCTTTTGAGCTCAAATGTGAAGTGCCCAAATCTTGACAATGAAGCGAGGGTGAGGAAGACTAAAATGCTGATCATTACATTGACGTGAGTACTAGATCTTACAGGGACTGTTGTTTAAGATATATTTGAATGGAGGTGAGACATCTGCATTGCTGACTCCAGCTAGTTTGGGATAGAGACTTATTGTTGTTGTTGTTTTCATTACATTGTCTAAGATACTGGAAAGAAAATAGGAAAGGCAAAATATCTTTCTTAAATTCCAAACTTTTATACCAATAACCTAGTTGAGGGAAGCTAAGCAGCCTGTATCCTTGCAATGAAGTAGAAAGCCTAAATTGGAAAACTTACTCAACCTGCAATTGGGCTTTCCTGAAGTAGTTTCCTTTATCTCAAAATACTTGCAATTATTCTGAGCGATTCTTACCTTTCTTCCTTCTAAAGTATAGGCATCTATGTGAATAAGAACTTACGATTGGACAAGATCCAAGTGTACGGTTTTGATTATGATTATACACTGGCACATTACTCCCAAAATTTGCAAACTTTGACATATGACATCGCCAAGAAATATCTTGTTAATGAGGTTAGTCCATTCACCATATCATAAACTTCTGTTCGCTGATTACTTGTCACCTTATCCGTATAAACTATTGTACATTGTATTTGCAGCTAAAATATCCTGATAGTTGCTTGCAATTCCAATATGATCCAACTTTTCCTATTAGAGGTCTTTATTATGACAAGCTCAAGGGGTGCCTTCTAAAACTTGACTTCTTTGGGTCTATAGAGCCTGATGGTTGCTTCTTTGGACGTCATAAGGTATGTATTTATAAATTCTAAATCCATTATTTTTGCCATATTCTTTAATTGATTGGATGTTCATGTTGGTTCCTACAAAAGCATGTTCACAGTTGATTGTTTTTGATTTTATTATCAAAGATTTGGTTAAATCTATGAGACCGATTCTAAATACTCTAAAGCTTTTTGGTCAAGTTTGATTCGAGTAAGCAAAATTTGTTTCGATTTCGAGTAAAATTGAGCCTAATTATACGTCATATTTTTAATCAAAATTTTAATGTACTTCTTATCTATGTTAATATATAATATTATAAATTTATTTATATATATATTTTGTGCATACTTATACATTAATTTCTATATATTAACTATCATAACAGATTTTTATAGATAGAGTTTCTTATATATACTTTGAAAAATTATAAATATATATATTTATACACATATCGAGTTAATTATGAGTTAAATTAATTCTATTTCAAGCAAGTTAACTTCGAGCCACAAGTAAATTGAGTCAATTTTGAATAGAGCAAAACACAAGCAAGTTTCGAACGAAATTTCCACCCCTACTTGCAGGTTACAGATAAATGCACCAAAATGATTGTTAGTTTTTTGAGATGCATTAAAAGAATCGGCATAAGTTTTGCATTTGCCTTTACGTTTTCTTTGTCTGATTGATTAGATAGTTTGTATTTATGTTAGTTTCTGTCATTACATATGCACAGGATTTCCAAATGTGTAAATGAATATTAGAACTGCAGTAAATGTTTTAATTTCTTTCTTAAACCATCAACCTTCTGTTTATTTGTCAAGTAGATTACTAGAGAGAAAATTAAAGATGTGTACGGTACACGACATATTGGTAGAGATCAAGCACGTGGGCTTGTCGGGTTGATGGATTTCTTTTGCTTTAGTGAGGTATGCTTGTTATGTTCTTGTTCTATGACCTTTTCCTCTATCATGTTTACAATCTATCCTCCATTTGACTTTATTGTGTGAATAAAAAAGTAGATGAATCACATTTACTTTATTTTTGTATTTAGGGGGCGTTTAGTTCGATGTTATCTTAGTATCATGCTATGTTATTTAGAGAAGACAATTGTTTGGTTTAATGACATTTATAAATAATTTTCTATAAAATTATAGAATTATTAATTAAAAAATGATATTTAAATGTTATGTCATTTAGATTACATGACATAACATTAAGATAACAATGAACTAAACGCCCCCTTATACTACTTTTAAAGTTTGTTATCTTGCTTGTTATTGCATTTCCCATCTCTTGATAACCTGCCTATGGGAAAAAGAAACCTTTTTCCTTTTTGTTGGAATTTTCCCCAATATATCTTTGTTATGCAAACCTTCACCAAAATCATTACCTTTTTATGCCCACTTGTTTAGTTTATAATGAAGATCTATACCTTATTATTACATTAAAAGCTAAATTATCAAGTACTATATTTGCAATCCTTATGAAGGATTTCACAATGCTCATGTGGAGGGGACATTTTACCTTCCCGTAAAACATTATTAGAGGTTGTTGCATTAGCAATGAAATCAGCTGCCCGATTGGCATTTCTGTACTCCAAAAGGGTGCGAAGTGAATTAAGTATTTTTGTGCGGATCAAATAACTTATCTCGAAAATCGATCAATAAAATTGAATATTGACAAACCCACTACAACAAGCTAAGCAAAGCATTTGCATACAACAGTATACGCACATCAATTGTAATATTTTTTTGTTGTTAACTCCGCTAATAACATGATATCTTCAACAAGTAATCAAAAGCATAACCATTAACATGTTATAACATGGGATGGGCAACATAAAAAGTAATGCAAACACATTTCATGCTGAATCAATCTCTTTAGTTTCTTCATCATTTCTATTTTTATTACGGCTCTTCAGCTGCCACTTCATATTGCCTTTCTCTTTCTTTCACATCAACATGGCTTATTCCCCACTAAGGTGCAATGGGAGAAGCATTCTTTCACATCAACGGGACTTATTCCTCGTCCCCACACCAATCCCTCAGGTGCAATCGGAGAAGCCCTTTCTTAGAATGTGGCCATGGAGAGGTACTACTCTTCTAAGGTGCAATGGGAGAAGCCCTTCACCTCACATCATATCAATCACTTAGCTCGAACTTTGGTTCCAGAAATTTCTAAGGGCACTCACACTTATCTTTCATCTGTCATCTTTTATTATCTTTCCATGTATCCTATGTATCATCACAAATCAGCTTTGCATCTTGTGCAGGTCATGCTCATAGATTAAATGCTATACAAGGTAATATCATGAATGTACCAACAAAAGAAAGCAACACGTATAAGTTTTCAGGTAGGCATCAATTGAATGTAAAGGCATATTCATGAATTCAGCATATTGTATATGCAGCAAACAATCAGATTTCCAATAGCCATATCATATTTAGTACAATAGCATGTGATACATCAAGTTCAAAGCATGTAATTCTTAAATAAATCTTAATGTCAATCTCAACTCATCCAAATATTCCTTCTCAGTTTGTCCACAGCTAAACATGTTATGTCAAGTACATACCAAAGCTTTTATAAAGTTTTGATAAAACACCTATCAAAAGCTCAAATTGAAAATTGGTTTAGACTGACATTAGACCCTCATTTCTATGGACCGGATGGACAAAAGGCTTTGTTGTCTGGTTTGGTCCACCAGATGGTCCAGTCCTCCTATGATTCCAAATCTTTCATTTGTAGAATTTCATGCTTGTTCCCTGTACAAAGTTAAATAAAAAAATACAAGCTTAAATCTTAGATGGCATGCTTTGACACCACATATCATATCGTTTCATCAATTTTCAAAGCTTATCAATGTAACCTTTTAAAACCAAACCAGATGTCAATCAATTTAGAATTAATTTATAAAAACAATAGTTTCATCAAACCAACTATCCAAACCAACAATCCGAACCAACTATCCATATCAACATCAAACCAACTATCCATATCAACATCAGACCAACTATCCATATCAACATCAAGCCTGTTTGGTAGGTAGCTGTAGATTTAATTGAAACTCATCATAACCAAGATGTAATTGAGTCATGGGGATTCATAGCATGCCAAAACCATTAAACACACCATCGACTTATAGCTTAAACTACTTAGGTTATTCTTCTCGTCTTTAATTTATATGCTTATTTCTGTAAGTTTGCCTACCTTTTGCTCCTCGACAAATTATTGCGTACTATTTATGCATATTATTCCAATAATACGTTAGATTTATTTCTAATGAGATACTTGTATTATATAAATTCTAAAATGTATTTCTTATCAAACCTATGTATTTTGCTGTTTTTTCCCTTGTACGTTTCAATATTTTTTTGGATGTATATTCGTATTGTAAATATAAGTAATAATAGTCCTTGCTTGTTCGGATCTTATTCCACAAAAGCTAATCACCCTGTAGCCAAAGTGATAGTTCTACATGATTTGACTTTGGTTCTCAATCCTTTCATGATTCTAGCTCCGCTTGATCGATCTTATTCGACCTCTCTTCTCAACTAGCTGCATTGCTGTGCACAAAGACAATATAACAATGACGATGCTGAGTTGAAATTCGGAGATGGAGAGCTTCTCCTTCTCTCCTTCTCTTCTTTTCCCCTCTTTATATATATACATCTCTCTTTCTTACTGTTGCTGCCCACCAACACCAAGATAATAGAAAAAATGAAATTTTTTCTCCAATTTCCCCTGCTCCTTCCCATGCCCATACCAACTTACACATGGTTTGGATGAAACCTTAAGTGGCATGGGAGGAGGAGACCAAGTGTTTAAGTTTTTCTTTTGATGATCAAATTATCAGGAAGAGTGAGAGATTTAAATATCATGAATCAATTATACAAATAATGATAAAATAAATAGTGATGTTATCAATGGAATTCAAGCAGGATAGCTAAAGTAGAGAAATATTTCTAGTGTATTGTGTGATAAAAAATTTCACTCAAACTTAAAGGTAATTTTTACAAAATAGTTGTAAGATCAATAATGTTATATGGTATTGAATATTGATCCACAATGCAAAAGCACACAAGTAAAATAAGTGTTGTAGAGATAATGCTAAAGTGGATGAATGAGTATGCACGAAAAGATAAGATGAGAAATCAATATATCCACGAAAAAGTTAGGTAGTCTCAATTGAGGATAAACGCAGGGAGAGTCAACTTAAATTGTTTGGATGAATCGGGGTTGATGGAAGTTTCAGTAAGGAGAGTTGAATTATTAGATTTTTTTTTGTGTTGAAAGATGAAGAGAAAAACCAAATAAGATATGATAAGAAATCATAAAAAAAAAATCTTACATATTTGGAGATAAATGAGTTGTTATTTGATAAAGCGCAGTAGAAACAAAGGATTCATATAGTCGAATTCCTAGTAGGATAAAAGTTTGATTGTTGTTGTTGATAAAAGTGTCTCGAGGCTAGCTGGGTTAGGTATGGACATTTGCTTTTAAGATTTACTTAATTAATTTCTGTTAGTAAGCTTAATTTATATTAATTAAGTAAAGCCCATATTACACCTTGAGATAAATTTTAGATTGTTACACCTTCATTGTTGCCAAGTAAGACATGTAAAAGACTGTCCATTCAACCTGAAAATGTCAAATTGAATACTTGTTACACCTTCATTGATTAATATTCACATTTGTGTTTATACTAGAAATAATTTGTTCATTCATCATAAAAATTTCAAATTGAATACTTGAGATTTGATTAATATTTGTTTTTTTTGTATATACTCAAAATAATTCATATGGGCAACTTTTATCTATTCAAAAAATAGGTTTTAATTGCTTTCAAAAAAAGATATTTTTTAAGTAATATAATATATAAATCTAATAACTATACTTTTACATGTTAACAGATCACTCACGAGCCATGCAATCTGCACAAATCTTTACAATATATCCTAGATTTGGCCCTTAAGTTCTGTATAGGCTTTTTGTATCCAGGCTTATCCTTCATTAACATTATAACCCTGTCTATCACTAACACTAACACAATTTGTTATCATTGATTGAAATTAGCCATTTCGGCTCTTGAGGTTAACAGTCTCCACATTTTGATAATGACAAACCAAAAATAATAGATAAAAAAATTGGAAAGTTTTACTTACCATCAACATTTTTGTATTAATATAAGGATATTGCTACACAAGGTATATGGTAATGAATGACTTATCAATATATGTTTTTAATTTGTTAATCTTCTCACAACCCTCCCCCCATTTTGACATAATCAAAAGGCAGGAAAAAAGAATTGTCAATTTTGTAAAGCCCCCTAAATATGTTTAGTGGTATGAAGGTGTATTACAAATTATATATGCCCCCTTGATTTGTGCATGAATTAAGGATAACAACTTAAAAAGATAACAAATTGAAAAAGATTGAAAATATTGTGATGTATGCATAACTATTTAAACACAGCCTTGTTAAGATTATGATGAGAGTTAAATATAAGCATCTACAAGATTATGATATGAACATCATGGTATAGTTTTGAAGGTAAATATAATCTAGGTCCCTGAGATTAGAGGGTAATATCACATAGGGCCACAATTTTGAAAATCTTTCATTTAGGTTTAGGTTCTTGTGTCTCATTAACTCTTTCAATTGTTTGATTTAAATACTTCACATAGGTATTTTTAAATTGTTTTTATCGAGTTTCCATAACTAGGTGATGGGAAAGTAATTTTTTTTAATGATTTTCCTTTTAATGAAATTACATAATGGATAATCGGGCATAGATTATGTCGTGATTAGGGGTGTGTAAATGTACTCGAAGAACTGAAAGCTGATACAGAATCGAACCAAACCTATCAATTCTGCTTTGTTCTATTTCGATTCGACTTGCGTCTTCCAAATTTATTGGAACTGGATGATTCAGGTCGGTTCTTGTGTCTATTGTCCTGGTCAACTGAAGCAGGGGTTAGTATTGATAATTTTTATGTGAGTTGTAGTGAATTCAATATTGAAATTTGTAATTTTAACTCGAGTTGATTTCATTATGGGAAATTATTTGATTTTGGGTTCTTTGTTATTATATTTTTTTATAGTAGTATTATGGCCAATCATTTTTTAAGCTAGGAATCGGAACCGAACCGGACATAAATCAAAAAATTTGATTTGGGTCTGGCTCAGGTCCTGTGAACTCAGTTCGGTTTCTGCTCCTAAAACTATAGAACTGAGCCTAGTCAGTTCAGTTTTGGTTCCTCATGGAACCAAACCGAACCGATCTGATTTGTACCCCTAGTTGTGATACTAAGGTATCATATAACAGTTTGGTTTTTTGTCAGGTAAATCTGCTATAGAAGCTATTTATTTGTTAAGAAGTTTAATGAAAATTTTATGGAGAGAAAAAAGAATTTGTATTTAATTTTCATGATTTAGCAAAGGTTTATGATAAAGTCTCAGGAGAAGTGTTTTGAAAAATTCTAGAAAAGAAAAAAGTTTGCATTATTTACATTCAAATTATTAAAGATATGTATAAGAGAGTTATTACTTGTATTCAAACGCAAAAGGATTTGAGTACAGAGTTTTCTATTACAGTTGGATTGTACCTATATTTTGCGTTAAGTTCATATATCTCTTTGCATTGTTATAGAGGTTCTGACTGAACACATTCAATAAAAGGTATTTTGATGTATGCTTTTTACAAATGGTGTTTTTCTTATTGATAAGACTAGAAATGAGGGTAAAGAGAATCTTGATTTATGAAGCAATATCTTGTAATCTAAAGAATTTTATCTTAGTAAGTTTAAAACTACTATATGAAGTACAATTTTAGTCAAGATAGAAGCTTTTATATTGGAGAGATGACAATTAATGATTAAGTTATCAGGAAGAGTGTATAGTTTAGATTTCTTGGATTAGTTATACAAAATGATAGTAAAATAGATTATGCTATTAGTAAGATTCAAGTATGATGGATTAAGTGAAAAAATGCTCATGGTGTGTTGTGTGATTGAAAAATTACATTCAGACTAGAAAGAAAACATTAGTAAGAATGACAATGTTATCTGGCAAAATGAATGTTAGCTTATAAAATAGAAACATATAAATAAGAGCTCATTTGGTTCAATGCTGAATAGGCCCTTGTCTTTTTATTTTTGTTTAACATTTTCTTGTGATTAAAAAACATATGAAAATTAATTTATATCGTATCCCACATAAACTCCAACATTAAAACATCATATCCTATACAATTCTCAATAATTCAATCAATTTTATTTCACATTCTAATTTTTAGTATAACTTATTTTATTTCTCATTATACATCTTTTTCAAAAAGCTCCAAAAAGTTTTCAACATCTTTTTTGGCATTTAACCAAATAGGCTCTAAAATAAGTATCATAAAGTTGTAGATGCTTAGGTGGATAAATGGATATATATGAGAGGACTAGATAAGAAATGGATATATTAATGAGAAGGTTTGAATAGTCTCAATTGAGGATAATTTCAGAGTAAGTTGGCTTAGATAGTTTGGACATATAAATTATAGGTTGATACAAGCTCTTGTAAGGTGAGTTGGGTTATTAAAACTTGTCCATATAAAAAAGGAAGAGCAAGACGAAAAAAATGTGACAAGAAGCTATAAGGAATGAACTTACATTCTTGGAGTAAAAATGAGAGTTGTTATTTGATAGAGTGTGATAGAAACAAAAGATTCATTTAGTAGACTCCACCTAGTGTGACGAAGGCTTGTTGTTGTTCTTGTACATAATTACTCTTCTATTTGTCATCTCTCTCCTTCTCCTCAATGCTGCTGCTCGGAAATCTATCTACTTCGATGAGCCAGCAAAGGCTAGATGCTTGTAATTGCCACCTCTCTTTCCCCTCTTTCCCTCTCCTTTTGCTTTCATTGACTCTCAATTGCCACTTCCATTTCTCTCTCTCTCTTTCTCACTCGTGAGCTCGCACATTGTTGGATGTTGGGTGCTTGCCATCGCCACATCTCTCTTTTTGTTGCTCTTGCTCTCACTCTCATGAGCACGGGCTAGCGGAGGTTAGGCTTACCTTCTTCACGGCCGAGGGAGCGAGGGGGGGCGGGGGAGAGGAGGCTGGCAGTGGTGTCATCCATGAACTAAGTATGATATATGTAATAAACTCAGGGACTCAAATGAAAGATTTTCAAAATCGTAATTTGTATGCCCCCTAATCTTAGGGACCTGGATGATATTTACCCTAGTTTTTATGTTCAAAATTTTTTACTTGTTTCTTAAGCTGTTTTTTTACATTTGAATAATGCATTAGACTTCTATAATACAATGTATGTGCTAGAAACAATGTCATTCATTGATGCTAGGTTCTGAGGGCTTTTGAGTTTATTTCAACTAACATGTAAGAACCATGAATTTGGTGAAATTCTTGTCACCTGATTTGAGCTTGGCAAATAGTAACATGTATATTCTTACAAGAACTCTAAGCATGTGAATATATTCCATTAAGAGCACATACCCTTTTTTTTTACCTATATAAAAAGAATTTTAGTTTACTTACAATCCCAGTTAGTTCTTTCTCTAGGTCCTATTCTACTTGGTTCAAGAAACCTGAATAGATGTTAAGAAGGGTAACCATTTCCATGGTCCAAATGAAGTCTGCATTCAAAAATTTATGCCTTGTTTTGTTTTTCTTAATTTTTTGATTTTGGTCAACCAAACAAGTTTGGGATCCTTTTGGTTACCACGCACAATAGAGGTTAACGAACATCTTTTTTGAATCTCAATATATTATTGCTTACCACTTTCTATTAACCATTATACTGGATAACCATATGATAACATGGCCATTTCTATTACAATAGAAACATGTAAAATGAGTACAACATGCATGAATGATCTAACATATGATGTATAGCACAAGTGTAAGAAGTATTTCTACACATGGAAGGATAACTATACTTCCTCTTTGATTAGATATTTTTTTTCATGAAGTATTTTCAACAATCATGGCACATAATCTATCGTGCGTGATAGATTATACTTGGATGTTGTAAGTTCTTTATTTAAGTGTTTTAACTTAACTTTCATTATCAAGCTTAATTTGCAATGCATTCATGTTATTTTTAACCTTTTCATGCTCCAACTCTAGTATTTTATGTTTTTTTCTCAAATCTTTATATCTCTCTAGCTATTCACACAACATTTTCTAGTTCTGAGTAAGAAAGACTGTTTGCCTTCTCAAACTCGTCACCCTTCAGCCATCAAGTATATGTAGGCTTTGTTTGGCAAATGCCCAAAATTTGGCAAAAAATATAATAATAATATTTTTAATTTATTATAAATTTTAATAACTTTATTTCACATCCAACACAAATTCCAATCTTAAAAATCAACTTTATTTCACATCCAACACAAATTTCACCTTAAAATTAACTTTATTTCACATCCTACACACCTCCAAATATTAAAATAAATTTTTTTCCTATTAACTTTATAAAATAAAATATTTTCTCTTTCCTTACCCAAATTTATCCTCCAACCAAACAAGCCCATAATATTTTTCCTTGGTTCGCACTTGAGGAGATTGTGCTGGAATCAGTCTATGTTGCTTTTATAGTTTTCTTTTCTTCTTATTCGTGCCATTCTTCTTTATGTATGGGCAAGCTGGTCTAATATGATCGAAATGTTGGTACTCATTACAAATGATTTTATCTTTGTTCTTCAATGAGTGTTGTCTTCTTCTTTAGCTTGCTTCTGATAAGCCTCCTTTCTGATCTTTTTCTTTAGATGCTTTCCCAATCTTCTAATTAGGATCAGTCATTGAGGCTCTCCTATCTAATTCATCCTCTAATATCTGGGAAAGCGTTTTTAGTACTATCCCCTTTGATTTCTTTGAAAATGACTTGGATCTTTTCTTTTTGTCATTTTGACTTCATGTGCCATATGTGAGCCTATGAGAACATCTGGGGAATAAAAAAAAAAAAATCCTTTTGGATCTTAGTCCTTTGGTAAGCTGCGAAAGATCTTACGTATAAGTTCATGATTAGAATAACTATTTTCTAATTTTTAAAAATCATTTACATTATGAATAATTTTATTAGACATTCAAAATGTGTTTCATTCGGCTTCATAGTAAACAATTTATCGGTAATAATTAATAAATTTGCTTTAGACTCTCTTACCTCATTAGTTCTATCATGTGTTACTATGAATATCTCCCAAATTTCTGTGTTTAGAGTACATACCTTTACATAGTCGTTCGGCATGAGAGCACAGTAAAGGTAAGTGATGGCCTTCGCGTTGAGCTTGGTCATTCTAACCTCACTAAGTGTCCATTCCTTAAAAGACTTTTCCACCTTGACTCCATCCCCGAGCTTCATCGGTGGACTGTGACCTTTTTTTGACAAAATTTCATAAATGAAAATTGGTAGATTGCAAAAATTTGGACATTCTCATTTTCCAAAAAAGAAGGTATGTTTTTGAATAATGGAGATTAAATGATAGAAGGACCCTCAGATAAAATAGATTTAAAATCTAAAGAGATGTGCCATAAGCTTATGATAAAGTCTCAAGGGAAGTGCTTTTAAGAGTTTACACTACTTACAATTAAGTTATTTAGGACATATATAAATGTGCTATTACATGTGTTAGAATACAAGAGAGTTTAATTAAGATTTTTTTTTTTATTTCAGTTGGATTACATCAATATTCAATTTTAAGTCCATATTTCTTTGTATTGATTATGAAGATTTTAACTATACATATTCAAGAAGAAATGTCTTGGTGTATACTTTTTGTACATAAATATTCTTTTCATTGATAAGACTAGAGAATGTGCTAAAGCGAAACTTGAGTTATGAAGAAATATATTAGAATTTAAAGGTTTTGCTTTTAGCAGATAAAAAACTTAATATATGGAGTGTAATTTTAAGTCAAGAAAAAAACACTTGTAGTTGAGAGATGATAATTGATGATCAAATTATCAATAAAAGTAAACAATTTAGATACTTTGAATCAATCATATAGAATAACAGTGAAATAGATGATGATGTTATTAGTAGGATTCAAGCAAAATTGATAAAGTAGAGTGCATCTGGCGTATTGTATGATAGAAAAATTTCACTTAGGCTCTGTTTGGTTGGAGGTCATTTTGGTTATGACTATGGCCAAAATAGCCTCCAGTTATTTTATTAAAAAAAAAAAAAAAATTATCCTCAATATATATACTTCAATATGAAAAATTCACTTTATATTACATTCTACATAAATTTTAACAAATTATACTTAATATTTTTTTATTATTATTTTGAATAAATAACTTAAACTTAGATAAAAATTTGGTAACTGATAGAGCGCAATGGAAACAAAGGATTCATGTAGCCGACCCCACCTAGTGGGATTAAGGCTTGGTTGTTGTTGTTGTTTTATTATTTTGAATAAAATGGTTGGAGATCATGTTGGCCATAGCCTGGCCTCCAACCAAACAGGGCCTTAGATTTAAAAGTAAATTTTATAAAACAGTTGTTAGGCTAGTAATATTATATGTTGCTGAATGCTAGCATATAAAGCAGAAACATACAAGTAAGTTGAATGTCATAGAAATAAGGATATTAAGGTGGATGAGCGGGTATGTGCGAAAGGATAAGATGATAAATGAGTATATACGCGAGAAAGTTGGAGTAGCCTCAATTGAAAATAAGCTCAGAGAGAGTCAGTTTTGATGATTTGGACATATAAGTCATAGGCCGATAAAAGCTTTTGTAAAAAAAGTTGGATTATTGGATTTTTTCATGTAAAAAGAGAGAAGGGAAAGCCAAAAGAGACATTTTCAGAAACTATAAGGAGTGATCTTATATATTTGGAGTTAAATAAAGATTTGTTATTTGATAGAACGCAATGAATATAAAGGATCTATATAGCTGACCCTACCTAGTGGGATAAAGGTTTGGTTTGTTGTTATTATTGATTAGACTTTATTTAAGAGATTGGATCGTTCGTTCAATTCAATAATTGAACCGTCGAACTTTCCATTCATGGATTTGATCGTTTGTTCTACACGCATCTGATCATTTGCTTATTTTGGGTGTTCGATCTCAAAATAGTGGATAAATCCATTCTTTTAATAGGATTATCTATTGACACAAAACGGACCATCCTTTCATCCTTAAAATTTCATTTTGAATACTTTGAGATTTTATTGATATTCTTCTTCTTTTTTTATTGATATTCATATTTGTTTATTTACTAAAAAAATTCATTTGAGTAATTTTTAAATGTTAAAAAAATAAATTTTAAGTAATAAAATATATAAATGTTTAATTATATTTTATGTGGTAATGGGTCACTTAGGAGCCATGCAATCTCTAGAAACGCTTACAAAGTATCCTAAATTTGGCCCACTAGGTCTATGAACTTTTTCACTTGAGCTTTTCCTTGAGAGGTCTTCATTCTTCTTCTTTTAGGTCGTCACATATTGGAGCTTAACCTTCATTAATACTACAAAACTTGTTTATTACAAACATTAAATTACAATGTTAGAAAGCTACCATTTTAAGCTTGTTGTCATCAAACGAAATTTAGCCATCTAGGCTTTTGTGGCTAACATTTTGTAATCTCTAAAACAAGTTAAAACCTCAACAATTTCTTGAAGTAGGCTGCTGGCTTGACCCCTTTTTTTTGATAGTAAGACTTGACCTTTTCTTGCAGCCTAAAGGATGTTGACAATGGTCATAGACAAGTTCTCTTCTAATCAGATCCCTTCAACACGACCAGTCCAAGGCTTAGTTTACTGAGTCTCCTCGCTAGCTCCTCTACGTTCAGCAGCTTTGATGGCATGGGTGTGCATTTTCTTGCGCCCACAGCATAAAGAACCTTTACAGTGTGGTCCTATTACCACTGGGCAGTACCTACAGCACTGTTAGATTTCACTTAAGCCATCAGAGTTATTTTCATCCAGTTTCGGAGGTGGGGATTTCACCGAGAGTGTGGCGGGTATCCTAAGCTCAAGAGGCTATTAGGACCACAGTTCTCTGAGCTGGACTGCTTAGCTAAGAATGTTTCGTTGAGTGGATATTAGCAGCTATAATCCTAGGAGATGATAATGGTTTGCATCTGAGCTGGACTGATTCCAAGGTTTTTCAATGTTCACATTATGTATATGATAATGTAGTTTCGCTCTTTAGTTTAGGTATTTGGCAGATAGATTCGGGTGTTGGGTAGGTTGGTTAGAATTAACTGAGCCAAAGCATTTCTTGAGGCTTAACCTATCTGAGATTACCTGGCATTTAAGCTGACTTTTTGACACAAGATGATGCAGTTGTTGGGCAAGTTTGGATAAGGATTCCCTATTTGGGCCATGCTTAGGCCTCGTGAATGAGAGGGAGAGATATGTTGGAAAAATCCAAGGGATGGGCTCCCTTTTTTTGGCTCAGGCCAATCAAGCCAATTGAATCCAAATGTGCTGTTTGAGCAACCAATTGAATCCAAATGTGCTGTTTGAGCAAGTCTGTTTGTAGATCAGGGTGTATCCAAATTGAGTGATAAAGTTAGCCTGTTTTGATATTGACAAGTTTGTGATGAAGGACGTTTCACATGTCATTAATTAGATATAGAGAATGTGGAATGATGATTTTGTCCTAGAAGGAGTTGAGCAAAATGCACGTGAATTTATTAGCTTCCTCATTATTCTTGGTAGTGTTTAAAAATGGTTGGTTATCAATGAAGTAACTTCTTAAGGAAGGAAGAATGTGCAGGAAACTGTTATTTTCTACAACACAAGTTAATTACTGGTTAGCTATATTTTAACAAACCCTATCTTTTTTTTTTCTTATGATGCGTGCGTGAGTGCATAGATGCGTACATTTAATGGTCTTTAAAATTAAAATGAACAACTTAAAATATGTAACTTTCTGTGTGTTTATTGTCACCAAATGGATAAATATCCAGTCAATGTTTTCCATCTGGACTTCTGCTCACTTAAATATATTTACTTCACTTCCGACCATATTGTTTCCATCAGTATTTGCCGGATTGAGTTAAATGACTTTATTATAAGCTGTTGTTAGTGCTTCACCGTTTATTATTTTCCTCCTGCATAAAGTGATAATTTATGTTTTGATCACTGTGTCGTTTCTGAGACAATATGGTGTTTTCCATAAAAATTGTACTCTTGAAACCATGAATTTCCAATTTTTATGAGCTTAATTTGCACTATGTATCTTGTGTCATGCTTTTATGTTGGTATGTACATGATGCAAATAGTTTCTTTTAATAATTTTTGAGGAGGAAATTGAAATGGTTTCTTTTGTTTGTAGGCATGTCTTATTGCCGATATTGTGCAGCATTTTGTAGATGCCAAGCTGGAATTTGATGCTTCCTATGTTTATGAAGATGTAAAGTGTGCAATTCAGCATGTTCATGGAAGTGGTCTTCTGCACAGAACCATTCTTTCTAATCCTCAAAAGTACATGATGAAAAATGTAAGCATCATTGAGACTACATTTTCATAATCATAGTGTTCCTAACCCAATGACATACCAAGTGTTCCAGAGATCTCCATCAAAAAAAAAAAAATTGTGTTCCAGGGATCAAAACCAAGGTATTTGTAAAAGCCATTCATCGGAAAAGTATCTTGGTCCCTTGACTTCTCCCATGACCACTTCATCTCGAGATTCAATACTCATGAAACCATGAGAAATCTTTTCAAGGCATCATATCAAACCCAATGGAAAGTGAAAGACCCTTCTCGATAACATTACTTTGGGAATGCACCCAAAGAAAGATGAAAACCTTCTCGAAGAGGCGAGCGACTCAAAGAATTATTTTGAGGATTTTCATCGATGTTGAAACCCTTGAGGAAACTATTCTTGTGGACCAATCTCATATTGAGGGGACTTATCTTCGAGGACCTCGATAAAAAGGATTGGGTTGTAAATTGAGATGTAAGGCCTTGATGTCGATAAGCCCAAGTTGGGAGTTCATCAGTAAATCATAGCAAGGTACCTGGCCAAAATTCATCAAGTACCTTGGTTCTCCCACTATTGCCTATGACCACAAATGAACCTTTGAGGAATGATTGTTCTTCAAGTTTCGTTCGTCAAAAATGATTTTTGAGGAAGGATAAATTTCTAATGTGCGATCAAGACTCTAGGCCTCAGCTTCGACAAGGCTAGGTTGGCAAAGAACAAGGTAGAAGTTTTGGTCGACATCCGTAGAAAGCACAATTTTTCTCAAATCCTTCAAAGAAAGTTTTCTTGAAATTGAAAGAAAGTTTTCGAGAACTCCAAAACGACAAAGAGCAAATGCACAAGAAATATTGGAAGCCTCAAAGACAATATTTAACACTTGGCCTCTATTTTTTTGACAAGTCAAAATTAATTTGGTTTTATTTTAAACAGACATATCGCATCATACATAAAATTTAATATTAAAAATTAATTTTATTTCACATCCTACACACATTACTAAAATGGTAACTGACTTATATCATATCCCTCACATATCCCAACATTATAACTAACTTTATATCACATCCTTTACATATCCCAACATAATAACTAATTTTATTTCATATCATTCACAACTTTCAATAAAAAATATCTTTATTCAAGTTTAATTTTAACCTTGTTAAATTTAAACCTTACAAACAAACAGGCCCTTGAAGGAGCAAACTTTCAAGGAGCTATCTTTTCGAAACATTACCTTAGAAACTTTGAGTACCGGAAAGCACTCGATTTCGAAGATGCAAGTGACTTCGGATTGACTGACATTTGAGGCATGACAGCCAAGTTGGGGAAGATTTAGCGATTGGGGATTAATCACTTGCGTTTGAAGCTTCGAACCATTTGAGAAACAATTCTTTGAGGAATAATCTTTCAAGGGGTTAGATTTTCCAAAATTGGTCTTCGAAATTGAACCTTAAAGTACTCGATCTCTAAGGCAAAAATGACTTCAAGATGGCCAGCATTCGAGACATAATGGTTAACGGATTTGGCAAAGGTTCGACGGTTGGATCTTAACTACTTGCATGCTTGTTTAGAAGTGATTACGATGGGTGAAAGCACCAATGATTTGTGCCTTCTTTGTGGTACGGAGCTTCAGCAGGAGGTACGGGAAGCTTCATCAGAAAAATTTGATCTCTGAATTGGATTAGATTAACTCTAGATGAGGTCAGATGTGGACGGAGAGATATCTTATTAGATGACAAAAATTAGTTACTATTTTCTGGATTGCCACCTAGGTTGGAGCTTTAATCTTTCGGTGACTATAAGACTTCGTTTTGCAGGATAGTTTTTTCTGAGCAAATTTTTTATTGTATGGGTAATTGTGTTAAGATAAAGTTAAGTTTGTTTTATTGAGTTTTATATAAGTTGTGAAATAAAGTTAATCATTATATAGAAATATATGTAGTTAATGTAACATTAATGTTTCATATTGTAATTTGTGTAAGATGTGAAATAAAGATTTTTTATTATTAAAATTGTGTTGGATGTGACAGAAGGAAGTTGGATGTGACAAAAGGAAGGCTAAACTTCTCTTACGAACTAGATCGACCCCAAAAGTGGGAGATAGGAGCTGGAACATTAAGTTCAAAACCGATACTTTGCAAACCACTATTTGTTGATTGTTACATGTTTGTAGCTATTTTGAGGAGGAAAGAATTTTTGAAGCCATTCTTTTGTGTTTTCTAGTTTCTTTGATCTTTGTGTTTTCTAGTTTCTTTGATCTTTGTGTTATACGTTATGTATGCTTTGCTGGTAAAGTTAGATGCCAAGACTGCAACTTTCTAACAGAGCAATAGATTTGTCTTCAAAGTTGCTGCAAGATCCTAGAACCAAATATCCACGTCTACGATTTTATTGGTTTTCGAGTCACATTTGCGATCATTCTGTGAGCCGAGGTGTTGAAGGAGTAATACCTAGGCCCAAGTTGTACCAATTATACAAGTGAATGAACAATTATTCATCTCAAAAGCTTAGACCAATGTGTAATGCTAACGCTTGTATAGAATTGCGCTTTTTTCGATAACAACAATTGTTGCTTAATGAAAGAAGTGTGATTTTGGGAATAAATACCTATCTTATCTGAAGTTCAAAATGGGCAAGAATGAGATCAAGATTGACCCAGAGAAGGTATAAAACATTTGATACCTGCTTACATCTTGAATTATCATTAACATCTGAAGCTTCTTTGGAGCATGCGATATGTGTAGCAATTTACCAGGCACTCCTGTTTGATAGCTTCTTCATTACATGCATTGTTGAAGGTGAATCAAGCCTTCTCTATCAACTAGAGAAGTGTATTGTGTTCTATGACAATACAATCTTAGTGATCAAGTACAAGAAGACGCAACAAGCTTGCTGATTTATTGCCATGACCACTCGTGTCAATGTTGATGAAGTTGTTTTCACTCAAACTTGAGGAGTATGCCGTAATGTATGAGCACATTGAGGATTTCAAGGTGGTATTAATCGAAGAATGGGGCTCTGAGTTTTGAAATTCAGGATGAATTAGTGTATGAAATGATTAAACTATTTGTCCCTCAAGAAAGAAAGTGAATTTGTTGGATTCGAAAAGCTTACACTTCATAACTGATAGGACAATTCGATGGCATATAATCTGAGTAGGCATGTGTACTGGCCACACATGTCCAATGACTTCTTGGTGCACCTTTTGGACCTCAACCAGAAAACAAGGCTTCTATATACCTTTTCCAGTTCCCATGATCCCTTGGGAAGGTATTTCATTGGACTTATTACTTTTTAGGAGGTCTATCGTCAACTTATTGGGGAAATAGCTGTCTTTGAAGTGGTTGATTAGTTCTTGATGATGATCATCCTAATGCTTTTCAAATCAATGATAACTGGCAAGTGGCAAAGAGGCCACACAATTATTCTTCAGCACTGTGTTAGTAATCTTTTGTATGCTGAGCTCCATGCACAGTCCCTTAAGTGGTGTTTGGTATAGGTTTTTTTTTGAGAAAAAACAATTTATAAAACTCGAAGCTAGAAAGCTACGCTTGGTAAAACAATTATAGAATAAATTTTAAATTTCAAGAAGCTAAAATGTAGTTGTATTAGAAAGCTAAAAATAAAACATTTTAAAAGGCTGCTTTTAACTTTTAGTAATTTAAGATGAAATTTTCCCGACATATTTTATTATATTATTATTATACCAATGATTATATATAATTATTATTATAGATATAATAATTTTTAATATTATAGGTATGATAATAGGTGTGATTATATATATTATTATGCATATTATCATTAAGGGCTTGTTTATTTGCAGAAGTTAATTTTAATAGGGTTAAAGTTTAATTTGAATAAAGTTTTTTTTATTAAAAATTATAAATGATGTGAAATAAAGTTAATTATTATATTGGATATAATATAAATTAATTATTATTTTAATATGTGTGTAGGATTTGAAATAGAGTTAATTTTTTTTGAATTATGTGCATAATGTGAAATATAGTTAATTTTTAATATTACATTTTATATGTAATATGATACACTGAACTTGGCTAAACAAATAGGCCCTAAATAATTTAAATTACATATTATGAATATTAATAAACATATTATATATATAATTATATTTATGAGCAACTTATTCGAGTAGAAAGCCTATAATAATGCAATATAAATATAATTATACATAAAATTATTCTATTAAAAAAATCAATCGTTTATACTCCTATAATTATATTTAAAAATAATGTCATGCAATTAAAAGTACTCGTATAATTATATTTATCATGTATAAAGCTATATATATAACAACAACAATGAAGCTATTATCCTACTGGGTGGGATTGGCTACATAAATATTTTATTTTCATTACAGTTTATCAGTTAACAAATCTTCATTTAGTTCTAAGTGTGTAATATCAATAAAACAATATATGTATATATATATAATAAAATATAACAACAATATACATGCATTATCTATCAAGGATTGAAGGAAAAATCTGATCTACACATCGGATTAGATGAACTCCAGATCTCGTCGGATATGGACAAAGCCCAATTTTTGCATCTAGCACCGTATCTGGTTCTCACTCGTGTTAGTGATCTTTCCTCGTGCCAATACTATGCATAGATGTGAAGAAGGCAAGGAATAACCACAGAATGTGGATTCCTTGAATAACAAATTGTGATGTGCATCTTTGAAAAGCAATTTCAAGAAGAAATTTGAAGACTTGATCTTTAAACTTTGACAATCCCAAGACAACTCTCCAATCTTGTTTGATATGGTAGACTGCTAAAATCTGAGACATGACGAGCGGATTAGATTCGATGACTGAAGGTCAATTGCCTACTTGTTTATTCGGTCTAGATTATGATGAGCGAAGGCCCGATGGTGTAAGTAGTTATGGGGTTAACTATCTCCTTATGGGACGGAACCTCGTCTCCAACAGGCGTATGAGACGCTTCGATGGAAATATCTGATGCATCATTTCAGCTCAAAATTCCATCAGATCCAGATGAAGAGGATTCTTTCTAGATTGTAGGTATAATATTTTCCTCTTTAACCCTTCAACGTCGATAGAGGGAGGGATGTTACAGTTGAGAAATGGATGAAACTCTTATTCAATCCATACTTTGCAGGTATAATATTTTCCTCTCTAACTCTTTAACGTCGATAGAGGGAGGGATGTAACAGTTGAGAAATGGATGAAACTCTTATTCAATCCATACTTTGTAAGCCACTACTTAGAGTTTTATGGTAATGTGAATATAGGGGAAGAAAAAATTGTGAAAGCTTCTCTCTTGCAGGATTTCAATTCCATCTTTTCTTTCCTGTTTGCAGGGCCAAGTACTGAAGTTTTTGCGAATGCTCAA
The DNA here is from genome assembly GCA_019297695.1 of Apostasia ramifera. Classification (NCBI taxonomy): domain Eukaryota; kingdom Viridiplantae; phylum Streptophyta; class Magnoliopsida; order Asparagales; family Orchidaceae; genus Apostasia; species Apostasia ramifera. The sequence continues at coordinate 39,762 of JAEMOT010000893.1, forward strand.
GGAGAAGGGGAAGAAACTTTTCTTGCTAACTAATTCTCCTTATCATTTTGTTGATGGAGGGATGCGATTCATATTAGAGGTTATTCACCTCTGCATTACTAGTTTTTTGGATGCTTATGCTACAATCAATATGCTATACTATGAATTCCCTAGCTAGTTATGAAAGAATATTAAATTGAGGTTCGTGGGATTTCCTCCAATTTTTAACCATATTTCTGATTGTTTTTTATTCTTGCACTTTTTATTTGTGGTTACTGTAGTATGTTTGTTATTACTCAATGATGTAGCACATATCAGGCTAACGGCCTTTTAAATTATATTATTTTTTTGCTAAATTAATTTTAGACAAGCTACTACAAGGGTTCTATATATGCTGTCATAAATTATTTAATTTTTAGTTTTTTACTTTGTCATCACTTGTTTTAGTTAGCTATACCTTCTTGCTTCATTGCTAATGCTAACCAATATAAACTAGTATTCTACTTTTAGGTTCAGGGTAGGACACCACCCTTTTTTTCCATTCAATATAAAATCTGTTGAAGTCTATCCTGTCTTTTGTTGTAAGTTTGGTGGATCAATTAATACTTGATGTAAACAGTTGAGGCCTGAGTGAAATGACAAAGCTCTTATTCTTATATTGGGAAGCACGCTGCTTACTCACTGGTTCATTTAGTAGCTATTCCAACTTGCTTTACTGCTGATCCTAGCCAATGACTCTTTTTTTTGTTCAGAATGCTTGTGGACCAAACAGTACTTGATGTAAGCAGTTGAGGCCTACAGAGAGCAAAATGATAAAGTTTCTATTTTTGTTATGGGTACAAGCCAATTTTGTAGATTGGAACTCTTTCTCATGGCAGTTTGAGGTCTATGACACGGGAGGTTGATGTAATTGTTATCTGACATGGGTGCTTTATAAATCTTAATCTTTTGTCTAGAACAAGAAAATCTTCAGTATCATTCTGAAGTCCTCATTAAGCTTGATGAATACAAAGATGCTTTTTGATCTAAAAAAAAAATTACGAACATGCTTCTTTGTTAATAATATTTGTAAATCATGTTAGGTTTCATTACTAAGAATAATGTCATTGTTTTGGTGTGAGAGCACAACTTTATGACAGTGATGTGCGAAAGTGAATACATTAAATTCAAGAAAATGAAAATATTGCAATCACAGAATCACATGCATAAATCTAGAAAGTCCACATAGATTTGTGAGGTTAAACTTAAAATTAGGCTATCCTCAACAAGAAGAATGGATTTACTAGGAAGATCCAGAACAACTATAGCGAGAAGGTGGCAGCAGTAACCGGATTCAAATGTAGCATTTTTATAAGTAGTTAATAGAGGAACTTATTCATAACCCATGCATAGTTTATATTATACTAACAAATATAGAGATTAATTTAATAGGAATTCTCTCATACAATGCCCTCGTGACAATTCCATATGTTGTGTTCTGTGATAAGTTTTTGATGTCAAAGGTTATCGATGTCGATCCCTCGACCAAATTACTCCATTGTCTCATTTTATATGTTGACTTATCAAGCAACAGTTATGAATACATCAAAATCATGGATGTCAAGGCATTGAGATTTAAGAACGTCGAAGTCTCGACAACATTCGAGTTTTTTGAGATTGTGAACTTGATACCATCTCAAGGTTGGGATATCAATCTTGAGGAAAACCATCTTGAAGTTGAGATGTTGATCTCGAGCATAACTTTCTGGCAACATACCTTGGATTGCGAACTCTTCGAGATAAGACAACAGATTTGTGGTTGTCACTCAATATTGAGTAGCTTCTTGGATGATGTCCAAGGCTCATTGAAATAACATGAAGTATGAATCTAGGCATTACACAACCTTTTTTGATATGCTTATCTCCTGGATGCATTTGAAAGCTAAATAAAGAAAACAGTTGGAGCATACAAATGTCAGCTATCAATGATAGTTAGTCCTTGCCATTGAACATGTTAAATGTTAAAATGGTTTTTGGTTTATATTGATGAGGTTGTAGAGCTAAATCTTCTACTTCAGAGCGGAATGGACCATTAAATAACTTGTCCACTTAGAATGGAGAATCAAATAGTCCATTGGATAATCCATTCAGCAATCAAATCATCCTTTAAGCAATGAGCAGTTTGATGATGGAACAATGCACACGACAAAGATCGTAGCAGGCAATCAGACAATCGATCAAATGGTATATTTATCATTTCATGGTTTGATCAGACCATTTCATGTGGTTATATATATGCAACCTATATTTTGTATCTGCTTCCTCTTTCGAAGGGTTGAGTTGCATTGATTTCTTTATAAATATCTCTTTTATAGGCATGGCCAATCCGCTTGGATTTTGATCTTTTTGTAGTTTCCTTCCCCCTAATGTGAGTAAGGCAAGGAGAATGAATCAACCCTCTCTTAATAATGAGAATGCCAAGAAGAAGACTTTTTAGTAGTTTCCTTAAATGATTGTAGCAACGATAAGGGAATCTAGCTCCTCACTTCTGACCCTCTTAATTTGAACTTCCTCTGGCAGCAGCATCAACAATGGAATTTAAGAAGTGGCAAGTCCATCCATTGACAAAGAGAATCCAAAATCACTAACAACGAGAGTCGTTCCTTAATGAGAAAGGTATTGTTCAAAAACTTCTTTTAATACGATTCTAACTAGAATGATATGAGGCAAATCTTATTAAATAAACTTTTTCGATGAAAGGCTAGAGTAACAAGGATTGCTACATAAGGATGATTTCAAGGTCTAAAGGATGGATATTTGGCTCTTCTGTCAACTCCAGATCTTGTATGAGTTTGGTATAAAAACTATTATTATGATTTGAGGGTTAGAATGTGATCTCTTGTACTCTCTTTATGTTGTCTCCTGAATCAATTTGGGGCTTTTCCATATAACTTTTAGTATTCTTTTGTCTTTTTTGTTATTTTTTGACTTTGCATCCAGTTTTCTTGCCATGTGTGGTATTGATCTGCATTTCTGCTGCGATATATGGAATCTCGTGGTGGAGAAGGTGCTAGTGGTATTTCAATTCCACTGACTAGTATCAAAGCAACTGTTTCTGCTTAGCTTAGTTGATGAATATAGTTGGATCAAGTCCATGAAATATATGTATATACAGACACACACACATATATAGTTGGACCAAGCGATGGATGATGCAAATGTGGAGATTGATCGATTCAAAGGCAAAGACTATGAGTTCTTGAAAGGGGAGAAGCCAGAATCAATGAAGCAATATAAATTAAATCTATTAGATCGATACACTGTTTTTTTTTGGATTCTGAACTTACGCACTAGGTTGATCGTGTAACGAATGTGGTTTTCTTCATCGCCAATAAAAAGTCGAGTGCATGTTTGATAAAGGCTTTATGCACATGTATGAGAAGCCTTAGTCATCAAGGTGTATTTGATATGTGATTTGTTCAATCTAGATGGCTGAAAAAAGTTGTGATAGACCATATCAATGTCATCATAAGCCAGTTGGGTTGGTGGACATTAGCTTTGGTGATGGGGTAAAAATCTCTTATTTTCATGTCTTTTCTATTGGAGAGTTGGATTGTAACTGTTGTAGTTGTGAGTAGTTCATTTGACCAAACGAACTTAATGCTTCAAGAGGTTCAGGAGTAGGGATATACATGGGAGGTAGTCTTGTGGACTGTCTGTGTATGAAGGGCAGTAGAAGAAGGTTTTAATGGGGATTGGTCAACAATTCCAAAACTATAGGAAGAAGCAAGTCAAAGCTTTCCAACAAATGAGTTTATTGGAATTGTGACAATGGTCATCTGAAAAGAATTTGTAAAGCCTCAAACAAGAAAAGCTAGTTAGGAAGGCGACAAGTCTGTGAATGAAACCTTTGAAGAGGATTTGCACGATGCATTGGTCTCAATTGTGGACGGTCCTAGAGAGTTTTGGATGTTAGACTTGGTGCACTGTGTTAATTTACTCAAGGCTGAGAGCTATTGCGAAGTGATATTACGTGTAAATTCAAACAAGTTTATCTAGCAAATGATATGCCTGGAAATTGTAGAGAAATGTGTTGTACATATCAAGACAAATTAATATCTTTGGAAGTTGCATGATCTGTAGTACATTTCTAGATTCAAAAGAAATTTAATTTTTATTGCTCAGATGGATAGCATATGCCGTGACTATATATTTCTTTTGAACCTGATGCTTTACTACATTTGAGGTTTTCTCTTGGAGGATTTATCAAGGCTACAGTTGTGGCCAAAATAATGAAAAGAAGGCACATTGTATATGACGAAGGAAGCATGGATGCTATTGATGTTGCTAGCATTGAGGGAACTCGAAGTAGTGGCATTGTATACTTGGCCACATGAGTAAAATGGGGTTGCAGGTGATGTTGTCAAAAGTTTTACTATCCAGGCTAAAACTTGTGGATGCATGTTTTTGTGAAGATTAGTTTAAGAAAGCAAAAATGAGTTATCTTTGCTAGAATGGGCACAGATCCTCGAGTATATAAATTGGAATTGGTTCATCCAGATGTTTGGAGACTTGCGCCAAATCCAGTTCATTCTCTTGGACGATTTTGCTACATGACTTTTATTATTGACTTTACTTGGAAAATGAAGTTGCGACGAGGATGAACGTGCTAGTAGTATGGGACTTCATGCATGAATTCTCAAATCCTTTTATATGGATGATGTTAGAACGATGCGTGCTTAGACAATAGAGGATGTTCAGCTTCACTGAATTTAAGACCAAAGCTGTGAACAGGAAAGAAATAAATCTTTCTCACATGAGTTTTTTGTTGTCTTTTTATGTGAGTATGTTGAATAAAAAATAGACAAGCTAGATTAAAAGACAATGAATTTCTATTTCATTAGCTTTGTGAAGGTAATTACTATGACCACAAAGTTTTCGATGAATAAAGTAGGAATATTATCAAGACTATTGATGCCACCTTTGGTGAGAGGACTATGTACAAATCTGGTTTGAAATCTAGCAGAGCACCAAGGGAACTCGAGTAGTTGTAACACCTCCAACACCCACCTTGAGGAGATTGAATCGAACTTTGAAGCCTATGCAGAGGTACTTATATCTACATTATCTGCTTTTGATTGATTCTAGCAAGCTAGAGTATCAAAATGAGACAAAGTAGATGAAAGATTCTATCTAGCAAGATAAGTTCGATTTATTGATCAAGAATTTAATTGGTGAGTTCTCGCCTCTACCAAATGATATTAGATCTTTATGGAATTAATGGGTGTACAAGATCAAGGAAGAGGCTCATGGTAGTAAGATATACAAGGCATACTTGGTGGTGAAAAGCTTTCATTAGAAGAAAGGTATGGACTATACCGATATACTTTCACAAGTTGACTACATCAGTGTAATATTGAGTGGTGTTGCTGTAACATATATGTACCTAAAGCAATTTGATGTGATAATTGTTTCTCCTTGGTGATTTGGAGAAAATGTCTATAGTTTTTAGGTGTTTGACAGAGGAAATTTGTGTGCAGAGTTACGAAAAGTCTACATGGTCTCATGTAGTCTCCATGGTAGTGATATAAGTAGTTGGACACTTTATGTTTGAGAAGAGCTTTGTTAGGTATGAAATAGATAATTATTACTATTTCGGAAGTTTCAATGATTGTTATTATATTTTGAACTAGTACAAGTGTTGACGAAAATCTGTCGATTTATGTGGTTCGAAGAGATCTTCCTATGTCTAAAGGTCAAGCCAAGGAAATGATCCAATAGTTGGGTTTCCCGTAATAGGTGGAGTTATTACCATGTAGGAGGAAGAAACTAAAGGAGGAGGATGTAGACACTATAGTGCAAGGCTTGAAGGTTTGTAGGAAAGGATCTATTTCTTCTGTTCTCTTGTGTCTTTGATGAATGAGATGTCCTCTTTTTATAGATAGGAGGAGCATTGTTGTGATTGGCATGATTGTGAACGCAGTGCTGGCGAGGAGTTAGGATATCTATTTGCTAATACTCCTGACAACTCCCACGTTTTTGCAACTATTGTGTAAGGGGAGTGGGTGAAAATGATAAGATTTATTGCTTTTGAGACAAGGTGAGAGTTGGATATCTTATAGAACTTTTGGATGGCCTTGGATGGAGTGGAAAGAATTATGAACAAAGAATTGCATAATTATCTAATTGAATAATTGTGTTTAAGGTGGTATTCAACAAAGTTCCTTTCATAGGATACTTGTGGTAGTCATGGGAGTGCAAGGCTAGCTTGCATGGGTAAACGAAGTAGCATACATCAAACTTTTGGTGACTGTGTATCTGTATCACGGTTGGATTAAACTTGGCTTGGCACTTTGACTTGTGCTTTTGAAAAATTGGTTCAAATGTAGCGAACCTGTGGGAGGCTAAGATTGTAGCATTGGCCGGCCCTTAAACAAGCTTAAATGAGATCTTTATATTGAACCAACAGTTGTAGTTCAAGATGAACAATCTAGGGGCAGTAAATCTGATCTTGGTATGCAAATCATAAAGGTGAGATATGATGGGAATCAAGTTTATCTCAGCGGAAATACATTCTAAGGCCCATTTTGTTGGAGTTTATTTTGGGAATGTTTGAATTTTTTTTTGAGATAGAAAGAGAAAGAAATATATCTTAATATTATGATGTGAAATAAAGTTTTTTTATTATTAAAGATTGTATTGAGTGTGAAGTAAAATTGATTTTTTTTTATTGTAATATATAGTTAATTTCTAAGATTGAAATTTGTGTAGGATGTGAAATAAAATTGATTTTTTATATTTAAATTTATGTGTTATGCTAAAGGATGAATGGGGATGCTTTGTAACGATATGTAAATGCCAATCTTGGTGGTGATTATAAGAAGAGAACCATGTCATTTTTTTACTTTAGGACGGATGATATTAATTGGATGTCCAGACTTTGGCAATGTATTATACTTTCAACTACAGTGACAAAGTACATCGTTATCTTGGAGGTTGGGAAGGATATTTTGTGATTAAGGAATATTCTCAAGGAGATTGGCAAAGAACATGATGAATGTATTATTTAGTGACAATCATTGTGCTATTTCTATCCCATAATTTTATTTTTCATTGGAGGACAAAGCAATCAATTTGCTTTCCCAAGTGGTTACTATGAAGAAGCTTTTGTAGTGCAAGACCTCAGCCAGTCTTTATGTTGATTGATGTGGAGATGATGTCACACCAAGATGGAGGAGAAGAAGATTTGATACAAAAGGACTTGGCCACAAATGCAAGTATAGACTTGGCCACAAGGTCAAGTACAAGACTTATATCTCAAAGATTAGTCTCCAAGTGTAGTCGATGAGGTTGTGGAGCCAAAGCTTCTACTCCAGCAGTGCAACGAGCCATTTGACAAAACATCCATTCTGTGATTGAATGCATTGGATAAAGAACTCAGGATGGAGGATCGGACAATCCATCAAACTATGATGGATTGTCTATAGGTAACAGATCTTTTGATGATGTAACGTACATGTAGGATTGAGATCTCAGGAGGAGATTGAATGATTAATCGTACTATAAATGGACTGTTTGATGGGCTGATCATGTTGTTCGATGCTGCTTTAATTGCACCCTATTTCATGGGGTTGTGTTTGTTTTGTCGATTTCTTTATAAATATCTCTTGCACATCCAGATCTTCTATGTGTTACATTAAAATATTCTAGTATTTGAGGGAGTTCGAGTGTGGTGTCTTGTAGTCTCTTTTTGAAGAGCTTCGAAGAACATTGGATTTTTTTTCTGGTGTGGCTATGGTTTTTTCTTGGATTTGAAGTTTTCCACTTAAGTTTTGGTGTTTTTTTTTCTTTGTTATTTTCTAATTTTGCATTAGGTTTTCTCACGTTACTTTTATTTTCGATCAATATTTCTATCGCATTGTGTGGAATCTTTCCTAGTGGCGGAGTTGCCAATAGCTTTTTGATTCCTAACATATAATTGGGAATTCAAAGCAGTATTCTATTTAATTACCAGAGATATCCATCTATTTCTAGCATCATTTGGGAGTCGACACCTGTGAAGTCACAGATATTACACTGAGGAGGTTTTTATTTAAAGCAAACAATTCAAGTAATGAGGAATGTTCTTAATCTAGAAAAATTCAATTTTTGTAGTACTTACGCATGCATATATGTTCATGATGCATAATTAATACCATAAGAGATTTCTGATTTTCTTGAGTCATCATATATAGTCCAGTACAGTTTTGAATTTTTTCTGAACATCCTTCAAAACCTACAGCACAGGATGATATTTTGGTTTAAGTTGCCTTTCCATTGTGGATGCTTGTTAAAGACATCCATATTGCTGTATTAGAATTTTGTGATTTTCAAATGGGAGTTCTAACTGAAAGTAAGTCTAAATGTCTTAAAAACCTCTGGTGTGAAACTGGTGATATGTACCAGATTTGACGCTCTTGTGAGTGCAAGGAACATGTGTGAAGGCTTAGCCACCACCAGCAAAAAGGAAAAGAAAAAGAACCTGCTTTGTGTAAAATATTGTTGCTTGACTTATACTTAGTTTTCAGCCTCTTCTTTCAATTGGCACTTTGTGGTCATAGGACTTTTATGATTTGTGAAAATAAATTTTTAAAGCACTCTAACATGAACGTTTTAATAGGATTGTGGGTCTTCTAGAGATTCTTGGAGGGATCTCTTTGATGTTGTAATTGCTCGGGCAAATAAACCAAACTTTTACACTTCTGAGCACCCATTCAGGTATTAACTAAAAATTTTAGTTTTTTTTTTGTGTTTGTACTTCTTAAAGCATATCAGTGATTTTGAGAGATTTGGGCCCAACTCATTTGAAATTTTTTTTATTTTAGACTGGCTTAAAAATTTTTCATATTAAAATGTGGTATAGTTAAGGCTGTAAATGAACCGCGTCGAGCTGAATATTGCATTGCTCAAGCGCTGTTTATTTAGTTTTTATTAAGTTTAATCTCTTGAAACTTTGTTCAATCTTTTCTATTTTTTGATTGAGCCCAAGCTTGGTATGGCTTAATTTGGTTTTTTGATTTTATTTTTATCTAATTATAGTTTATTGTTAATCTGGTTAATTGATTGATTTAATTTCTTATTATATTGTTGCAAGTAATCATTTATGTCTTTATGAATCAAAACAACAATATGAATGCATAGGGTAGTTTCATTCGGGTCCCTGGGGTCTCATGGCAAATTTGCCCTCAAATTTAAATTAGTTGCAAATTAGTGCTAAGTGCATTATGTGAATTTTAATATTGTCTGTAGGTCTGCACTTTTCAACTGGTTCCTAATCTACAAAAATTGTGAATTTTCACTGAATTTACCATTTGATAATGATTTGAATATTTGCTTCTTTCTTCTTTCTTCTAATATGATGTCTTATGTTTTCAACCTTTATCTTGGTGTTCTTGCAGGTGCTATGATGTTGAGAAGGATACGTTAGCTTTTACGGCTGTCGACAAATTTCTTCCTGACCAAGTTTACTATCATGGTTGCCTAAAATCATTTCTGCAGATCACGAAGTGGCATGGCCCTGAGGTATGCTAGTAAAATTTTTGTTTTACTAGGCAGAAAATTTTGTATATTTTTTCCAGATTAATTTTTATTGTTGCATAGTTGCCTCCTTTTTTTGTTCTGCGTGGTCTTTGCCGGGAAAAGGACTTGCGCTTGCTTTCTTTATCTCTTACTCTTTTCCTTCAATTTTCTTGTTATTAATGAATTACTGATTTTAATATTGCTGGCAGTATCCTACTGTTGCCCGAGTTTCAGCTCCATGGTTCAAATTATGGCGACTGGTTTACTTATTCAGTTTAAAGTAGGAATAATTTGGAGCATATCTTAGGACCGTATGATGTTGCATGTTATGTATATTGTGGAATAGGTGAATCACAGTGGTCCACTCTACCTAAACTGACTTATGAATAGGATTATTGATGTGAGGCAAGTGTGTGAAATTGTACGTAATGAGATCAACAAGTATAATTGGTAGCATTATTTTAGTTGAATGTAAAATATTTTTGAGATTTGATTATACTTATCATCCTCAGGCGTGGGTGGATCGTCACTATTCTCTATGATCATAAGTCTTCGTAGGGCATTCGGACATCATGTGTTTGAATCCTTGACATTGGAAATGATATATGAAACGATGTGAGATCTCTGTGACAATTGTCTTGCCTTTATTAGTGGCAAGAGGACAGCTAACGGCTTGTGGACCATTAGCCGACTTCGCTCCTGTACTTTTGAACTTTAACGGAGCTGCAGTCGAACGCAATCGACTCTGTGGGTGCGTGTTGGTCGGGCGAGGAGTTGACGTTTGTGGTTTAGAACATGGGAGGTTGTTCGTGCGCAGGTAGTGATCATACTGTGTAGATGATTAAAGCTGGACCATTTTTGCTGAGCTTGCGAAAGGATACTTGTGGGAATGATCAACTTGAAGGTGCATGCTCAGCGTTGAGCTGACGATGCCGGTTCGTGATAGTCAATGAATGATTGCTAGTAGGTAGTGGCTCGGTCACAATGTGAAACGAGGGGGAGGAGTTTTGTTGCGTGGTGACTTTGCGAAGGAGATGAGCATGTAGCAAGGATGCACGTTGCTGGTAGCAATTGCAGTGATTTAGCGAGTGAGCGAGTGGAAAAGGGGTGAATGAGAGGGAGTGATAGGGGAAGGAATCGATTGGGAGAAGACAAACTTGAGCTGATGGAGTCTTTGGATTCTTACCTAAGGCTCAAGTCATTCCCTATTTGGGATATCGATTCAATTTAAAATCAGTCAATCAGATAATCCCAAAGGAGAAGATAAATTTTAGTTCATTCGATATTAAGAAAAATATGATAACAGGGTGTTTATATAAACCTTCACACAGACTAACTCAATAAAAAAAATACATCATACCATAATTTTCTCACACAAATAAGGAAATGCTAAACATCATGCCTAATAAAATACTTAACAAAAATGACTAATACAAAATAACTTTAGGAAATAAATGAAAATCGACCCAGAATGGATTATCTCCCTCAATAAGAGCCATCCTAATATTGGGGACACTCAATCAGCCAAGTTAGCAATCCTTAATTACCAACACTTAATGCTTGTCTCAAGTCAAAATAATGCAACTACATTTCAGTCATCGGTGATAAACTCTATCAGGGATGAATTAATAGTCAGCAGGAATGTTGTCCACACCAGTTAGGCATAATTTACAGATAGGTCTTTATAATTATTTTATAATCACATCCAAGTCCTTAATACGACTTCCAACTTGTTACAAATATAGTCAATTCTAGTACCTCTCAAAAACCTAACAAATATGCTAACAACTATTAAAATTAACATAGGTTATAATAACTTCCTTGGACTAGACAAATTAGCGTAAGTAGCTTTGAAAATAGAGAACTATTTTTGCCTCATTGGATGGTTCACTCGACCCATCGGACATTCTGATCAAAGTCCAATCATTGCTTGATTGCCTATGCTAGGGATTTGATGCTCTATTTCCTCTATTGGACTTTTTGATCACTATCAGACAGTCTGATGGGTCATTTGATCTCCTCTTTTGATTTCTATATCTCATAGATCCTATCCTCAAATTGACAGTTTGATGATCCATCTGTTCCACTATTGAAATGAACTAACTTGTAAACCAGCTAAGGCACTTGACAGCCTTAGTCCACTAGGTTCTCTTACTGTTGGGCATTGGCGAAGCTAACCCTCTTTTGCTTTCCTAACATAGTCTTCATAAATACCTACATCCATAGATTTTATCTTAGACAAAAAATCTCTCAACGTCATCACCTTCATTCCCTTTTCACTCATATTGCTAAGTCTACAATGCTACAACTTTGAGCCATCCTTTGTGTTGACAACATCAACATTATTCATGTTTCTATTGGTCTTGTACAGTGTGCCACTCTCTGATCAAACTTAATTCTTGTTGATCCAAACGATGTCATTCTTCTTGCCTCATCAATTTTAGCTTCTCCCCTATCAGAAGTCAGTACAACTTCTTTTGATATTATAGAACTTCCATATGCTTCTTCTTGATCCCAAAGTCCTTACCTTCGAATTGATCTACCTTCACATTTGCATCATCCATTACTTGCTTCCTTTATTTTGATTAGAGAATAACTAAGAAGCACATGCAAAAGCACGTACTAAAAATCACAGCAAGATGAAAACAATAATGCAAAATTAGAGAATAACAAACAAAAATAATAAACATCAAGACTTACATGGAAATCCCTAAAGCCGGGGAAAAAATACGACCATATCAAGAGAAATTCCACTAGCTCTTGAAGTGTCTCTAGAAAGAGATTATAAGAAGCTGCACTTTGACTATCTCAATTTCTAGAATAATCTCTCAGTTCAGGAATCATCATGGATCTTATTTGGACAAATAATATATATAAATATAAAAGAGAAATAGACGTAAGAGACAACCTTGAGTTAAGCTGTAATTTTTGCCACAACGCATAATTGCATAGTCCGGTCGGACAATTCATGTCAGCCTATTGAATTGTCCGAAGTCTGATTCTAGTTTCTATATTCTGTTCCCTGTGTGCCTGATCATCTAATGGATGGTCTAGTGCTCCATTTGTTTCACTGTTGAAACGAAGATATGGCTCCACAACATTATCATTTTTTTGGTTATATATGTGGAGTAAAATTTGGGTGTTTAATGTGATATTATTATTATTTTTTTGTGTTTATATATTTGCATATATATATATATATATATATATATATATATATATATATATATATATCAATCTCTGTATATATATAATTATCTCTTATTTTATACTAATTATTGTAGGTGATATATTTTGGGGATCATTTGTTCAGCGATCTAAGAGGACCTTCAAAGGCTGGTTGGAGAACTGCTGCTATCATTCATGAACTAGAGGTATGAGGTATTAAGTTTCTTTGCACTTAACATGCTTTGGAACAAAGCTTTGTTTGCACTCATAACTGAATTAACATCTTTAAATTGTTTCAGGTATATCACATATCAGTTCAAAATCGACCTATGACATTAAGATTATGTATTTCGTCAAATTGTTGTTGTATATGATGCATTATTGTCGAGTTTCTGTGTTAAACTACACTATTAATCAAGGTTGTCCTTCATCCTGAATTGGTAGGTTGTCATGTGACATTATAAATATGTACGTGAAAAAATTGGCATGTTGAACTATACATATTAAGCTACATATCTTTTCACATATCATATAGCAATATTGGTGCCGTTAAAAGTGAATGAACAAGGTAAAAAATGCACAACCCATTTTCATATGCGAACAAGCCAACTAGATAAGGCTTAAGGGGACATTCAGATTCTTAGATATTATGACTTCTACGAAAAATGGGGACTTTTACAATTCTTAGATTCTATCAGCAATATTTGAAGTTATCTTGTCATGATTACATGTTTGTAGATAAGTTTTTGAGCTTGTGTGTTCTATTCTGGTGTAGGATTTAGCATCATTTTGTGTTGTTTATATTTTTTTTTGTGTTATTGAAGTTTTAAAGATTGCCTAGTACCTTAAAATTTTCTTGGGAGTTATTTAAAATACTTGGTTGGTGTGTACTTCCTAGTTAGTTGACTAGGAAATTTTCAGTTTCAAATTTTGACTATTCCTTATGGCCTTCTTCTAGAAAGAATTGCTGAAAACAATGACTTTGAACTTTTCTTTTCACCTTTGCCTCAAGCAACTTCTTGGGAGTTTGATCTATTATTTATTTATTTATTTATTTTTGTTAGTGGATTTATTTAGTTCTATATGATTTCTTTTATTTTAGGATGGAATTAGTTCTTTTTAAATAGATATTGTACCTAGACATTTGAATGGCCTTTTAATGAATATAGTTTTGCATTTGTGTGCAATCTAATTCTGGAATGGGTTAGCATGAGAGATTTCGGAAGGGATCGATATTCCGGAAGAAATGGACAGGAATACTTTAGTTACTCATTTTCGTTGTTCTTTTGCTTCGTGGTTGCATTAACAATCTGCATCAATTTTGATATTTGAGTAGTTGTTTCATGCCAATTTTGGTATCAAATCATTTATTTTGCGTCAATTTTCATATCAGAGTAAAGTTTTACCTCCGCTTCCATATCATCATCGCGCTTCTATGCCACCTACTTGACTCCCTGTTGGTTGCAAACCATCTGTGCACATTCACTAACTGTGTAGGAACCGTCAGACATCGACTCTGCGATGCATAGAGTGCTCAACAACAACCCTGTGGTTGTGGCAGCAATTACGGTACACGCGATGAGGTTATCGTGGCAAGCTGTAGCCTATGGCATCAATGCTCACAGGCGAGCCCATCCCATGTCTCTGATTACCCATCAGAAATTAGTTGGAGAATTATCTCGTTGTTCCAATTAATCCTAAGTTATGGACCATCCTTGAGAAACTCAAAGTGCAGTCACATGGTTTATTATAGTCACTTGAAGAACATTAATTGAAGCCCATCAACACCATTTTCCCTTTGGCTAACCTTGTCCATGTGAACCTCAAATCCAATCAACCTGTTTCACAAAACAGCAATCTGACAATATCATCTCATACAACTACCTGTTTTCCTGAAGGACCACCTAATTGCCATTCTTCTTCAGTCGCAGTGCTCAAGCCTCTTCAATTACATCCAATGAAGGCATAATTTTCTTCCAAATCCCAAGTATTCTGGTTATTGAAATTGAATTGGAATTATCTGTCATTTGGATCCCTCAATTCTTGCTTATTTGAGAGATCTTTTGCCAAGTTGAGAGAGAAATTATTCTTGGATTTTAAAATCTTGTTTGCTCTGAACCTTTGTTTAATTTATTAAATTTTAAATTGAGATACCCTAGTGTAAGTACATTTTTATTTAGTGACAATCTAATTGAATTTAAATTTTAAACTAATTACTTTGTGGGATTTGAATTTTTTATTTATTACATAATTTAATTTAGAAAATTATTGTGTTTATTTGATTTACTTTATCAGTTAAATTTCTTGGACCAATTACAATACATACAGTTTCTTTTACTATTGAAATTAAGAGTTTCTATTTTATCACGCTATCACAAATTATATAGATGATAGAACACCTAATATCTCATATTTTTTTGGTGATTTGGATATTGAATCGTATAAAGAGTGGGAAGCTAAACTTGATTGTTATTTTAGTCATTGCGACTTGATCGAATTGGACAAGGCTTAATACACAAAACTAATACTTTTCGGTCAGGCTAGATGTTGAGGATTGTTTCCTTTGTAAATTATCTCCAATAGGTTCTTGGGATGAATTTAATGTCATTCTCAGGAAAAAAAGTATTATTTTTATTACTTATTTTGATCATCTTCTTTACGAGTGAGCCCAGCCCATAGATCAATGTCCTGAGATCCAAGATAGTTCTATTTCTATGAGTCATAAGTTTAATGTTATGAGACATACTATTACACATGCTCCTATTGTTGGTCCACCTTTTCTAAAGAAGAACCCAATAGAGTTATCATAGGTACTCCTTTTTGCTTTATCAGTCAATCTCTTTCAAGGGAGGGCAAGATTGAGTGCCCCACCAAAGTCTTAATGATTTCTGATGAAGGGAGCACACTTCTTTACCTATTTCATTTTATATAGCAGATCTAAAACTAGCAAAATAATATGAAAATTATGTGGATGAAATTGAAGAGAATATTATGGAAAATGTCATAGAACCTAAGCATGTAGAGAAAAAATTAAGATGAAATTGAGGTGATTGAAGCTTTTGATTGTATGGATGTTTTTATATTTCCAATAGAATCACCAAAGATTGAGAATTTTGAGAAAAATAATTCATTACATGTTTCATTACTTATTGATAATAATGAGAAATCTAGTTGCATAGATGTTCATATTATTAAGGAGCATTATGATTTGGAAGTCAAGAATATGTAGCATATTGAGATGATATTTAGTCCTAAAATTGATGTTCATGCTATATTAGATCTAGTTAGGAACACTTCTATACAATGTATTGAGGGTGACATCATATTTGAGGCTATTACTTATAAGAAGCACTCGTCTGAAAGAGTCATCGAGAAAACTAAGAAAGAACGATGTTTTGGCATGAGCATCATTGGCTCCTTTTCGAGGCATCAAGAAGTTGGACTGTTAAATTCTCCAGTTATTTCTAAAGAATCTTGTGGAACCTGTTAGGAATTATCTCGATTGTCACTTTGATTGACTACTCTATATCTGTGATTAAGTTGAATTAGTAGGGGTCGATCTTAGACTTTTTTTACTGAATCTACATATATTTAGTTTTTTTTTCTTTATACATATTGGGGAGTTGTTTTAAGTCGAATCTACATTTATATTCTTATTTGTAATTATGACATTAAGAGATAATTTAATTGAAAATTTATTTCACGAGTGCATATTATTTTGAAAATAATTATGTTATAATTTAAGTTAATTTCAAATTCATACAAAAGATTAATTTATGGTTTTCAGTGAGATTGGATCGATCTATTGAGTTTATATTTATTACTAAATTTTGAGATTTGTTGTACTTCTAATATTTCATATTTGTAATTTTTCAAAATCCAACATTAATACCTAGTGGTATTTTCCTTTCTGCATTTCTATCATTGTGAACTTACACTTGAGTGTACTTTAGCCAAATTTGTTTCAAATAAAGAGCAAATTGAATAATTTTTTATGGTAAGATAATTTTTGTTGAAATCAAAATGCTAGTGATATTTAATTCGGTAGAAATATATACTTTTTTCAGGTTATTTGGATACATTAATGGAAGAGCCATCGCAGCTCTACTTAATCACTTTGAGAAACCCCATGGAGATACAACCTAGTAAAATTGGCTTTTACTCCTGAGTTCTTCCTATCTGGGAAAATTGATGGAGATATTTTGTTAATCAATGGCCCTAGTTAGATTCTGTGTTATGACAATTGATGGATAATGTGGATTATCTCTATTTTATTTGTTTTATAATTTGGGGAGTTTGTCATGGGTTTTGAAATAGTCAAATTATTTTTATTTATTTATTTGATTAGTAGGTTTATTTAGTCCCACATGATTTGTCTTTAGTTTAGAACGAGATTAGCCTTCATTGTACTTGACCGGGTGAGAGATTTTGAAACAGATTGATATCTCGAAAGGGAAGGGTAGAGAAACTTTAAATAAAAATTCTTAAAGTTGTAGTTTTCCACTTATTTCCCATGTTTCTTGACTTTACCATTTCATTAACATTCCACATCAACTTTGGTTTGAGTATTTGTTCCGTATTAATTTTGGTATCAGAGCATTCGTTCTGTATTATATTGTTTGTTATATATCATCATGCTTACCATCCTTATTGTTGGCATCTAACCCCCATTAGTCGGGAAGGAGTTATTAATCTTTCATCACCATTTATTCGCGCATGGACCTTCGTGTATTTTTTACTCTAATTCATGCAAAATTGATTTGTGTATACACTAGCTAGGATACTTTTAGTCTGTAGCCTATTCTCTTTTATACTATTCCTGGTATATTATTTTTTGTTTATCTACCTAATGTTCACTTCTGCTCTCTCTTCCATATGCCTGAACTAGTGTAAGTTGAAATGTACTAATTTTTTATTCCATTATTCACTTCAATACATAACTTTCTTCATCCTTCTTTCCTAATCTTATCATCCATCTGCCTCAAAAACTTCATATCTGCTACATGCAGTTTGATGCTTAGTGATTGGAATGTTCATTTTTTGAAAGCCTATTTCAACCATATATCATGGCTTGGTTCACTTAATACTTGCAGACTTCAAGCTAGTCAACTTAGATACCTTGACAAAGAAGGTATACCAAATGAGAATACTTAAAAAAGTACTTTAAAAAAAAAAGAAGTCCTTGTTTTATGGATCCTGTCAAGATTTTGAATTCTTTATGCTCAACATACCGTGTATGCACTATGTAGGTCTGTTCCTTTAAGGACTGATCTATCTGGCGAGCATAAATGGATTCACTATATGGTGCACCTCAAGTACTTCAATATGAACATTAAACTTATGATGTAAACGAGTCCTTGCCAACTGCTTACAAGCATTTAGGCAAAATGTGGTATTTGCTGGGTCACTTTCAGTGGTATTTACTGCATCATCATGTTAGTGTGGGGATTAGATGCATAGTGCTCATAAGTACGGTGGCAGTGTAGATTAAAGAATATTGTAAATAATATATATTATAAAAAAGAATATTGCCAAAAAACTACTTTTATAATTAGTTAATGCTGTTGGTGTTTTGGGAAAAGAATTGTTTTTTCTTATGTGGTTTGCTCGCTCTTGCAGAACGAAATCAACATCCAAAACAATGAAGATTACAGATTTCACCAGGTAGAACTTCAATTTTATGCACTTTGAGTTTCTTATTGTTGTATTTCTCGTAAAACATGATGAGGTATTTTGTACAATATCTCCGTAAAGTATACATGAATTATGTTTCAACTCCTATGATAGTAGTTTTAGTTGTAATTTCACCTACCAAATCATGTTTTGCACCTCCACAATAACAGAAACAAAAAAAACTCATCTTTCAGCAAACATTTGAAGATATCCCACTGTGGTCTGTCTTGGCATACTCAAAAAGGTCACTGGCTTCTGAAATTATATACAAAGATGTATAAGTCATTTACTATGGTGAAGCCTTATAAAAAAATCATTTTTTGTATCAATATTATCTAAATAAAATGAAGTATAGGGTAAGTTGTGATTGGAGAGGGCTACAACACATATTACACATTATTCAATGCTACACATATACTGGCACACTGGCAGCCTGCTAACAGAATTATCACTTTCCACCTTCCTTCTAATGTATTTCCCTCCCCCATGAGACCCCTTGTCACTCAAGGGAGTTAATTTAGAAGTGTGGGAAATGCTCGAGTAGTGCGTCAGCATCAATCCAAGTGGCAGTGCTCGACCGCTGTATGAGAAGTTGAATACCTCCTTTTCATAATGCTTTTGTCTAGCACTTCTACTGGCGCTACCAACAGCTGTTCTTGCTTGTTCACTGTTAATGGAAAATGACCCTCTACTGGATTGGAATCCAACTTCTTTTTTAACCATGACAAATGGAAGATTAGGCAAATCTTTACTATTTCTGGAAGTTGCAAACGGGCTGCTCTTGCTTATTCACTGTTAATGGAAAATGACCCTCTACTGGATTGGATTCCAACTTCTTTTTTAACCATGACAAATGGAAGATTAGGCAAATCTTTACTATTTCTGGAAGTTGCAAACGGGCCCAATCATAGCCAAAATCTCCTCATTAGGTTTGATCTCTTAAAATCTTGTTATCAGATTTTATATTTATTTCACTACTAACACAAAGTTTCATATATAAAATTAGTTTTATTTCAACTCATACATAAATCCCAACAGTAAAAATCAATTCATTTTATATCCTACACATATTTCAATAAAAATTCAATTTTATTTCATATCGTACGCAACTTTTAATATTAAAATAATTTTTTTCACATCATATGCAAATACCAACATATTTTTTCTCCCCAGCTAAAAAAAATTTCCTTCCAAACAAGGGTTATAAGATCTTGGGAGACAACTTGTTACTATTCTTTGCTGCTGAAGTCAGGCGGTATGGTCTCATCTTCACATAAACTCACCTCAAAGTTTCTCTTTGTTTTATGCCTTACCAGCCAGTTATCTCATTCTGCTTTGAGGTACTGCTATGTTTTTCCTTATTAGGGCTACTGTACTACGATCAATTGCATCTACTTCACTAGTCCTTGTTGTATACGGAACTAACTAAGGAGGTTGGGAGGGATGCATGGTAATTACAATTGTGCCACCATTCAGCCAACGACAACCTACGAAACCATTGCTCCACAGTCATGCATTTCACATGTCTTTATGCATCTCTTTGCAGCTTTGTTTGAACGTCAGATTGAGAGTGATATGCAGTTGCCATGCTATGAGTTATGCCCTACAGCGTCAAAACACTTTCCAGATTTTGTTTAAAAAGATGGGATGTCTATTACTTACAATCGAAGGGGGGAATTCCATGCTATTTGAAAACATTTTCTGCGAAAAATTGTGCAACTTCCATAGCTGAAAAAGAATGGACACTCTTATGATATAACTTCGGCATTGCTTTCATTCTTCGCTTCCAATAAATAACTTCCCTTACCCTTCTAAATGTTCTCAACACCCTTGTTATCCTCAAGTGCCATTGTCGTGCACTATTTTTGTTATCTGCGGTCTTAGGTCGGCTCGTCCCACAATACTGGTGTTTCCTTTCTTCCCAGCTGCTGTTTAGTCCACTTTTATGGAGGGACTTCAATCTGTTGCATTTTCTGCATTAATTCCTTTAAGTTGGGATTAGTTTCCCAAGGTTTGCCCGCTTGCTGAGGCAGCTGTGATGACTCAACTTGAATGACTGCATAGGCCTCTGCATTTACTGTAGAATTCCTCCTGGAAAGTGAGTTTTCCTCCCAACTTTCTTTTCCTTATGTGTGATCTAATAGTCATAACCAACAAGTTTATGGATCCATTTTTGCTACACCGCAGTAGAACTCTTTGCTCGATCTTATACTTAAAGCTCTGATGATCTGCCTTGATCTTGAAATGAGTCCCATTAAGATCAGGCCCCGATTTACCCGCTGCTACCACAATTGCCAGCTTTCTTTTTCATAGACAGGTGGACTAAGGTTCCTGGTGGAAAGTCCTTGGTTGAAATCTACAACTAGCTTTTGTCCTTGCATGAGCATTGCGTTGGATGCATCCGCTTCAATCATGAATTCTTTGGTGAAATCGGGAAGTGCTAACACAGAGGTTGAAAACACAACTTCCTTCAATTTTTCAAAACCGTGATAAGAAGCTAAGTTCCAAAGAAATCCTTCCTTCTTCAGTAGGTTTGTAAGCAGCTTTCTTTTCTGGCAATCCTAGCTCACAAATCATCGGCAATATCTTGCAGTAAAGCTTTCAAATGCCTAACATTCTTTTTTTTTTGGCCAAGTCTTCATAATCTTAGTATTATCTGGGTGAACTTCTACCTTCTTTTCAGAAATTACATGGCCCAAATACTTTATTTTCATGGCCTCAAACTGGCACTTTTTCTCCCTTTCCAGCAGCTCGCTCTATAATTGCCTCAAATGCTACTTCTACTTGGACCGGTAAACTAGTACATCACTGAAGAAAGCTAACACAGTTAATTCATATTCCTTAAAATTTTATTCATTAATCCTTGGTAGGTCGTGGGAGCATTCGCTAAACCAAAGTGCTTTAGCTAAGAACTCATAATAACCTTCATGAGTTCCAAATACAACAACCTTCATGGTTATTGGCAAATAAGAATGAAGAGCAGTAAACTTGGAGCGGTAAACTAAAGGGCATTTTTTCTCTTTTACTAGTAGCTCGCTCTATAATTGAATTAAATACTACTTCTACTTGGAACTGTAAACTAATATATCACTGAAGAAATGTGACACACAGTTAATTCATATTCCTTAATATTTTGTTCATTAATCCTTGGAAGGTTGTGGGACCATTCGCTAAACCAAAGGCATTATCTAAGAACTCATAATGACCTTCATGAGTACTAAATACAACAACCTTCATGGTTATTGGCAAATAAGAATGAAGAGGTTTTTTCTAAAACTGCATTTAGTACTCACCTTCATGAGTACTAAATGCTGCTTTAAAACCATTCTACATGTAGTTTTAGATAAAACCTCTTCATTCTTATTTGCCAATAACCAGATCTTTTCAAGTTATAAAAATTGCCCGACACATACTCATCTAATTATTCTTCTATCATTGGAATTGGAGAACTGTCCTTTACTGTCTTGGCATTCAGCTCCCTGCAGTCTAGCAGAGTCTTCATGTACCATCGTTTTTCTTCAACATGACCAACGGAGAATAAAATGGGATGTTGCTGTTGCAGATCACCCTATTTTGGCAACCAACCTTTCAATCTTGCCTTCTATTGATGGGTGTATGGCCAAGCATTCAGTGGTTCAACTCAGACAATGCCATGGTCATAAGTTCTCTGAAAATGTAATCCAGCTGTTTCTTTAAATACATCCTCAGATTGGGCTAGCAAGTCTTTCAATTCCAGATTGTGTTGAGGATTTGAAGCTGCCAAATTCCCTCCTACCTTCCTTCCTGTTCAAGTCTGTTTTAGGCCATGGAATAGCTCCGTAGAATCTTCTCAACCTCTTTACTTTGCTAATTGGGCTTTAGGCTCCCTTCAATTTCATCCAATTTTTCCATCTCTAGTTTATGGAAATCCCACTGGCCACTGGATTGGACCCAACGCAGTCAACCATTGATTCAAATCCTTCACAAGCTATATTAAAATCAACTTTGTTTTATATCCTACACAAATTTTAAAATAACAAAGTTTTTTTCATATTCTACATACATCCTGAAATAAAATTAATTTCAATTCAAACCTTTCATAAATTTCAAAACAAAAATATCTCATAAAAAGTTTTCTTTTACTTCAATCAAAATAACCCCCAAACAAACAACCCTCTAGCTCTAATAATTGAGAGTCATATGGGCTCGAACTTGAGGCCGGGCTCTAGTAGCATGTTATATCTCTGATTACCGAGTCACGCAAATGCTTAAGATTGTAGGTTATATGCGATAGCGTAGGAATAATTTTATACTTTTACACATTCTACACACAAAAATATTACAGAGGGGACTTTTAGTGATTGAGCTTAATACAAGAACTACAACACGTGTTACACATTCTGTGGCCCAGTAGCGACCTTGCTTATGGGATTATCTTCTTCCACCTTCCTTTTAATGTATCTTTGTTTGGGTTAGGTTTGAAGTGTCGAATGTTGTTTCTACTTCTGGGTCTGTGGAGCCACATGTTGTGTTTGAGAGTCTTTGAAAAAGAGGTCCATATTTTCTACAAGGTTGTGGGGATCTTCTATATTCTATCTCTTCGTTGTATTTGTGTTGTTTCTCCCTTTAATGAATCTGTTTTTGTTTCCACTACTGAGGACGTCTCCTTGTTTGAGGCGAATGTGTTTTTAACACTTCAGTTTGCTTGCTTCACATGTAGATCTATTCTTTTGCCCAAAATGTTGATACTGATGAAGCCTATGACCTAATAAAAAGGCATTACTGACAATTTTCCACCCTGCTTATGCAGCAAATGCAGATGATAGTTGTTCGGCAAATGGACCTGATTCTATATTTCTAGATGGATTTTACTGTAATTTCTCTCAAAAGTCATGAGGTTCTTGCATATACTATTACCATTTGATCTGTGTTAGCTCGTCAAATGTATTCCCTTTTTGTAATGATTATTAAGAATCCTCACAATAGGATTCTGAGAGAACTAGGTATTTTGATTAGTTGACCTGAGAGCTGCCTTGAACTTTCCAAATTGTTATGTATGCTTGGCATTGAAAAAGCTGTAAATGGTTATTCCTGTATTCATTCTGACTGAACTATTTATTCACATGAATTTTTTTTTCTGATGAATATGTACAACATATTTTTTTTAATTATTCCAGGCAAAATTTCATATAATACAAGAACTTCTTGGAAAGCTGCATTTGGCTGCGTCTAAGTGTGGAGGATTATCATGCCACGCACTGCTAGATGAACTAAATGAAGAGAGGCAGCATTGTCGTGCTGTGATGAGGAGCATGTTTAATGCCTCATTTGGTGCTACTTTCCTTTCTGACACTGGTCAAGAATCAGCATTTGCTTACCTCATCCATCAGTACGCTGACGTCTACACCAGCAAGCCCGAAAACTTCTTGCTCTACCCTCCGGAGGCATGGTTGCACGTGCCATTTGACATAAAGATCATGCCTCATCATGTTAAGGTGATATGAATTTGTTCGGTACCACGTTCTTTCCTAGAGGGACTCCTATTTTCGAAATTCTTCTTTGGTTAATTGTGGTGGTAAAGATATTTTCGGACATATTATATACATCATAACAGTAAAAGATAATTACAAATAAAACACCCATATCTTATAATATATATTACACTAACAAATCTTAAGCACTACAAAAGTAAGTCTCTCAAATGAAGCTAAGATGTTTCTTTGTGGTTAATTTATCAAGTCAATTATTGAATGTCTTTGCAAATTTATGTATATGTATTGTTAATTTAATTACAACACATGAACAATACATTTAGCATGATAAACTGTGTAAAGAAACCATAGCTTGTCTGAATAAGTAAGTGCAAAATAGAATACTTTTTGCATATTGTTGGAAATTAACCAAGGTAATGATTTTGTAAATCGCTTGTGCTATCTATATAAATAGTGATTTTTTGGTGTTTTGCTATGTAATATTTTCCCTTTTTGGTTAATATCCCAAAGGTCCTATGAATGATATCCATCGTGTGAAGAGTTTATTTAAAGCTTGTTGACTCAAATCCCTTGAAACATTTATATTATAAATTATTTCCTACATGTTTGCAAGTCAGTCACATGGAACATCCCCATGCAGTAGCAAATGAACGACAAAAAGAATTCAAACATTAATGAATAACATAATATGGTCGTGTATTATTTGTTATTCTAATGGGTGGCTTACTGCTGCTTGGCTGATGTGTTGCATTCAATATGATAACCTTACAATTTTCCCGGATGATATGTAGATCCCATCAAGTTTGTTCAAGATGCTGTAGCAGAGGTGTTACTAAATGCATGTTCGCCAATATATTTTCTATGATTCTTCTAACAACTGAGGTATAATCCGTAGAAAATGTGGAATCAGAAACCAGAAAGGCAGTGAGTCATACGGCAACAATTCATTCTTACATTGCAGGAGTGTACATATTTACAGTGTTCCATTCATCGGCCTATATGGCTTCATGTATAGGATCCATAAGGAATTAAGGTTTGCCTTACCCTCAAATTTTCTTTATATGGGAGCTACAGTATCACTTGATTTCAATTGGTTCAAGCTCATCTTAGAGGAGCCTTTGGCTCATAAAGTAGGTGTTGAATATCTGTTGAACTCAAAGTTTTAAAATGGTGGCTAAGCTTTTCACCTTTTTTTTTTTCAGTGTTTTGCTTCAAATTCGTAGAGGTTATTTGTTAATTCTTTAATATTAAAGCTTTTCCTTCTTAATTCTCAATGCGTTGGAGCTTCATAATTGTGCTGTTTATTGAAAATGCTCACTCATCAAATTGATAACTTGATTTTGATTGCTACGCCCCTGTTGATTTAGACGACGATATGCTTCTCATTGCTCAGAAACACATTAAAAATATTCAGTCTGTTACTAATGTGCTAATATTTCTGTCAGATATCAAGCTCTCCATGGCCTAGTGCCTATTGTAGGGGATACTAATGTGTTGAAAATGTTTTCTGAGCATGCAACTAGCGGTTGTAGGGACATGCATCTGGTTGATGAATTTTAGGAAGTTCGAGGTGATGGTATCCTGATGGACGTTGTTAGTACATTGAGTCACAAGATTGTATTAATTTAGATGATGATGAGCATTTAGAAGAGCTTGTAGAAGGGACTGGAAAAATCCTGTAATGGAGCCTGTAGATCTTGTAGAGAACCTTGTGGAAGAGCTTGGAGAGAACCCCGTAGATGAACCTGTACTTGTTGGAAAAACTTGTGGAAGAATATGAACGTGTGGATTAATTGGATATGTTATTCCTTGGATAGTAATCCGGAAAGTGAGGACAGGAGTATTAGTTATTTCGTGTTGAGCCCTCAACTGAAGATGCCCCCTCTAAAATTAATATGGGCATTACTTTCAATGGGGTTTGCCGGTTTGGGTGTCGGGAGAATGAAATATATGACCTTGAGCGGGAGGGATGACAAAAGTCCATGGACAAATTTCCCTGTGAGAACAGTAATGGTGCAATTATCTTTCAAAATGTTTGTTCAACATTTTAGAGAGGTATTGGGAAAGTACTGTGTCTATAATAGAGAAACACTAAGGAATGTGAAAAATGATTCCGTGAGGTCACTAAGGGAATGTGCACTGGAGAGATGCAGTTGGAAAACACATGCATTGGCCCTAAGAGATAATGTTACCTTTAGAATGAAACATTCACAACATAAATATGATTGTACAAGAGAGCAACCGAACAGGGGAGGAGTTTAAGGATCAGTTAGGTGCTGATTGGAAATTTAAAAATGCTCTAATGAAATGGGAACTAGAATACTTCATTGATGTGAATAATATGAAAGTTTGGAGAGTCATGGAACTTGCAAGAGAGTGATGGAGTTCACAAAGAATCATATATGATGCTTCGTAAGTATGGTGATATTATTTTGCAGAAATCATTGGGAGCTTGGTGAGGATTGTTATGAGGTTTACCCTGACCATGAGTTTATGAGATTTAGCAATTTTTTCTACTATTTGTTAAGGGATTGTTATGAATGGATGTAGATTATGTAAGTCTTCGTAAGCATTTGTTGGCCCGGAGTTGAAGGCATACATTTGGGGCCCTGCGAAGGCCTATAATGAGATCAAATTTTCACTACATATGAACCATATGAAATTTGCAAACCTGAAGCTTTTGAATACCTTGTGTATCCCACTAGAAATAAAAAACACTGAGCTAGAATTGTTTTGATAATGAGGTCAAATCAGACAGTGTAACTAATAACAATGTTGAGTCTTGTAAATAGTAGTATTTCATGTGAGAGAGGCAAGCCAGTTCTTACTGTTGGAGAATCTTAGGCTCAAGCTAATGGTTTATTTCTCTATATTGAGGAACACTTCAAGCACCCATGTTGATTGTATTATCCCAGCTGCCCAGAAGAGGATACTAGAAAACTGCAAGGGCTCCCGGTAGATGCATGTGATCCCGGCATTTCATGATGAATATCAAGCTATTGATAATGGAAACACATTGTCATTCTTGGAGGTGGAAAGCGTGGGTGCGAATGCAGGTTTTGGGAATTTAAGGGGCATCTCATGCGAACATGCATTGATATGTATTTCACAAGCATTGATGTTTTTGTTCGCCTTATTTTTCAAAAAAAGCGAAAGCACTCGTGCAAGGGTTGGAGGACTGCTTTTTTGCTTTCGCTTACACATTTCAATCAGCTCAATTTTAAAGGTCGTGATATCTCTCATGCATTGTTGAATGTTGTGCGTTAATATTTGAATCTCTTTCGGCATGTTTGTCATATCTGAAATTTCAGTAGTGTCCTTATCACTTTGATAACTAAATCCTATTTCTGGTTCTTAGTGCTGAAAGAATTTGCAGCACTCAGTTGCACATGTGTCAAATAATCAGTGAAGGTTTTCTTTCCATTTGCAAAACCATCGGTGCACTTTTTTTGACATCCACAAATTTAAGCTTGAACTTCAATGCACTGGTTCCTCTCTTACTATTAAGCTTTATTATGTGTGTGATATTTGTCAATATATGTGTTGACTAATGTTTTATCAAGTTTAATGACTATGGGCTTGAAGATTTACCTGAAGCTTGGTGTAATATCCTGAAATTATATTTGAAGTTAAAAGAAATTGAATTATAGTTTGATTTGAGGTTTAAAAGTTGAAACTATTTTGGACCTAAAAGAAATATCTTTAGACTTGAAAATAATAATTTTGGATCTATTTATAAGAGATTGGAAACAGGGAGATCAAAATGCAATTGTTCCAAACAGATAGGGCGGCGGCGGAACCGCCTTTCTCCGCTTCTTCCGCGTGTCGCCGTGCCAGGAGAGAGAAAGGGAATTTCCTCTCTCTCTCTCTCCCGCTCGGTGCCGCGCCCGCGCCCTCCGTTCCGCCGAGAGCAGCAGCAGCGCTGCAACTGCCGCCTTTCTCCAGCAGCAGGTGGAGGAGAAGAAGAAGAAGAAGGAGAGGAAAGGGAAGAGGAAAGAGGAAAGCTGGGGGAGTTTCAGGTTTGGTTAAGGTAGATAATTCTTTTCCTAGAATTGATGTTGATATGATAAACCAAATGTAGTGAGAATTTCAGAATAATGAAGTTGAGGAGATTGTTAAGGTTAATCCTTATATATATTATAAAATAAATAAAAAAATGATTAGATGGGACTTAGAGATGATATGTTTTCAGTTAGAATTATGTGGAATGTATTTCTTAAGATGATATTGATTCTGAGTATGTTATTGGAGAAGTATATGATAATGAATGTATATTCTATTTGTTATTATGCCATTTGTGCTGGGTATGCTGTTATTTGAGTAAGTGGATGAAATATGCTTGTCTGTGAGGTGATGTGGTACTAATAAATTTTTGTATACCAAGAACCGATGAGGGTGAAGAGCTTCCTATATATATGTTATTTCGATGAGGGTTCCCGTGTACGCCGGGTGATGTCCTATGAAAAAGGAATCATTGATGCAAGGTGCGGCTCCTGTCAAGGCTTTTAGAATAACGGTAGGAACTCTTGTCAGGCTTCTAGGTGAAAGGGTATGAAAATAATAGATCTGCATCACTAAACAGAATATCATTATGTTGTGATGAAGTTTAGTGTGTTAAATGATAAATGTTGATAATTAATGCTATTGAGTAATGAGTTGATCTTGCATTCATGATTTAAAGGCGATGATGTAAGACATGTTTCTCACAAGCGATCACACATGCCAGCTCGAGCTTGATATTAACGCGATGACGTCCAAGGCCCTTCTAGGGCTGATGGGGTGACGATTTCATAAAAATGGCTAGTGAGAGTCATTGAAATGATTGTGGCATTTGAGGTGATTGGTTGAGAAATCTGGGGCCCAGAGATATAATAATGAGTAAAGAGGATTATAATATTGATATTAAAGGTTATTATTTTTAAGAGTATCATGCATATTGGAATTATTGCTGTAGAGATGTATTTTATTTCTGATTTGATTCTAATACATGAGATGTATTCAATCTGTATGTAGTATTGGATTGATTATTGTTATTTTGGATATTGTTTTATCTACTGAGTTTGTTCTAACAAACTCGTGTCATTTTTGGTGGCAAGTCCTGCACTAGAAAGATCACGGGACAAGGAAAAAGAAGTTGAAGGTAAATATTGTGATCTAGCTGTGATATTTAAGAATTTTTGAGTTGAGATAAATAATAATAATAAGTGGAAAGAATATTACTTTTCTGGCGTCCGGGTAATCGGGACGTCACACTTGGTGCTCCATTGACATGTTTTCAAGAGAAGTTCAAGGAGTGGAGTGATCAAGGAATAAGCAAGTTTAGAAGATTGAACTTGCATCAAAGCTATCATAACGATCAAGATTTGTATTTACTGTTGTATTTTGGCTAGATTCTATGTGAGATTGAACTTGGATGTGTTAGAGGTTGGATTTGATCTCTTGTTGAGCACTTAAAACATATTAAGAAGTTATTCGAGATGGTTATAAACTGTTTTGTAACAAGTAGATTTCAAAAGATGTTCAGATTATCTATAGTTAGCCTAGAGATTGACTCTGAATTATGGAGGATTCAATCATTGAAATGTATGCAGAATGTTAGGTCGACCCAATATATTGTGGTAGACCTTGAGCCTGAGGTCAACCCACCATGTCGCAAAACTGACCATTGTCTCTACCAACATCTCACTTCGGGCGACATCGATGCCAACTTAGCTATTGTGCAGCTAAAAGCTAACTCGTGTAGGGCTGTTTATTTAAGGGTTATCAGGGCTTTCTAGAGTTCTTTTGAATTCTTGAGTTTCATTGGAATCCTTCTTGAATATCTTTCACTCCCACTGGCCCTCACATGACTCCTAAGATCTCATAGGCTCTATCATTTGGCTCGGCCAATACTTAGTTTAGGTTGAGATTAAGGTTGACCTAGCTAACTGTGCAGGTAAAATCTAATCGTTCTAGGGTTGTCTATTTAAGGGTTATTAGGTCTTTCTTGAGTTTCTTTGATTCTTCGTTAAATATTGTTCATAGTTCATTCCCAGTGGCCATCACATGATTCCTAAGATCTT
This sequence comes from Apostasia ramifera, assembly GCA_019297695.1. NCBI lineage: Eukaryota > Viridiplantae > Streptophyta > Magnoliopsida > Asparagales > Orchidaceae > Apostasia > Apostasia ramifera. Next base: position 69,652 of record JAEMOT010000893.1, read on the forward strand.
CAAATGATAATTGTTGGAAAAGCCTACAAACACATCCAAATTATAATGGGCACAAATGATAAATAACAAAAACATTTACTCACATGGTTCAATTAAGAAATAACTTTTGTCCATGGGAGAAGAGAATTCCAATTCCACTATATGTGGTCAAGTCCTCTCAATATGATTTCACCAATGATGTAGATTTCAATCTAGAAGTCGAAAGAATGACGTGTCAAATATAAGCCTCCAAATAATTCCTTAGCCGAACTTCGTTCTAAATTTTAGATCATGTTTTATCTTTTTGGATTCCTTTTTAGGCTTTGCCTGTTAATGCTATCTTTAATTTTTAAGTTTCAAAGCTGCTCATTTCTACATATGACCTTGTTTGGTTGAAATCAAATTTTTTGTTTAATATAAATTTTAACTATAAAAATTAATTTTATTTCACATCTAATGCAAATATGAATATTAGAATTTAAAGTATTTTATATTTTACACACTTTTTAATATTAAAATAAAATTTTCTCTCATTAAATTTAAAAAATAATATATTTTTTTTTTTGTTCAAAAAAAATTCAAATCAAACGAGATTAATCTAATAATTTTAGGGTAAATTGCATTGGGGCATTGCAAATTGTTCTACTTAGAATTCGATTTTTAATATGTAAAAGTATTATAGTTTGGTCTCATTTAAGACATAATTATTAATTTTTTATTATTATATTATAAATTTATTTACAATTATTATTTTTTTAATTTTTTTTAAAATATAATTTTAAAATATTAAAATTTTATTAAATTTTTAAAGAACGATGAGAATAGGAAGATATAAACTGTAGCGCTATAGTTTGATTAAATTTTTGAAATATTAAAGTATTAAAAAAAATTAAATTTCATATTTTATATTATAAAATGTTAGTTAAAAGATAAAATTTAAAAGAAAGATCAAAATTATAGCACTTTGATAACCTCACAGAACAAAAATATAAAATTTTAGATCAGTTTAGAATGGTCTCCTAACCTCAAAGCCCAAATGCAATTTACCTTAAATTTTATTTTTTTTATCTATTTGTTCATTTAAAATTAATTATTGGAAAGAATTTTTATTTTAATATTTGTGAAATATTTGGAAGGATGTGATATTTTATTTTATTTTATTTATCCAAATGCAGTAATGAAAAGTAAATTTTATTTTATTTTAAGTTGTGCATAGAATGTGATATAAAATTAATTTTATTTTAATTTTTTTACAATATGAAAAAAGTGAATTTTGTTTTTAAAGATGTAAATATTATTAATTTAATATTAAAATTAGGTATAATGTGAACTGAATTTTAGTTCAGATTACTAGATTAGCAGAATGTGCTTGGCTATTCCTTTTTACACATAATATGAATATCTTGAAATGAAATAGAATTTAAGATTTTAAATTCAAATTATAATTTGAAGATAATATGAAGAGTAGTTTCTATAGTTTTATTATTATTTTTTAAAAAAATGTAACTTAAACTAAAAAGGTATAAGATAAATATAAAAGGGGAGGCATTATTAAATAAGATAATTAAGATAATTAAGAAATTAAATACTTTATCCAAATACACCAATACAATTATCAAAAAAAAAACCCAAAAAAATAATGAGATATTAAGCTCGAAACACTTTACAATTATGGCATTTCTGGCAAGGACCTGAAAAAGGGCCAAATTATTTCCAAGTCCCTAGATAGCGGATCCCTTTGCCAGCATCCGGATGGTTTAAAGCCTCGTTTGGTTCGAGCTTTTTCTTTTTTAAATAAGAAAAAAAATATTCTATTTTTTATATTTAATGAAAAAAATTATTTTAATATTAAAAAAATATAAAATATAAAATACTTTCAATTTTAATATTTATTTTTGTATTGAATGTGAAATAAAATTAATTTTTATAGTTAAAATTTGTGCTGGATAAAAGAAATGAGTCAAACCAAATGAAGCCTAAAGGTATGGAGTGGTGCCTCATGGTTGAAAGGCATCGAAACCCAAAGCCTGCCTACCAAACAGAACATGAGCTCTTCCTCCATTTGCCGAAGTTCCTCTTTAAGCTAATTGCTATGCCATTTGCTGCCCTAGTTGCCCTCTTCATGCTTCTCGACTCAGCTCCAACAAGCACCCAAGAGAAATAGAGGTGAGAAAAGCCCAACAAAGGGAGATGTTGAGCATCAACAAGGTGGCCATCGGGGTGATGCATAGAGTAGAAATGGGAAAAGGAGGAAAAAGGGGAAGGATGAACATAAAGGAGGAGAAAGGGGAAGGGGAAGGGGAGGGGAAAGGAGATGGGAGAAAGGAAAGCATACCTAGTTGGTTAGATGACAAAACTCATCTCCACATTGACCCCCAGAAAACCTTAGAACCCCTATTGAGAGGATGCACTCTCTCACGAAAAATACTTGGATTCGGATAGCTCGCCACGTCACATTTTCGAAACTGCTTGTTATAGGTATAAATGTATTTGTTATAGAGTTAAAAGTACTTGTTACAGAAATCTAAAAATTCTGCTTGTTATAGGTGCTTGTTATAGAAATCTCTATAACAAGCACATTTATACCTATAACAAGCAGCTCCGAAAATGTGACGTGCCGAGCTATCCGAACCCAAAAAATTTTCCTCTCTCACGCAAGAAAAATACTTGGGTTCGGACGTCCGCACATCCGGACCCCCAATCAGTGGGCGTGTGCCGGACCCACCTGTATGCCACACGTCCCACTGATTGGGGGTCCGGACGTGCGGACGTCCGAACCCAAGTGCAGCTTCTCACGCAGGGGACTGAACCAACACTAATTTCTATTGTTTTATTAAAAAACTTCAATTGTTGTGTGTTTTCCAAGCATGTAGGTGAACCAAACTTTCATGTTCAGTTATAACAAACTTAAAGTTCATTTCGAGTTATTTCAAGCTTAATTCACCGACATAAAGATATATTTGAGCCTCGGTTCATGTTTGGTCTATAAATAAGCTCGCTAATTTATTCGTGAATGAGCTCACATGTATTTGAGTTCATGAACATAAAATTTAAGCTCTTATCACGTTACTGTTTTCACAAACAAGCTCATAATCATGCCAGCTCAAAATTCAAGAATTTCTTATTAATAAATAAAATATATACTAAAATCTCTAACTTGTCATTAATATAGCTTTATGGCCTCATTTAGTTAGAGCAAAAAAAACCCACCAAATTCTTTTAAAAATATTTTTATTTATATTTTATATTTATTTGACTTCATGAATAAATTTAAATATTAAATATTAATTTTATTTCACATCATATACATATTTTAATCTTAAAAATTAACTTTATTTCATACCCTACAAAAGTTCAATAAAAAAATTTAACTTTATTTTACAGTCAATATAATTTTTTATAATTAAATAATTGTTCTCACGTCATAACGTTAAAATAATTTTTTTTTCGTTATTTCAAAAAACTTAAAACAACACAAAAATATATCTTAACTAAATGAATTCTAAAAAAGTATCCTATCAAAATTTATATTTGGTAACTTGTCATTAATATAGCTTTATGGCCTCATTTAGTTAGAGCAAAAAAAACCCACCAAATTCTTTTAAAAATATTTTTATTTATATTTTATATTTATTTGATTTCATGAATAAATTTAAATATTAAATATCAATTTTATTTCACATTATATACATATTTTAATTTTAAAAATTAACTTTATTTCATACCCTACAAAAGTTCAATAAAAAAACTTAACTTTATTTTACAGTCAATATAATTTTTTATAATTAAATAATTGTTCTCACGTCGTAACGTTAAAATAATTTTTTTTTTGTTATTTCAAAAAACTTAAAACAACACAAAAATATATCTTAACTAAATGAATTCTAAAAAAGTATCCTATCAAAATTTATATTTGGGCATATTTATAAAATTTATATAAATAATTTACAAATATTAACAAATTTAATATTAATATAATTTATAAATTAAAATTTTAAAATTATATTCAAATTTATTCGTTAATATTAAAAAAACAATCTACAAATACAAATAGAAATAATTGCCTATATGTCACATAATTTAGTTTTATTTATGCCTTATCCATCCATTTTTAGTTAATTATGCTATGCACACTCAAAATATTATAAAATCTTACATACACACATTTAAGTTAAAACTTAATCAAAATTTATTTGAAAAAAAATATTCTATTAGTAAATCATTAAAATTATATTTTTACTCTTAATGATACATATTTTTTCTCTACCTCAATACCACACTAAAGCATTAATTTGTCCTAAAATCAATTCATGTCGCGGATGTCTCCTTCCTTTGCCGCCACCTAAACATTAAGATTTTAAAATTTTCACTAAAAATATATTTAAATATCTTTAAAATAATATGATGAACGGTCCAGATTTTTTGTAATCTAACTATAATTAGGTTATTGAAAAATTATGATTACTCATTATAATAGAAATAAGTTAAAATATGTGTATGTAAGATTTTATAATGTTTTGAGTGTGCATAGCGTAATTAACTAAGAATGAATAGATAAGGCATAAATAAAATTAAATTGTGTGGGATGTAGGTAATTATCCATGCAAATATGAATTGAAACATCGACCTCGTGATTTACAGTCGTGCTGCTAGGGTTAGGGTTCCATCTGAGGCCTATATAATTTCAACAGGCGGCTGTTGTTTGCTTAACGCTTGTGATTGATTCCTCTCGAATTGCCTTTCGTGTTCAGCTAATCGTTTCCGTGTACTACTTCATCATCATCGTAGATATCGTCTTCTAGGGTTTACTCCGTTTAGCTCTTCCGATCACATCTCTGCAAAGAAAGGGCTTCCGCGAAGGATTTGGTCCAGCATCTTAGGATTACTGTGAGTTATTTATTTCTGTGTGTTTCGTAATTTTCTTCTACCTTCTTGTACAGCATCCTTTCATGTTATATGTTTTTCTCCCTCGCTAATTCATCTCCTTTATCAGATATCTGTCTCTGTTCTGTTTGATTTGCTTTATACCTTGTTGGATTTGGGCATTTTATGTGCAATATTGCTTCGTTGTTTCTTACATTTGCTTTGTTGTTACTGCATGCTTTACCGTTGTCTGTTACAGTTCTACAATTGTGCCTGATAATTTTCTTTGATTTGGTGTGTTTTTTCTTTCTTTGTGTCTATCTATGTCATGGTTCTGATTTCTTATCTGAACGATATATTGAGAGCAGATGCCCTATCTCTTATCTTAATTCCGGCACTGTAGTATTGCTGCCGTCAAATTGATGAAATTCATCATATTTTCTTGTTACTCATCTCCAGTTTTTGTAGCTATCTAGCATTGAATTATTCACTAGATTATTTGTTGGATACTCATCTTTTTTACGTCTCTTCTCATATATTTGTGTACTTGTTGAGGGAAACGTTTTTTGAAAAGAAATTTCTGCATTGTAATTCATCCTATTTTGACACAGCTAGTCTACTTTACTAGTCTTTGCTCTGCTGTTATGCATGTTCAAATCCGTAAAGGGTGCAGATCCAGAGCATTCGTTCTAAACCATTGTGTTGCAGGACGAGTTGATGTTTTAATGGAGTTAAGAGGTGGAAAGAAGTCCAGTAGTAGCTCCTTAATGTACGAAGTTCCCCTTGGCTACAGCATCGAAGATGTTCGACCGCATGGTGGAGTGAAGAAGTTTCAGTCTGCTGCGTACTCCAACGTAATAAATCTATATGTTTTCTTTCTTCTTAATCTTCTAACAAGTTTTATGCTGTTTTTGTAATGGATTTAATCTCCTTTTATTGGTTTGAACTCTTGTAGTGCGTCCGCAAGCCATCCTGATAGCCCTTTGGTTGCATTCTTCACTAGAGTAGCATTTCTGCTCACTGCTTTTTGATTTCTTAATCACTCAAGTAATCTGGCTAGCTGCTGTGTGGTGACGAGAACCACATTCTGGTGAACTTTGCTCTTAATTTTTTACTCCCATCCTCTTCTTTGGCCCTCTACCTTGAAGCAATGACCTCACCTATTGGGTTTGAAGGCTATGAAAAGCGTCTTGAAATTTCCTTCTTAGAAGCACCTGTATTTGTGGATCCTCATGGCCGAGGCCTTTGTGCTCTCTCTCAGCTTCAGATTGACTCCATTGTTGAAGCGGCAAAGTGCAGTATTGTATCCCAGCTCTCCAACAAGGACTTTGATTCCTATGTTCTGTCTGAGTCCAGCCTCTTTGTGTACCCATACAAGATAATTTTGAAGACCTGTGGGACTACAAGGCTCTTGTTGTCTATTCCTGTCATCCTTGATCTTGCTTTTAAGCTTTCGCTTTCCATTGCAGCGGTGAAGTATTCAAGAGGAAGCTTTATATTCCCTGAAGCCCAGCTTGCTCCCCATCGCAGCTTCTCTGAGGAAGTTGCAGTTCTCAACCGGTTCTTTGGCAATCTTGCATCTGGTGGTAATGCTTATGTTCTTGGTGATCCTGTAGTGCCAAATCGTAACTGGCATGTCTATTATGCTACTGAGAAGCCTGAATTGCCAATGGTGACTTTGGAAATGTGCATGACTTATTTAAACTGTGAGCGTGCATCTGTTTTCTTCAAGAATTCTGCTGATGGAATTTCATCATCTTCCAATGAGATGACTAAGAAGTCTGGTATTTCTGATATCTACCCTGAAATGATGATCTGCGATTTTGGATTTGACCCATGTGGATATTCAATGAATGGCATTAGTGGCCCAGCTCTTTCAACCATCCATGTTACCCCAGAGGATGGTTTTAGTTATGCAAGCTATGAAGCTATGGGGTTTGACCCAGGAAAAGTGGGCTTCAGTAACCTTGTTACTAGGGTGCTCAAGTGTTTTGAACCAGCAGATTTCTCCGTGGCAGTCACCATCTTTGGTGGACATGGCTTTGGTGGTTCCTGGGGTCAAAAGATAGATATTGATGGATACATCTGCAATGATCTTGTGGAGCAGGATCTCCCTGGTGGTTTGATCATGTACCAGAGCTTCTCTGTTTCATCTGTGGAGCAATTGGCATCACCCAGGTCAATCCTCATAGGTCTAGAGAATGTGGAAGAGGAGAAGAGTGGGAACAATAAAGGTATCATATGCTGAGAGTTGTGATTAATGGTGAAAGGTAATATGTTATTGTTATATTATTCTGTTGCAGTAGCGTTCATGTTGGTTTACCTAGTGAAGCAGCCAGCCAGTTTGTCTTTGTTGTTGAGTGTTTTTGCAAGTCCCATGCATGGACTTCTTGTGTTCTCCAAGTTTAAATAATAGCTCATTGTGCAAGAAGGTTTGTTCTTCTTGGTCCACATAGAGCGGAGTGATGTTTTACTTATGTCTGGTACTTAAGTCACTGTGTAATGGTTTTTATGCAAACTATTTGCTATTCATTTCTTCTTCCTATCATATGATATCTTGCGTGCATGTTATCTTGTTATGAAGTGCTTGCACATGATGAAGCAATTTGCTGATCCCAGTTTAATTGATCATAACATGAGTTCTTATTCCAATTTGTGGTGGATTTAGAAAGATGTTTGCAATAGTGTTGCGAGTAGACCTTTAGCGCAGATTAACCAATAACCAGCAATGTTGTATTAGGCAGCAGTGTCTTATTATGTATCTAATTAAATCAGTTTGTTACGTATAACATGTTTGCACTAGATTTGTTGATTTTAGTTTAGTTTCTGCCAAGGTGTATCTAACTGTTGATTTTGGGCTTGTGTCTCATTGCAGCATATGTAATCCCAAATTGTTGTTCTGCAATGTTTATATTGATTGGAGAGCTAGTATCTCTATTTGGTTTTATAAGATCATCAAAATAATTTGATTTGTTCCAACAATTTTGTATTGATGTATTTGTTTTGTATGTTGGTTTTCATAAAATTTTGAAAACTAATCATTGTTTTAGGGAGATTTATTGAAGTTTCTAACAAAAACAATTTTGATAGGAGTGCGTCGGTTATGATCTTCAATATCCTTTTAGTGATACATTGGAGTTCAGTGACGTGCTTCTTTGGGCACCTTCCCCTTATTTGATTTACTTCTTCACCAGTCTTCGTAAAGTACCAAACTTCTTCTATTGAAAAATTTTCAAAAAAAACTCTATTGAAGATACTATTAAATCTAATTAGTGGTTTGTTGAGATTTTTGTCCTGACCGATCCAAGGTTTAACCTATATGTAGTTAAATAACTTGGAAGATCAAAGCTTTGATGGAAATTCTTGTAAAGAAGAAATAAAAACCAAAAAGTGCAACTTAGAAGGAACCTTCAGGGTTTACATAATTCGAGAATATCCTCCTATATTTATGGTTGAGTCAGGCATAGGATTTCACTAAAGTGAATCAAAGGGGATTTGCTAGAGTTGATTACAGAAGATCTCTCTAAGTACAGTAGGTGAATAATTTATTAGAAGTCTGAGCTAAGAGTCTTGTCCGGATGCAAAAGCCCTTTTTCCTGATAGGGAGGTTTTCAATGTATAGTTGAGGGTGAGGTGACACTCATGCAAGATTGTCGGTGGTAGAGCTAACTACTAATAATAACTATACTGAGGTTTGCTATGACGTTCTCTCTTCTTAATTTGTTAGGCTCCTAAATGACCAATTGCTTCCTTCCAACCTTTGGACCAAGTCTGAGATTGTGTTGATATCTCTTTCTGTTGATGTATTGAATCGAGAATAGAATGAAGAAATTTATGATTTTGAACATTTGTTATTGTGTTTTATATGTTGATAGATGCTATTTTCTTTTTGAATTTTTTGATAGTGATTTATTGGTTCAATTGTTTCTATGATCGGTCCAACCAATCCAACTATGAATTGGGTAGTTGGCCCATTCTTAATTCAGTTTGGTTTTTACAATATTGCTCTAGAACTAAGAACCCTTAGAGTAGAATATATTGCATCTCATATTATTGTTATTAGTTTTACTCATTATGACATCTGCCATACATTTTGTGAAATATTCTTATTGTTGAAACTTTGACAATATAATTAACAGCAATATTTACATCATGTCTGCATGATTTCCTTAAAATGTTTTGCTAAATAAGCTTTAAACTTGTGTATCCTATCTGTTTAGATTTGATTGAATGGTACTTAGACTTTAACCTAATTTTATTGACATTTGACATGGTGAGTTGTTTTTGAACAAAAAACTCATAATCTGTCTGCATGGTTGACATGTTTGTTTTTTGATATCATATTATGAAAATTTTATAGTAGGCTAGAGGATGATGATAAAGATTTGTGCAAAAGTTTTGGTTTTTTGAACTAATATAAAGTTTTTAGAATTTGTTAAAGTTCGCTATAATTCAGAATTTTTCAGGTGATCGACCAATTAGGTGACCATTAAAGACGGTCTTGTGTCATAGGTTGACCAAAAAAATTAGAATGTGTGCTATAGATCAACCATAGGATTAACCATGATGCAATTCTTAAAGCCTCCCTTTTATAAGTTCTCTTTTTCTCTCTTAAGCTAACCTCCTCCGCCCTCCTTTTTCTTTTCTTTTTTCTCAAATGTCTCTGCCGCAACCTTCACAGCCGATGATCACCAAATATGTGGTCATCAGCTGCAAGTAGTCATAGGCAATGACAGCAATTGCAAGACTCACAAGCAACTAGAGGAGCCTTCCTCTTCGATAAATTCTTCTTTGGTTGCCACCACCTCACTCTAGAAATCTACAGTCATCTCAAAAGGGTGTTAAGGTTAGATTCCTGTACCCATTTTTACCTCCATTCCAAGTTGTCTAATTTGTGGAGGGTGTTGAGAGGCATTTATAATGGTCTTGGAGCATCTAGCTCCATAACCACTCCAAATCCAACTTCTGGATCATCACTTGACCTAGCCACAGCTTGAGACCCTTCTTCATCCCATCCAAGGTCATCCAGACTTCTTAGATCCCAACCTTAGCCTACCAGAGGGCTCGAGGAATTCAATAAGTATCGCTTTCAAAGTAAGGTTCTTGCTAATCACTTTCCCCCTTAGAAATATGAGTGTATGGATGCTCTAGATTTCTAGGGCAAGTGTAGCCTTTGTCCGCAAATTGATAATTACAAGTGCCATATATTTCTTACTTGTAAATTTGATATTATTTTTGATTAGTGTGCCTTATTCTTTTACCACAATGAAGTTAGACCCATTGAGTCTATAAGGCTCATTACATTACCACTTACCTTCAAGACATTACTTTTGAGATCAATCCTAGCGATTTCAATAGGTTCCTCGAGATTCCAAATATGAATTCCTTTTTCTTTTCATTCTTTGACTATTAGGCTACTAGGGATGTATTTGACCAGCATGCTAATAACTTCATGTATATTTTTGGTTAGTTTCCTTCACATATTTGCGTGGTGCAGCAAAAAAGATGATGCAGCCACCATACATCAGAGGCAATAATGTGAAGGATTATATCTCTTGATGATCTTCTTGATAACTAATCACTCAATGACGATATGCTTGTTATTCCCCAATGTCTTGCCTGGTAGATTATTCTTTACCTAAAGTTGAGAGGCAAATAAAAGAAAACGAAGTTGATGGGAAGGAAGCACAACCATGAGGCTGGCCAACCCTATTTTGGGATTCTATCTTATCTTTCTCCCTCAAGAATACACAAGATTACCAAGAGGCTTTCTATTACAGGACAATTCTAGAAATGAGATAAACCTTATTTTCTCGAAAACTTGTACATTTTGAAGTTTAAATTTCTAGTCAATTTGTAAGTTCCCACGTAGTCTGCAGTATTTTGGCTGTAACTTTCTCTATCAATCTCAAAATTGGATGGTTCTTGGTGTGTTAGAAGCTAAGGCAATTCTCTATTTTTGTGCTTGGTTCATAGTCAATTTGAACAAGACGCAAAATCTCCCAATGTATGGCATGATTTGTTTTGGGTCTTTGGGTCTTCCACAAGACTTCTTAAGAGCTTTGAGTTTTCTTCATATCTCTGTGATGTTTCTTAAGGTCTCTACTGGGTTTCTTGCTCTTCCTGTTGTGCTCCATGAGGTTTTTTTGGGTGCTCCTCTCCATAAAATTTCATCCTCTATAGGTTTCATCATAACCCAATGTTTCTTGGGATTGATACTTTTTTTGGTTTCCATGAGGTTTAGTTGTTTTTCTTTTCTTTGTTTTCCACGAGGTTTAAGGGTTTTTTGTCATCCATTTTAGAATTAATCCCCAAACTATGTGCCCTTTTTAGAGGATTCAACCCCATCGAATCTTGCTTCACTTAGCTTTATATCCAAGCTTGTAGGTTTTCGTTTCTTGACTTCTGCTCGACAACTATTTCATCGGCTAGCTTCAACTCTTTGCCTCCTTCGCCTCTCTTGAATTCATCTGTGGGACTTAGGCTCGTCTATTGCCTCGTCTCATCTCGACTTGATGCTTAAGTCATTCTCTTGTATCATCTCTGGATATGGAAATTGATATCTTCTTTAATACTTGGACGCTAATAATATTCAGATCACTCATCTTGATTCAAGTCCTTCGAATTTCGTACTATAACTTTCTTTTGTTGTTTCCTAAGCAGGATCTATTACCTAATACTATATGAACTATCTTTGAATCAACATGGTGCTTTGAAAAAGATGATGTCATTGTCATCTGATAGAGGCAACTGGAGAATGATAGCTTCTTTATTAGTCTTGATAACTAGAGACACTCGACAATGATGTGTTTCTCCTTCCTTGGATGTCTCATCAGTGGATTATACTTAACCTAAAGAGAAAAAAAATAAATAAAAACGAAGTAGAAAGGAAGGAGGCATGACCATGAGGTTAGCTCCCTCACCCCCCTCCCTGTTAATTCTCATTCTTCTTCTCTCTTCTTCTTGAGAGCTGCCTCTCTCCCTCCCTCACTAACTCACAATGTGGCAAAGAGCCTAATCTATGTCTGTCTTTATGTCTTCCACAAAGATTCCTAAGAGCTTCTTGATGTTTCTTGAGGCCTCCACAAGGATTTTTGTGGTCTCCATGGGATTTCTTGCTCTTCCTTATGTGTTCCACGAGTTATTACTTCAGCTGCTCTTCTTCACAAGGTTTCTCAAGTAGTTCCCCAACCAAGTTGTCCTTATAATTCCTCAATGGTGTTTCTTTGTTCCTCCAGGGGTTTCTTTGTTACCACTAATTCCTCTACTGGGATTCTTTGAACTCCTTGAGGTTTTTTCAAATTCTTGAGAATGGTCTTTCGATCACACGCCTATTCTGTGGAATTTTGAAGCCCCTTTGAATTTAGTTTCCTTGATCTTCTAACACAGCTTGTTACCCAAGTCTCTCGGTTCATTTCTAGACTTCGGCTTTGTCATCTTCTGTCTTCAACTCTTTGGCTTCTTCGTCTCTCCTAACTTCTTCATCAATGGGAAATGAGTTGTAGGATGGGATCAAGTGTAGGGATCATCTCTAATCTAAGCGACTTGAGCAGATATATGTGCTATTGTGTACATATTGGGTTTTCATTTTTGATAGAACAATTTTAAAGTCAATTTGGATGTGAAAATAGATTGGATGAATTCTTGAGCACTCGAGATACATTAGGAATCAATGGTTTGGAGCTTAAGTCACGAGGAGTGAACTAAACCGACTTGCGAGTTAGATTGCAGATTTTAATTGCATCAATTCACCATTTAGTCAGCTAGAGCGTTTCCATCAAAAATCGAGCCCAGTGAACTTTGTGTTGCACAATGTCGACCATGAGGTCCACCAGGATAGTTATGGTCGACCATACAGCCAACGATCAAGCTAATTTGGGTTACTGGGTAGCTATTTAGATTAAGGTCGACCAGGTTTTATTGCAGAATTTAGGTTGCTGCTTTATCTTATTTTTACACCATTAAACCTCTTTAAAGTGATTTTTTTATATTAGAATTTACATAAAATAATTAAAAAAATTTATATATTAATTTATTTCACATTATTTATTATTTTTAATAAAAAAAAATTTATTTAAATTTAATTTTAGTTTAATTAAAATTAAATTTTTAAGTCTTATTTATTTAACAATTAAAAATTAATTTGATTTAATTTTAAAAAATTTATCATATCACATATAAAAATTAATATTAAAAATTAATTTTATTTTATATTCTACACGCATTATCAAAATAATAATTAACTTATATTAATATTTTTCACATATTACAACATAATAATTAATTTTATATTATATTTTTCATATTTTTTAATATAATAATTAACTGTATTTCATATTATTTATAATTTTAAATTAAAAAATATTTTTATTTAAATTTAATTTTAATTTAATTAAATTAAATCTTGCAAATAAACAGAATCTTAAATAATTAGATTTTAACCTGCAACCTCTCGTAGAGGAAACCGGGCCGCACTTCCATTGGTCTAAGCAGCCCAATGGAATAACGAGTCAGTTATTTTATATATCACATATTTACTTAATATTAAAAAAAAATTACATTAGCCTTTTTTTTATATATTTCATTAAATTTGAAAGTTAAATATATATTTAAATATTAAAATTTACTACTATAAACTAGTATAGAGAAAAAAATATAAATTAAAGTTAGAATAGCAAATTAGCAATTAAAAATACTCAAACATATTTGCAATATTTATATATTTTTTTAAAATTTTTTAAAATAATAATTTAATAATCAAATTTAATGAAATGTATTTAAAAAGACCCACAAAAAAATATTTTGTGTGAGAGGATCCAAGCAATGTTTAGTTTTTGTGAACTTGCAAAAAAATTTGGTTCTATTTCGAGGGCCCAAATAAAATTATTTCTCTTCTAGACATCACACTTTTTTCTGCCTCACTAAGAAATTGTGATGATAGAATGATTCAAATCTTGATAGGGGCGGCAAAATGAGTCTACGGGGCGGATTTGGGTCGAACTCAAATCCGAGCAGACTCGAATAACTGCAACCCGAACGCAACCCATTTATTAAATAAGTCAAAATTCATGACTCAAATTTGACTGCATTAAATGGGTCGAGTTAGTGAGTCGACCTGACCTATTTATAGAATAATTTTTGATAAATGTCCAACTCGAACTCGACTCAACTCGATTATGCCCAACCCGAGCCCGACCCCTTTAATAAAGGAGTAAAAATTCATGACTCGTACCTAAATTTTTTTTTCAGATTCACGAATCGTGTTATATATTGCCACTCCTAAATCTTAGTACTCAAAGCAAGTTCTTTTGGCACTTGGAAAGTAACTAGATAGTTGATGACTTAACTAATCTCATGGTTTTTTTGGGGAGGATAAATACTCTTATATGCTGTTTGGGGGTGATACAATAAATTGGTGTGATCTGAACCTAAATAACTCAATCCGATTGGCTCAACTTAATTTTGACTCATTTATTAAATGGGAGATCAATGACTCAAATTTAACTCGATTAATAAATAAATTAGATCAACCCACTAACTCAACCTGTTTATGGAGAAAATGCTTATAAATGGGGCAAATCGAACCCAACCTGACATGACCTATTTGTCTAACTCAAATCTAACTCGTGTAATAAATATTTCAAATTTCTTACTCATATCTAGAATTTGAGTTAGATTTAGGTTGTATTCACTGGTCAGATCATATATTGACAACCATACTTCATATATGAATATGCATTTTTTTGCATTTGAACATTAATATTGTTGATGTATAGGTTGTATTTCCAAGAATTTTCAAAATTTGGCAAAGTATATTTTGTGATATTCTGATTTTAAAATCCCTTAAATCGTAGTCTCGATCAATTAACAATTCATAAAAAATTATTTAAGATTAGAATAAACTCGGCTTCAGGCCTCCTATGCCTATTAACAAAGATAACATGATCAAATTATTTAGGAGGCATTTGGTTCAATATTATCTTGATGTTATATTATGTTATCTAGAGAAGATAATTGTTTAGTTTAATGATATCTACAAATAATCTTTTATTTGATTATAAAATTATTAGTCAAAAGATGATATTTAGATGTTATGAGATCTAGATTATATAACATAACATTAAGATAATAACGAACCAAACGCTATAAACTAAATATATTAAATAAAATTTAATTATTTAAAAGAATGTAGATAAATATCAATGGACCAATGAATAAATAATAATATTTTTCTCTGTTAGATAAACATGAATACATGTGGATGATTATCAATTTATTAGTCAGATACATATATATATATATATAATCTATAAATATTATGCTATTCACTGAAGTAAGTTTCTATTTTGTTTTTCATCATTTTAATAGTTAGATATTTATTTATGTCTATTATTATTTTATTAATTAAATAAATTTTTTTCTTTAATAATTAAATAAGTTTGAATGATTCTGTAGATATCCCACACTTTGTCTATTCAAATTTGAAAAAGGGGTAAATTACGTTCAGGTCACTGAGTTTAAGACTTAATAACGCATAGGTCCATATTTTTTAAATTATAACATCGCGGTCCTTGAGTTTTAATAAATTATTAAATGAGTCCTTTTTTATTTTTTATTATTTTTTTTTAAATTACCATTATACCCTCTCTCTCCTCCAGATCCCTGCACACGCGCGAGGCCGCACGGCGTGTGCGACCCACCGGCGGCCGCGCGGCCTTGCGCAGCCCCTCTCACTTCTCCCGATCCCCGCACACGCGCAAAGCCGCGCGGCCGCCAATGGGTCGCACACACCGCGCAGCCGCCGGCGGGTCGCACATGTTGAACGGCCGCCGGCGGGTCACGCGTGGGCGGGGATCGGGAGGAGGAGAGAGGCTCTCTCTCCTCCTAATCCCCGCACAAGCGCGAGGCCGCGCAGCGCGAGGATCTGGAGGAGAGAGAGAAGGAAAGGGGTATAATGGTAATTTTAAAAAAAATTAATAATAAAAAAAATCTATTTGATAATTTATTAAAACTCAGGAACCGATATCATAACGTAGATCTGTGCATTATTAAGTCTTAAACTCAAGGACCTGGATGTAATTTACTCTTGAAAAAATTATATTATGATTTATTCCCCGACAAATATGATAAAATAAAGAGAGAATAATAAACTTATCAAACACGGTCCGGCATCCTTTTACACTCATTCAAACAGTGTAACTTTTTTTTTTACTATAGTAATAGTGTCATCTTTAATTTGTTACAACTATTTGAGCTATATTTTGGGCTAATCACTCTCTTTATGTATCTATCACATTAAATTTGGGATGATCTTTGAAGATTCATATATCAATAATAATATCTTTATCAGAAAAATTCTACCATTTGATTCTAACGGTGATTTCAATTCTAATATTTGAAAGTTTGTGATCGAATTGGTTCGGAATCAGTCTTGTGGTTATCATTTCTGATTGAAACTAGTTTGGATGCATGGTGAACTGGACTGGTTACACCCACTCAAAACTGATTTACGGGGAATCGGTGATTCTAATTCTACTAAAAAAATTGATTCAAAATCAACTCGAAACTATATTAGGAACTGGTTCTTCGTTACTTAGCTAGTGTAAGTATTATTTTTTTTTTAATAGATTAATAATCATGCCATAGATTGCATTGACTTAGCCTAAATTCATGAAAACAAGTGGCCCTAACTTAACTCCACAGACAATATTCCATAAAAGAAAAATAGTTTATAAAGTGTTAATTACTTCTTCTTCTTCTTTTTTTGACGAAAAGAGTTAGTTAATATTTCTTATTTCAGCTATAAAAGGGCTAGTTGAAGCTCCCATTAGAGCTGTCATAGTTATAATTACAGTGCTGTTGAAAGAGCAAGACTATTTATTAATGTATAAGATTTATAATGAGAGCACTTTTAAAAATCTATGCCAAATAGTGAAGTTCAGTAGCAAAGCTCAATAATAAGTTACAGTGGAGCATTTTGATTATCTAGAATGAGTTTTTCTCTCTTCCTGGAGTCTTCTTATCAAAGAAGAAGAATGGTAGAGAAATCAATATTGTTTAGCCATTTGGAAACCAAAATCACTCTTCAAACTCATCTAATTGTTTAACTTGTAGTAACTGTGATAAAATTATCTGATTGTTTATACCTCATTTGTTTGATCTTTACGTCTAGATTGTCCAAAATTTGTTCAATTTTTTTTCAGAGTTTCTCGATTGTTTCTCTTTTTCTTATTTATTATTCGTCGTACAACAACAAAATCATGCATGAAACACCTCAAAATTAATCATAATTTTACATGTGCATTTTTCATGAGAAATATTTGTCAAATGCATCAATTCTTACTGCTATTATGAAGAGAACCTGCATTTTTCTTGAGAGCTATTTAACCAAACTTTGGGTGAATGGTACCATGAAATTTGCTTTGATATTAGAAAAAATTTTATTTTTTTTTTGTAATGTGAAAAATATATATAAATTATTGATGGTTGCTTTTGGATGCTTTTCAGCAATATTAGATTTTTGCATAGTGGATGTATCTTTCGCAAATGTATCGTTAAAATTATCCAGCCAAATTTTTTAATTCAATCTGCATCATGACATCTTAATTCATAATTATATAATGACATTTTTTAACATTATATTAATGTTAATGGCTGCTGATGTCTTCAATATTTTCCATTATTGCAAGCTAAACATACAATAATGCCAATGTCAATAGCAGACATAATTTGATATGAAGATATACACGTCTTTATCTAGCTCTCTGCGGAGTGCCGCATAATATGGATACGAATAGGTTTATAAGCGAATCCAACCTACTCAATATGTTAGATTCAATCTCGTTAATTTTTTTATTTATCGAGCTGGAGCTCAGACATGAATCGAGTTAATTTCAAAATATTTGTTCGAATTTATTTATTTAGCTTGTTATCTACCTCCAGCTTTTCAAAAGCTTTAATCAAGCTCAGGCATTTTAACGAAATTTGATGTATGTTCACTATTATTATTATTATTTTATAAACAAAAATAAATAAATAAAAATTCATTTCAACTCTCAAAATTGGATTGTTTCATGGAACGCATGCATCATAAGAAGTTAAATATTCTTACGATATGAAATGCATCAAGAAGTCATCGTAAGCAAAATATATTATTTAATACCATCATGTTTCCTTTTTTTAGTAATCCATTATATTTCAGTACATTTAAAAAAATTATTATCACTGCTTACGTAAAGTCTCATCAAACAAATTTGATGATGCATATTAAAAAAGATAATATATAGAAAAAAAAAGACGATGAGGCCAATATTTTACTAGAAAATCATGCAATTCAAAGAATAGTAGCTTTAAAGATCCACTTAATATGAATTGAATATAGGTTCAGAGAAGACTAGCTTCTGCAGACCAAAAGGTAGGGGTGCTCTTGTTGCCGAGCCCTCACCGAAGGACTATGTTTTAAGATGCAGAAAGGGAGAGAAAATGTGTGTAAGTATTCACATATAAGTGTATATAATTCTGAGCATGTTATCAAACCTCAAGCAAGCATGTTCATGAACTTGCACGAATTTATCTATAAACAAATATAAGTTGATCATGAGTATATATTTAATTGCTCAAGTTTTTTTTTTTCTTTTTTTAGAGCAATCAGAGAAGTGTTTAAGCTTAACCAAAGAATATAAAAACTTTTATACAGAAGCCACAAATAGCTATTTTAGTTTTGGAAGCCACTTTTAGCTGCGTAATATTATTCCCAAAGAATAATGATGTATACCCCAAAAAAATTATTATAAACATATAGATATACCTCATATTTTTCTATCTATTACATTATCATTTTTATTATGATCAGCTTGATAACATTTTTTAGAGTTAGTAGTTTGAATTTTCCTTTTACTTTGTATCTTCTTTGTCTTATTTTAGTTGGTTTACAGAATTATCGGCTAAATTAAAGTTTTTTATATGATCTTTCTTGCTTACTTTTCCCACAGTAATATTTTTCTACTCATTTTAGTATTAAAACGTTCAATTATAATAGACTTTTTTTAGTAGTAAATACTACATAGGAATCAGTGAGAGTTGAAAAGTCAGGATAATTTTGGTTTAAGGCAAAATGAACGATGACAGTGAAGTGCACGATTTTATATTCTTTGACTTCTTATCTTGTTTTGGTAGCTATCATTAAGTGAACCTTAGACAATCAAAACATACAGTTCAAACTTTAAAGTAAAATCACTTCCTTGTATCTCAAAGGCTCTATTTGACGTGCGGATCAAAAATAAAACTAAAATAATATTAATTTAAATAATAATAATAATAATAATAAATAATTTTTTTAATCATTTTATACAAATTCTAATAAAAAAATATTATTTTACTTCACATACTCAATAATTTTTAATAAAAATATCAAATCTATTTCACATCCTAAACCAAAATATTTGAATCGAGTATTTTAATCTAAGATGTAAAATAAAATTAATATTTTTATTAAAAATTATTAAGTATATGAAGTAAAATAATATTTTTTTATATTAGAATTTGTGTACAATAATTAAAAAATTTTATTTATTATTATTATTATTATTATTAATATTATTATTATTATTAAACTAGTACCATTTGGTCCTGATTTTGGTCTTCGCGCCAAACAGAGCCTTAAGGGTGCGTTTATAGTTTGCATGAGATTAACTATTTCATTATACTTTTATTCTTTATAAAATAGCTATTCTCATATTCATTCTCGTAAAATAACTATTCTATAGGAATCTCTATTCGATCTGCATTTTATGAAATAATTATTCAACCCATCCAAGGAATAGCTATTCCTTGTGAACTAAAAGTATAATTTCAAAATTATCTTCGTTCATTTCTCAAAAAAATTATTCTTATTCATATACATACACATATACATACGCATACATATACACACAGGAAAACATCTTTATATGTATATTACGTACACATATAATTTATATAAGTTACATTTGTCTAACTGTTTATCTAAAATTAAATTTAATAATAATAAATAATATAAAATTTCATTAAATTATATTTATGTGTATGATGATACTTTTTTTATATACTTCTTATTTCACATTCTATTTCATTCAAGTAAACAAGGAATTTGTCATTCCATTCATCAAAATGACAATTCTATTCTTTTGAAATATCAATTCAATTCTAATTTTATTTTATTTCATTAAAGTAAATATAGCATAAATCAATGAAAGTACTCATGATTCCAAAAAAAAGTTTAAATACATGCAATTATCAATATATCAATATCAGACAGTCAAAAACAAACTTGTGTTTCACTTCATAACATGTGGCATTTTTCGATTATTTTCCGAATATCTCAACTAGTTATTTGTCCGAAAACTTAGTTGTTTTGTGTCTATGTGGTTCTAATCTTTCATCACAACCCTAGAACAAGAGTAGCTATTGTTAAATCTCTGATTACCAACAAACCTAAAGCTTAAGCTAACTTGTCTCTTCACGTGCAAGATATTTCACTTTGCAGCGTGAATTCAACATGTACTTTAATTTTTTAATTTAATTTTATGTGAGAGATAATTGGAGATTATTAGAGTTCAAACATGAGATCTGACTTTCATATCATATTGAATCTCTGATTACCAACTGATCACCTAAAAGCTTAAGCTGATAACTAATAGAACAAGAATACTTTTTGCATTATTACAGCCACAATAATTTTATGGGATCTTGCTGAACTCTGGCATAGCTTAATTTCTTCTTGAGAACTTTGTTTTACTTTGTGAACGTCGGCCTGCCATGAAGATATAGCTCTCTTTTGGATTAAATGACGTCAATTCTGTGTGCTTGTGTAACTTTATCATCTATAAATGTTTACTGTGCTACAAGGTTAAACTAAATTCTCTCCAGGTAAATTCTGCTAAATTAATAAGATTGATTTTGATTAAACGGTAGGCTAAAATTTGGGTCCAAACTACTACAAAATTTCAACAAACTTTTAAGTTCACAAGGATTTAAAACTCCAGTTTTAATTTCAGGTTTGCTCATAAATTAAAAGAATCAATTTTGATAATTTTGATAGTTTTTGTATTAAATTTCAACAATTTCAGTATAATATATGTTATGATCTTTGATTTTTTTACTTAAAAAATTAAATTTTAAGAAATTTTGTTCTAAAAATGTGATAGTTTTGTATGAAATGTATCTCAGATGAGTTGTAACAAAAACTGAAACGAAACTAACCAAAATGATCACCATGGTTCACCAAAGACAGACAATAATTAAATGATTAAATCTCCAGAAGCAGCAGCAGCAGCAACAGTAATAACACAAGCTAGCACAAAAAATTGGCAGAACATTCCTTGGTGGTTCCTTCAATTACCCTTCAGCATTTACACTTTAAGAAGAGGAACAAGATGATGGTGATGATGGTGATGATGGTGATGATGGTGATGATGATGGAAAGTAAATCCTTTGGGCAGCAGAGAGAAGCAGAGGAGGGCTAGTAGAGGAAGGGGACCAAGAGGCTAAACAGAAGAAGCCCATGAGCAAAGAGACAACAGAGAGTTTAAAGATGATTTCAAGAGATGATGATGATGATGATGCATAGAAGAAAGCAAGAAAACCATTCTCACATTTACAATCACCATCTTATCATGTTGTAAACATCAGCGAATAAAGAGAAAAAGGAACCCATCATTTCATTCACCGTGGCCTTGCCATGGCGTGTGCAACCTCAAACGGTGCAGCTGCAAGATGCAGGGAGGAGATGCAAATTTACACTAAAACAAAATACCCAAAGCCCTCACCTAAAGTAAAAGGAAAACAGAGCACGAGGAAGAGGAGATTGAGCCGACTGCGCCAATATCACAGTAACTAATAACTACTGCACTTCAACGCAGCAAAAGCTTGTCCACATCCTCCTCTTCCTCCCCGCCGGCGGAAAGTTGCCGGTGAGAGGCCCGTGACGGCACCTCCGCCGCCGCCGCCGCCGCCGCCGCTGTCGCCGCCCGTAGGTCTCCTCCTTCCATGACCTCGGGCGCCTACACTGCGCTTGGGCTCTCTCCCAAGTTAGCCTTCCGTGCTTTTCCCCTTTTCTTCATTATTCTCCATCGCTCTTTTTCGGTTCCCACAGTAGAAATGAAGCAGAAAGTACTCGACTTATAATCTGCGTATGAGCTGCGCTATTCTACCTTCGTCTTCTCTCTGCAGTCTCTACTTTTTATGGAGTTTATGTCACGAGTGAATTACTCCTGTGCCCCTGCTGTTGAAAACGAGAAGATTCATAATTTTAAAATATTTCATGTAAGTCTCTAAATTTAATAACATATTTCACTTTAATTTATAAATTTTAAATTTTTTATAAAATTTTTTTAGACTAGTAAAATACTTCGAATTAGTCCCTTAAATTTTACACTCCTAAAAAAAAAAATTCCTAAAAAAAGAGATAATAGGCTTATTTAATTGAGTGTTAAATTTAGATAAAGAAAGATGAAATATTTATTTTATATAATTAATGAGAAAAAAATTTATTTTAATATTAGGAGGTTTGTAGGATGTAAAATAAAGTTGATTTTAATGTTAAAATTTATGCTTGATGTGAAATAAATTTAAAATATTAGTAAAATATTAATTTGCTCAAAAATGAGCTCCAGGCAAACAAACCATAGATTAGTTCAAAATCAATCTATCAACCTCATAGACCAGTATGAAATATTTTAATATTTATGAATTAAATTGAAGTACTCTGTTAAATTCAAAAACATGTAAGAAATATTTCAGAATAACTTAATTACTGAAAAATCTTAATCCATAATTATTGATTGTTCGTAGTTTTCAAAAAATTATTGAAATGTTTCTATTTTAAAATTTTTGTAACAATAAAAATTTCTGTAAATTTTAATTATTATAATTTGATAATTTTTATTAGCGTCAAAGGAATATTGAGTTTTAAAATTTTTGAAACACCTGCTTTATCCAAGCCCTTTCTCTTCTCTCTCACAACTCTCTCTCTCTCTCTCCGGCAGCATCTCTCTCTCTCCCTTTCTCGCGCAAGTGCATGCGCTTGCGTGATGGGTAATGAGTTGCAACTCCCACCCCCTCCACACACTCTCTCTCTCCCATAGGCAAGACGACGGCGCCGACCAGAAAAAAAATGGTAGAAAATTTCAAGGGCATAAATTTAAAATTTTAAAAATATGTTAAAGTTAACTTCAGAGTACTTTCTTTGTAATATTAAGTAAATTATAAAAAAAATTCAATAAATTTTTAAAAAATTGCACACTAAATAATAATTATCAGTTAACTATAATACTTTTTCAGTAATTAATCTTTTTAAAATTTATGAGCTAGTTCAACCTCAAGGACTGATAAGTAGTTTACTTTTATTTCATCTATTTAATTAACTGCTTTTATAATAAATTTTAAACCATTTGGATTCATGAATTGGGCTTTTGGGTTCCCAATTATAACGTTGATCACATAAATGAAATCAAGTTGTATATATTCTACTCAAAATTTGGACGAAGTTCAATAACACAAAACCCAAAGGGAATTAATGAAAGAGCAGTCTATTCATTCATTTCTCAGAACAATAGCTTATCAATTTATATATCACGTGGTGATCAAATTTTTAGTCGTCCAACCAAATCGGCCTGCTATTTCGAGTGTTATTAGAGTTAGATTCAACAATTGTGCATGCTAGAAAACAATTGCTTCCACCTTCCATCCATCTCCACTCAAAAACGTTATCAACAATTAGGGCTTAGCAAAATGTTCTAAACTCGAAAAACACATTTGAGACCTGCTCGCATTTCAGCCAATTCAAATTAAATTTTTTGATAATTTGAAGTCAATTCGCTCAAATCAAATTGATTCAAGTCATAATCGATCTGATATCTATATAATACTATCGCTGATTTAAAAACTTTTATGTGTATAAATATATTATATAGGTACATATTAAAAAAAATTATGTATAAATATATACATGAAAATGTAATTTAATCCAAAAAATTATGTTTAATATATATATTATGTTTATAATGATTAATTATGTAATATTCTGACCACCAATAGCCTGAATCTTTCTATTAAAGTATCCAAAATATCAATGATTGAAACATGTAAGTTTAACTCTGCTACTTTTAATGTCAATCATAATTTTTAGGGCAAATTTCACCCAGGTTCTTGAGTTTAAGGGTTATTATCACACAGGTCCACCTTTCTAAAATTATATCATCGGGGTCCCTAGGTTTTCAAAAATTATCATCTGAGTCCTTTTTTATTATTAAAAAATATACAAAATTATCATTATACCCTTACCCTCCCTCTCTCCACCGGATCCAGCAGCCGCGCCGCCCCGCGCCGCCTCCGGCGGCCTCGCACGGCCACACGACAATGCCGGCGGCCTC
>JAEMOT010000893.1:103548-150713 GCA_019297695.1 Apostasia ramifera
ATATATATATATTTAAAACTAGCAAACATACATAAATTAATTACAAAGACAAACAATATATAGGCAAAATATGTTTTTAATAAAAAAATAAAAATTACGTACGCTCTATTAAAATTATATAAAAATTACATCTTATATATAATTCATAGCATAAAATTATGACATGTATATAACACATATCGTAATTTTCATATGATTTCAATGGCTGATATATAATATTAAAATTTTGAATATCAAATATTTAAAATTATTAAATTTTAATAACATATATAATAATTGCTCCTTTAATAAAAATATTATTTTATAATTAATTAATTTATCACATGACTCAAAAATATATGTATTTATATATTTAATACTTAAAATATATTACTTCACAATTAACTTACTAAGAGAATGTAAAATTTATATATTAATCTTTTTATATTTACTAAATTCTATCGTTGGAAATTTCAAAATAAAAGAGGAGAGGCACCACGTGTGCTTCAGTCACAAAAGATTTTAGTTGTTGGAGAAGTGTAGCCATCCGTTGTACTTAAATTTTGATTGTTGGTAGAGTAGACGTAGAAGATATGGGAAATTGGATTAGGTCAAGAGGGTTGTGTGAGCGTGAGCCACCTCAGCTAGTGTCAATTCAAGCCAAGCCAACGCTATCCGACAAACCTCATCTATTTATTGGTCATGAGACGAGGTAATATATAGTAGTGTTGGTTTGAGTCCTACCGTGCAAGGAGGAAGCTTGATCTTATGGTTTGCTGTTGACGGCTTGACTCTTCGCTTGAGATATTAAGGAAAAAGTGTTACTACAATTGTATTCACTATTTCCACAGTGTTTTGCATGAGGTATCAAGAATGTTGGCCACAGGATTAATGAGGCTCGAGGAGATTAAAGGTATAATTTTCTTGGAATATACAAGTAGTGGCATATGCTCCTACAAAAAAAAAGCAAAAAAAAGGTAAGAAATAAGAATAACACATGATATTTACAAGGCTTAAAAGAATCCTTATATTTATGGGTCTAGATAAATAAAAATATGTTACTAAAAATTAAACTTTGAGTACACAAAGAGAGAAAGTGTAACATCTTGTGTCCAAATGTAAAGGTATTGTTTGCTTTGATTTTAGGAAACTATGTAACTTTAGTATTTCTCGAAAAATCATACTTTCAATACTACTCTGGCTCAAGCATATTTAAATATGCAGTTTTTTGTCATTAGCATCACGATTTTCCCTCAAAAGGCACCTCTACTATTTGCGATTATGTTATCTACTTATACAGCTCAAGATCTTCCCCCTTTCTAATGTAGGATAATTCATTTCTATGCCTCTATTATAATTATTTATCCACCTAAAAGTTCGCCAGGAGCCACACTTTCTCCTCAGTGATCAGATGTGGGATGATTCGTTTCTGTGCTCCTATTACAATTATTTATCTGTTTAGAAGCTTGCTACGTGCTACACTTTCCTTCAGTGATCACTTCCCGTCCTCTCTAGTTATGGGCATCATAGGCTTACCAGCTTCAACGTGATTCATCCTCGAACCAAATCGTACTGCGGGAAATCGGCTCTGATATTATATCATAACATCTCGTGATCTAAATATAAAGATATTGTCTACTTTATCTTGAGTATTTTTCGAGAGGTCACCCATCCTAGTTCTACTTCATCCCAAGCACAGCTTAACTATAGTGTTTCTCATCATTAGTCTCACGGTTTTATCTCAAAAGGCACTTCTATCATTTGCAATCACATTATCTACATATACATAGCTCAGTATCTCCCATACTTTCTGATGTGAGATGATTCATTTTTGTACTCTTCTCACCACTATTTATCAGTTTAAAAGTCCACAATGAGCCACACTTTATCTCAGTGATTCTTTTCTCTTAGGATATTATTCGGCGATCACTCTCTGCCATCTTTAGCTATTCTTTGGCCACAGGGCATCACAGAAAGCAAGGAGGAGGATTTTAGTTTCTTGTAATTTGGTGTGCTTCACGTCATAATATTTAAAACAAAATTGTAATACCCTAACTAAAAATAGTTAACCTACCTTCTAAAACGAAAGTTCCTCCTATTTAAGGTCGACGGGCGATGAGATTATGTTGATCATGAATTATATAACTAACATTCTACTAGAAAAATGAGCCTGCACGTTTCTTGAGGCAAGCCATGAGTCCTTCCCATAACTTCTTTAGATTTTTTTTAAAGTAGATAGTAAATGAATATTACTTAATGATAATTAAAGAATGAACTGTATAAGTTAGAATTAATGATAGATTGCTAGTTGTAGTGCTTGGAAATCTTAATAATATAAGTCGAGAAATTTAGCCGTGTACGTTTATGTCTCGAGCTAGGGGTGTGCAAACAATGATTTAAATTGATTAATCGAATCAAACTATTTAAATTTAGCGGCTTCGTTTGGTTTAGAATTCAATGGTTCAATGATAGTTTGATATTCTGGGTATTTTGATTAATCGGTTTGGGTTCAGTTTGCCATGTTTAGAAATCAAATTGATCGAATTAACTAATTATTAATATATAAATTTAATTTTAATATATAATTTTGATTATGTTGTGAAATTGATTATGCAATTATTATTGAACTTTTGTTATATTTTTTTATTAAGTCAACTATGGTAATGCAATTGAGTTATTTCATGCACTTGGATAATTTTTATAAATTATTATTAACAATCGGGGTGAATTTTTTATTTAGTTTAATTATTTCATGTGCTAAATTACTCTTGCAGTAAAGCTATTATCTAGATATAACAATATTTAACATCATTATGAAAAAAAATTTAAAATATTTTAAATAAAATTTAAATAAAAATATAATTTTAACTGAATAAAACTAATATTTATTTGATTAATTTGATATCTTTATATTTAAAATAGAATCTGATTTTTATTTTTAGTTTAGTTATCAAATCGATCAATTAAATTGAACCCACATACCTATCTCGAGTCATTGCCCATTGAATTAGAAAATAACTCTAGTGGACTTCTACTTGTCAGACAAATTCAACTCCAATGACTCACAGTTAACTCACATGATCGAGTATGGAGCAAGACTTAGTTACACTCTTAAATGTTTTGAGTCTTATTGAGTTGATCATACTGTCGCATGAATAACTTAGATTAATACATCAACTAACATAAATAAAAACAATCCTTCCATAAAGTTATGCCAAGCTCCTAACCCGAAAGTTATTTATCCCGACATATTTAGATGTGAAGGACCCGGAAAAAAATTATCTAGCTAAGGTGATATATACCACAACAGACCGGCTCGTTGTTTCAGCTGCACGATTCAAAAATCTTTTCTTAACAAAGCAAAGAAATGGCGAGACAAGAGCATCTTCTAGAGAATGAAGGTGATGGATGTTAGAATTCACAGCCAATCATATCCTTCAAGTCGCAGTCAGGAAGAAAAAATCGCATCATCTTTTCTGACAGCATGGAACCAAAAATTCGTCGAGCCTGGTCAATTCCCAACCGGTCAACTAGATTCACCAAGATGTGTCTCTTAGAAATTTCTTAATGTAAAAAATCTTAAATTGATTAAAAGTTAAATTGAAAATATGAATCCTTGAACCAATAAATATCACTAATCACATAATAATATCCCTTCATCTAACCTTCCTAATTTCACATTTTTGTCTAAATTATGTGATCAGTGAAATTCATTGGTTCAAAAATCTATATTTATAATTTGATATTTGAGTGAATGATTAAATAAAAGTTTTTCTATGAAAAATTTAGATTCATGTTTCTCTAATTTAAATCTTAATATCACAGATTTATAATTTCAAAAATTAATATTTATACTTAAAATTTAAAAAGATCATCAAATAAATTATAATTTTTTAATATTAAAAATTTTAGAATTTCAATTATACGTCACTCTCGCTAAAGGGGTGGGGGAACCACTTCATTAATGGGCATCACCCACTGGCCTCCGGTGTTGACAAGTGTGCTTCTCACCTCTCCCTCTGTCGCCGGACCACCCTCTACGGACGACGACATCGCCAAAGATGGAGAACAAGGAAAAATTATTGGGTGCAGATGGCGCACCGTTCAGACGCCCAATCAGAGGGCGTCACTTGTGCTCGGACCCAACTGTATGGCACACGTGGCACCCTCTGATTGGGTTCCGAACGGTGCGCCGGCCGAACCCAATAACTTGACGAGAACAAGAGAGAGTAATTAGAATTTTAAAAAATTTAATAATAAAAAAATTAAAAAATTTAAACTCAAATGTTAATTTTTTGAAATACATAATAGACTTTAAATTAAAAACCTAAGTATAATTTACTCGATTTCTAAAGAAGTTGAACAAGGAGGTGGGAGGGAAATGTACATCACTCTTAAGAACTTAGGTGCATCACTCTTCTGTGTTTTTTTTATTATTGGAAAATCATCTATGTATTTTTATTTTTTCTTGGTGATTTACTTACACATTATATAAAATTGTAAATATTATACTCTCGTTATAATTTAATTTAAATTTTGTGAAGAAAATAATATGTAAATAGTATTTAAATTTTTTTTTGCGGTTAGATAATTATATTGTTAATGTTATTAATAGACTAATATTAGATTTGTTTTTTTTTTTTTTAAAGTAAGCCTAGCTGGCCCACCCAACTGGGCCGCTGATCTCCGCACGCGATACATGGCCCATTAAAGTGAAAGCGGAAAAATCATACGGTAATCGGGCCCCACAGAATGGACGGTAGATGAACTAACGTCAACACGTGGCAGGATCATGGACGATAATCACGTCAGACCCAGCTGTTCCCCGTGAATTTATGCCCACCCAGCTGGCAGCCATCTCCTTGGCCGATTCTCGCCCTAAATAAATAAGAGAACCCCAAACTATCAATTTACAGAAACACCCCTGTTCGGTGGACCAGTTTTTACTTGATAGAAAATTAACAAGAACAAATAAATAGATATTCGGCCCCAAAACTTTTTAAAAAATGCTTTAACAATTTAAAAGTAGCTGCGAGTCTCCATCCGAGGAAACAATCGGCATTAGTTATACATTTACCGTTTTTACTAAAATACCCCTCCCCAACTCAAGAATCAAAAATGATAAAAAAAAAAAAAGGTGAGAAGAAAAATTTACAGATGGGTCCTTCGTCCTCCTCTGTGTGAGTAGGCGTAGTAGGAAAGGTACCACTTGACGAACTTCTTCAGGCCGGCTTCCAGATTGGTGGAGGGCTTGTAGCCGAGCTCTGCCTTGGCGAGCGTGATATTGGCGTGAGTGAAGGGGACGTCACCATTGCTGGGCATCTCGACGACGTTCTTTTTGGCCTTCACCTTGAGGTAGCGCTCGAGGATAGAGACAAGCGTTGGCACGGTGACTGGCGATGTGTTGCCGAGGTTGAAGATGCGGTACTGGGCGGGGCCGCGCTTCTTGCCGCCGGATCCGGTGGACTTTCCGGCTGTGTCGAGGGAGGCGATGCAGCCGCGGACGATATCGTCGATGTAGGTGAAGTCTCGGGCGAGGTCGAAGCGGTCCTTGCCGCGGTAGATGGTGATGGGTTTTCCGGCGAGGATGGCTTTGGTGAAGGAGAAGTAGGCCATATCCGGGCGGCCCCATGGGCCGTAGACGGTGAAGAAGCGGAGCCCGGTAATTGAGAGGCCGTAGATGTGGTTGTAGGTGTGGGTAATCTCCTCGCCGGCCTTCTTGGTAGCGGCGTAGAGGGAGGCGGGCTGATCGGTGCGGTCAGATTCGGAGAAGGGGACCTTCTCGTTGAGCCCGTACACGGATGAGGACGACGCCCACACGATGGCGGGCTGTGGGTCGGCAGATCGGGCGGCTTCAAGGAGGGCGACCAGGCCGGCAATGTTGGAGTGGACGTAGGATGCAGGATTCTCGATGGCGTAGCGTACGCCGGCCTGGGCAGCCAGGTGGAGGATGTGGGAGAAGGATACGATGTCGAAGAGCTTGCACAGCAGGCGGGCGTCGTTGAGATCGCCGTCGATGACGAAGATCGAGTGGGAGGAAAGCAGGGAGCGACGGGCCTTTTTGAGGGAAGGATCGTAGTAGGAATTGAAGTTGTCGAGGCCGACGACGCCGTCTCCACGCTTCTTGAGGGCGAGGGAGCAGTGAGAACCGACGAATCCTGCTGCACCGGTGACGAGGACGGAGAGGCCGGCAGAGCGGTGGGAAGCGGCGGAGGAGCGGACCTGGCGCTCCCAGTGGAGGCCACCCCAGGACGAAGACGAGAAGTATTTGGAGGAGGTGGAGACGAAGGATTGGAAGGAGAGGTAGGAAGCGGTGAGGGCGATGAGGAAGAGGGCCCAGAGGAACATGGTGGAGGTGGAAGCGAAGCAGCGGTGAAACTGCCGGTTGATGGCGTGGGCGCGCTCGATCTTCACCTTCCCCGGCGTGGAAGGGAACAATTCATCTTCCACCAGCGCCCTCATCTTCTTCACCGTTGACACCCCTGGAAAAGCCGTCCCCGCCTTCTTCTGCGTCAAAGATGACGCCGGCAGCTTTATCCCCTTTCCTTCTGGTCCTCTGTCGCTGATTTGCCTGAAAATGCAGAAGGCCGGCGATTGGATTGGCGAAATGGGGATCGGAAATGGGGAGATGCGGCCTGCGGGAAGGGGATGGGTTGATGGGTGGAGATGCTGAGAAGAAGCAGGGCAGAGAGAGAAAAGAGGGAATTTTTTTTCTGCGCCTGCTAAGGAGAAAATGAAGGAGAGGAGACATAAATAGGAGTGAAGGAATAAAGACAGAGGAGAGAGAGAGGGAGGGAGACGCGTAAACGTGGTCGGTGGTCTCAAATCTTTCTCTCTCTTGTGACCGCAGCTGCTAGGGGTCTCGAAATACTTCTTTAATTAGGATTGATTGCATATGAAATAATTTTTTCGATAGTGAAGTTTTTTTTTTAATTAGGTCAAGTAATTTTTACATAATTAACTCGTAAAATTATGTATTTGTATATGCATCTGAAAATTAAAAATTATATTTAAATATACAAATATTTAATTATTTATGATTACTATTATAATTAAGGTTTTAAAGCTCTATTTTACTTTTAATTTTTGTCATGAGGTAAAAATATTAATTTTAGCAATTTTTATAATTTCAGTATCAATAATTTTAATTTTATATAAATTATCTAAATTTTAAAAATTTAAAATTAAACTAATTAATTATAATTATTAGATATTATTTTCTTGAGAGAAATAAGTTTTGATAATTTCGTTAAATTTTAACGCCTTTAGTCAAAACTGAAACTTGATTGGAACAGTTAAAACTACTAAGTTTTGGCCAAAATTAAAACTTGATTGTTTTTTCAAATTAATTTTATTGAAAATCGATTCAAAATTACTGATATTTGGTTGTTTCAGTAGAATTTTAAAACCTTGATTATAATCTAAATTTTATTTCTTTTTATATTCTTATTAATAATACTAATTTTTAAGGTCTATTTTAAATTTTAATAAATTGCATTTGAGCTCCTAAAATAGAAAGTACTTTCAAACTAGACTTAATTTTAAAATTTTTTTAATTTAAGTCTATTAGGTATTTTATGGCATTTCTATTAAGTCTCTAGTTCTTTTGATGTGTTTTTTTATATGAAAATAATTAATTTTAATAATAATAATAATAATTTTTTAAAGTAAGACCAAAATGCTCCCTCACCACTACGCTAGTCATTCGTTTGCTGTGCACGTATAACTTAACATAGCCAATCGTCTATATAGCAACCGTTTAAAATTAATTTCCACGAGAAACTGATCATTTGTAAGCAAGAATTGCGTTTATGGGCCATTATATACATGGTTGTATGTGAATAACTATCTAAGTGCAATCGCTACCTGTAAGCAGATAGCCACGCACAACAATCCCTGTATAAGTGGATATGGATGCCCAGCTACACGGCACTCCACTTGTTGACAGTTCTTAGCTTTGAATAGTAGTTCACTCATTGGAGGCGCACAACTACATACAGCAATTCACTCATTGGTGGTGCGCGGTTGCATGCAATAGTCCACATGTGAGAGCTGCATGTAGTCATCCACTCGTGGGCTTGGCAGCGAATTTCATGCTAAAAGGACAACGAAAAAACCTTTAGTATATATATAACGATAAAATTATAAATAATATAAGTTAAATAAATGTTTTCAATATCGATTGGTGGTGGTTTCAAGTTAATTAAAATAATTTATTTTTTGAGATTTCTTTTTTGAGCTTTGCGTAAAATATAAAATAAAATAAATAAATCTAGTTGGATGTTTTGAATTCAGCGAAATACGATCTTCAGCATTAGTCTGCTAATATTTTATTTACTTATATATAATCAATTTTGATTTCTACCAACTTTATAAATTTATTTTAATCTAATTTTCAAACCTTATTTCGTTCGACTGAAAATTTTTATTATATTTTTTTATCATGTTTTAACGCAAATTTCATTTAATCATAAATATTTGGTCTCAGGCCTAATCTAATTTTGCATTTTTTAAAAAAAAATCGTTAATAGGTATGATAAGCACAGTGCAGTATCATGTTTTTAAATACAAGTTATACGTGCTTAGCTCATCAAATATTTTTTAGGAATATAAAAATCAAAGAAATGTAAAATATAAAAATTTTCAGTTCGGTCAATCAAAATTTTGATATTATGTTTTAGATCTGATTTAATTTCCGTCTAAATTTGCCTGATTTATATATAGAAAGTGTGAGTTTTGAAGGTAATACATATATTTTATTTTTAGATATAATATAATGAATATTTATAATTTTAAAATTTTAATATATAAGTAATTAAATGACATGTAATATAATAATTAATTTTTTTTATTATTAATTTTTTTTAAAAAAATCGTATTTTATTATTTTAATCTAATGAGGTTGTCATATAATTAATGTATTGTATGTTATCAAATGTAAAAAAAAAGCTTAAAAGTTTATGAATTTATTTAATATTATACATGAAATTAAGAGAATTAAATGAAATTATTTTTTATTAATTTAATGGAAAACTTAGTTGACGGATTAATGTTAATTTTAAAAGTATCCCTCGATATTTTAATTATATCTCATAAAATACATTTTAGGAAATTTTTTTTTTACAATAAACTCAGATATGCGGATAAGAATTAACTAAAATAATGACAAATAATAACTTCAATTTATATTATAAAAGACATTTAAGATAAAAATCACCATTTAATTTATTATTAATCTTTAATAAAGTTAAGCGATTAAATGATTTTATATTAATGTTTGCGTTACTTAAATAAAAAAAGTTTTTTCTTTAAAATATCTTTAATACTGTTTCGAGAATACTCTCATCTCCTCCAACTCGCAGGAAATAATAGATTTTCAGTCGTATTCAACTGATCAACTTATTCCGAATGGATCAACAAATCAAGAATTTATGTATCATTATCTTGATACAAATAACTATTTTCTTGACATCGACAGTTATAATTTATTTTAATTTACAACCTTCAGCCACCAGCTCAAGTCGCTTATAAATACTTCTAGAGCTATGTACTTCAAAGGAGGATTTAAATATTTAAAAAAAATCAAGTAATCAAATTATTTATACTTAAATAAATGAACATAAATATTTTGATATTTAGTTGGTTAATATTCATAAATATTATATACTAAATTACGTATTATTCAAATGAGTTAGAATATTTGTAATATTTTTTTAACTCGATGGGAAGGAGATCTCAGATTCAAATCACACTATCACTAAAATTTTGAGATAGGTGAAACAAATTGTGATGTCAAAAGTAAAATAAAAAAAAGAGTTATATAATATTTAATTTAATATTATTTGGATATTATACCGTACTATTTAGAAAAAAAAATTATTTGATTAAATGACATCTTTAGATAATTTTTTAAAAAATTTCTAAAATTATGAACTAAAATATAATATTTAAATATAATGACATTTAAATAACATGATATAACATTAAGATAATATCGAATTAAACGTTTCGTTAGAATATTTGGCTCAATAATATGATAGACATTGATATTACTAATTGAGTTTGACATCTAAAATTTAAATTATAGTAGTGATAAAAGAGGAGAGTTTGTAATTTGGATTAGGCATGACTCCATTTGGTTAGAGGAAAAAAAAGTGAATTGAAATAATTTTGTGAAAATTTTAATAAATCATGATGTGGAATAAAGTAAATTAATTATAATAAAATTTATATTAAATGTAAAATAAAATAAGATTTTTATTTGGGAAAAATTTTAGTTATGCCCTAATGAAATGAGATCATAAATTAGATGAAAGATCATTGAGAGAAATGAGAGATGCTGCTCCACGAGAGAAAATAAAAGTGAAAAATGAAAGCAGTAACGTGTTTAATCAGTAACGTGAAGATAAATCAATTAAGGTGGTCTGTATTAAGTCTCTGCTTGTCATTTCTTCCAATCGTTTTCTTTATTGATTCTTTTTGTTGAGATTTATCATATTTTTTTATTTAAAATTATTAATGACTTTATTATGAATTATTAATTTGCTCTTCTTTGTAAATGATTTAAGGTGCATTTAATTCAGTGTTATTTTAATGTTATGTTACGTTATTTTTAGAAAAAATTATTTAGAAGGCATTTGGTTCAGTGTTATCTCAATGTTATGTTATGTTATATTTAAAAAGTAATTATTTGGTTTAATGACATCTTTAAATAATATTATAATTAATTACAAAAGTATCATTACATGCTGACATCTAGATGTCACTTCAAATCGGGCGACATCTCAAGATAACACTATCAATTTGTCATTATAATGTCAGTAACTTCCAACTAAATAAAAATTATTTGGATAGCATTTATATTTTCTAATATCATAATATTGAACCAAACAAATGTCCATTGATGAATAACAATGACATTTAGATAACATGACATCTAAATAACATTGACATTGAAATAACACTGAACCAAACGCCCTCTTAGTTTAATGATATTTTTAAATAACATTATAATTAATTATAAAAATATCATTATACGCTGACATCTAGATGTCACTCCAAATGGGGCGACATCTCAAAATAATATCGTCAATTTATTATTATAATGTTAATAACTTCCAACTAAATAAAAAAAATTGGATAACATTGATATTTTCTAATATCATAACATTAAATCAAATAAATGTACATTAATGAATAACAATGATATTTATATAACATGACATCTAAATAATATTGACATTGAAATAACACTGAACCAAACTCCCCCTTAATCCAATGTATTAGGAATTACCGAATCTGATTTTAAATATACTCTTATCCAATATTATATTAATGCGATCATTTAAGTTATTAATTCTAAATAATAAAATAGGTACTTAAAATTTATAATAGGTAGTCCAAGAAGTAAGAATTTTGTTATTTTTGATTATTTGAAAATTATTTAGGAGACATCAGCCAGCCTATATAACTTCCTCAGAGATTTAATGAAATACTCCATGCTAACTCAATCCATGCCTTAACATATTATTTTGGGATATACCTAAATTTCTCTTTAATAATATAATAATTTTTTTTCTTTTATTTTATAATTTAATTCTTAAAATTTTTTAAATGCAAAAAAATTTCTGACTAAATTTTTTTTCTTTTTTAAATAGTTTAAAATTTTATTTTCAATGACATGAATATAAAAAAAATAAATATATTTATAAATGCACATATGATATTAATACTTATTATTTTTAAAATATTTAGATGATTAATTTATAAAATGTAAAAAATAAAAATATTTAATATGCATGTGAAAAAGAAAATTAAGACACCGTTTATTTAGAAGTTAAAAATTAACCTGATTTAATTTTAACTTGATATATCACATCGTACATAAAATTTAATATTAAATATTAACTTTATTTTATATTCTACACACATTACTAAAATAATAACTAACTTTATATTACATCCCTTATATATCCCAATATAATAACTAATTTTATATCACATATCTCACATATCTCAATATAATAATTAACTTTATTTCACATTATTCACAATTTTTAATAAAATAATATCGTATATATCTAAATTCTAAATAGACTTATTTTTAAAATTATTTATATAGCTCTATTTTGATTATATTATATAAATTAAAATTAATCAATGATTGTCATTATAATTTTTAAAATAATACATTTTTCAATGATTAATAAAAAATTAGATGAGACTCTTGTATTGTCTCGAAATCACATCAGAAAATCGAATCTGTTATGGATCATGACTTCATGAGTCAAATTTAGATTAACTTTGATTCAATTCAATTTTTGATTTGTGCCTAATCTGATTCCTTGACAGCCTAATTAAGAAGACAAGCTAATCACTTGCATATGGACGTAAAATTAATAAAACAATTACATTTATATTAATCTACCAATTAAATGTGCATTTTGGATCAGGAGAAGTTGTTAGGTTCGGACAGCGCACCGTCCGAAACTCAATCAGAGGGTATCACGTGTGCCATACAGCTAGGCCCGGGCACACGTGGCGCCTTCTGATTGGGCCTCCGAACCGTTCGAACCCAATAATTTTTCTTAGACAAGGGTGATAATTAATGCAAAAATAAATTCACTTGTATTTTGCACTATTTAAAACTGACTAAACTTTCTTTCGACTTGAAATTAGCTCGCTTAAAATAAAATTAATTCAACTCATAATTGATCACATAATTACATAAATATATATATATAAAATTTAAATTATAATTGAGATTTTTTTATATATAAATATAATATAATATTTATATTAAAAAATAATTAAAAATAAATTTATAATATTATATTTTAATATATTTAATATAGAAAAAAATATTTTATCGTTAGACTTGATTTAATTCAAAAAATTAATTTAAAATTTAAAAAATTTTAACAGCCTCAAATTGAGCGCAGATTTGAAGTTGATACATTTAATGACACACTCGAAATCAACTTAAATCTACTCCTAATTTGGATGCTCCGCGGTAAAATCTAACAGGATTTAGCGCCTTGGGAGTTGGGATGCCAAGTGGCCTAGAGGATATGTTTTTCATTTTGTTGAAAGTACAAGGACAAAAACGTCCTAAAATGAAAAAGAGAAGCCTAAAAAGTCATTTACGGTGCATGGAGGATTGACAACCGGTTGAACCAGTCAATATAATGCGGTGTTGACCAATAGTCCGGGTTGTCATTAAGGCTCTGTTTGATAATAATAATAAAAAAAAATAGTTAGAATTTTTAGTTATTTTTTTAAAATATATATGATATGTAATAAAGTGAGTCGATTATATTAAAAATTATATAGGATGTGAAATAAAGTTGATTGATTTATTGAGAATTATATTAAATGTGAAATAAAATGATTGTTTAATGTTGGAATTTATGTGGGATGAGATATAAAATAATTTTTAAAATTTTTTTAAGATAAATTTAAGATTTTGGTCATAGCTAATTTTAGCCATGATTTTCAGCTCATTGCCAAACAAGGCCTAAGAGTGTTAATACGGACAGAAGATTGAAAATCGATCGAAAATTTAGATTGAATTAAAATCGAGTGGATCTAAATGAGCCGATTAACCAGCCAAAAGTTTGGCTCGGTAATAATTTTGAGCCGGCTAGGCTCGGCTCGATCCAATTCGAAATCGGCTTGAATTAAAATACATTTTATATTATCATATATATAATAACTTCATCACTTAATCTCTTTCTCAATTTCTCAATCCCACTGACGTAGCTCCGGTGGGGTATTTATAGGCTAGATAAGGTGGTGGTTGCAGGTTGCAGGTTAAAGCAAATTATAACTATTAGTTCCACGAAGACTATTGCTAGTATTAAGAAGATGACATTTTAATTTTTGATCAATTGGATTGTTGGGAATCGGTTGATCAGCTAAAGGTGACTGGAGGTTTGATATTTCCTATTAGTTGGAAGAGATGGCAGCACCGTGACCAAAACAATATTAAAGAAAATGCTAATGTGTTAATTTCCCTCTAACAAAATTTAGTTGAATGATGGTGGCCGACACAAATGAGAACCAGCATCGTAGTCAATTTTTCGTTCCTAAGTTAGCATCATAGACAATAGTTTGGAACTCCTGAAAAGGAATTAAGGTAAATATTGTTAGGCAAATATCGAACCTGATAGTAGAAATATTGCATGTGATACTAAGCAATGAGAATTTAGAAAGCCTTCAGATGCTACTTGTATGACTAAGATGTAACATCGAACTTAAATGTAAACAAAATACAAGAGCTTAATCACTTAATGACTAGATAATATTATAGCTTGATGACTTAATCACTTGACAATGTCTTCCTCTACAGCAGCTCTGAAGGGATATTCATAGGTGAGTTAAGACGGTGGCTTGCAAATTATAACTGCAACTGCCAGTTCTAAGAAAATAATTGCTAGTATCAATAAGATAACATATGAATTTTTGATCTGTTAGGCCATTAGAAACTAGTTGACCAACTAAGGGTGACTGGAGACGTGCTATTCCCTGTTAGTTGGAGAAATGATAGCGCCATAACCGGAATAGTGTTAAAGAAAATATTGACGTATCAGTTTTCTTCTAAAAGAATTTAGTTAGATGGTGGCATAGATGAGAACAAACATCGTGATTGATGTTTCTCTATTGAGCTGACATCGTAGATAATAGTTGGAATTCTTGAAGAAGTATTAGGGTAAATATCGCTAGACAAATATCGAACCTGATAGTACAAATATCTTGCAAGATATTAAGCAAAGAGAATTTGACAAGCCTACAGATAACACATATATGGTTAAGATGAAATGTCGAATCTAAGTATATAATTATTAATTTTGTATGTGTTTTTAGGTTTGAACTATAGTAACTATATAAGTCATTTATATTAGCTCTTTAATTAGTTCGATTATTGATTCCATCATCTTGAACTTTTTTATAGTCATCACTAAAATTTTTATTTACGTCTTTTATTTTTTATTTTTTTATTTTGCTTACTTCTTGTATTTTTATTCAATCGGTCGATGAGTCTTAATAGTTATCGCACATTGATAGTCTTTTCTATCGAAGAAACATAATTAATTTTAAATTATTTGATATTTTTAACAAAATATTCTCAAAAATTCATAAAAAAATAAATTCAAGCAAAATTATGTAAATATGTTTATACATATATTTTAGAAATTTGTTAATATCTAAATTATCACCTTGACATACATATAGGGTCAACTAAATTGTTTTATTAACTATTGAGATATTTAAAAATGAGGGGAACTCTAAAGTAGTATTTTAATGTTAAATGTATATTTTTAAATATTTTTTAGGAGAAATCTATATGATATATATTCATTTTTGTGAACTCGTATAAAATTTAAATCTACTTTAATAGTCCGGATGAAATTACCCCTCAAAAATTTCTTATATAATTTGAAAGGATCAGAAACTACTTTTTGGCTAAATTAATTTTAATTTTATCATATGAATAGTTATTAATACATATCTGAATAAAAAAAAGAATGAAATTTTGTCAAATTGGATTCCAGAGCTGCACTTTATTTAAATTCAAATTAAACACAAACCACATTATATCCTTAAATTTTGGCATAAGAAAATCCTTAAGTTGAAATTATGTCAATAGTTTTTTTTTTTTGGAAATTTTGTCAGTAGTTATTGTAGTGCAAAGTCATATATTCGTGTGTGAATCGCATAAATATGCATTTATGTATGCATGCTTTTTCTTTATTTGTATTATTTATTGTCAATAGTTTTATAAATTTGTACATTTGCTTTAATTCTCCATCAAAAAGCAAAGAAAATTTTCTTTAATTAGATGATCAGAGAATATGTGCTGGTTCGTTTTTCGTTTCTTAAAAATTTGTTTAAATATAATTTTACATTTATTTATATGTTCGAGGTTAATCGAAATAATTTGTAGTATACCTTAATTATTTTTTATTGCATTAATCGTATATTCACATGATGCGCCAAAAATTTTTTGAGGTAAAAAATCTTCCACATTTTTCATGTTTTCTTAAAGGAACCACTAATCACACTACTGAATGGGAGACAGAATGTTCGTTGCTTTTAATCCGATATGAAAAAACCTATAGAACTCGGAATAGTAAGAAGAATAATTATTGATATTCATCATTACAATGAATGGAAAGGTTTTCTCAGACTCTCATATCAATCACAGAAATATTTGAAAGAATACTAGAATTTGAAATTATATCAACATTTGTAGAACCACATGAGTATTTAGTATCCTCTTTATTTGTATCATTTATTATCAATAGTTTTATAAATTTATAAATTTGCTTTAATTCCCCATAAAAAAGCAAAGAAAATTTTCTTTAATTAGATGTTCAGAGAATATGTGCTGGTTCATTTTCTGTTTCTTAAAAATTGTTTAAATATAATTTTACATTTATTTATATGTTCGAGGTTAATCAAAGTAATTTGTAGCATACCTTAATTATTTTTTATTGCATTAATCGTATATTCACATGATGTGCCAAAAAATTTTTGAGGTAAAAGATCTTCCACATTTTTCATGTTTTCTTAAAGGAACCACTAATCACATTACTGGATAGGAGACAAAATGTTCGTTGCTTTCAACCAGATATGAAAAAACTTATAGAACTCGAAATAGTAAGAAAAATAATTATTAATATTCATCATTACGATGAATGAAAAGATTTTCCTCAGACTATCATATCAGTCACAGAAATATTTAAAAGAATTCTAGAATTTAAAATTATATCAACGTTTGTAGAATCACATAAATATTTAGTATTCTCTTTATTTGTATCATTTATTATCAATAGTTTTATAAATTTGTAAATTTGCTTTAATTCCCCATCAAAAAGCAAATAAAATTTTCTTTAATTAGATGGTCAGAGAATATGTGCTGGTTCATTTTCTGTTTCTTAAAAATTTGTTTAAATATAATTTTACATTTATTTATATATTCGAGGTTAATCGAAATAATTTGTAGCATACCATAATTATTTTTGATTGCATTAATCGTATATTCACATGATACGTTAGAAATTTTTTGAGGTAAAAGATCTTTCACATTTTTTATATTTTCTTAGAGAATCTTCATCAATGAACGTAAACTATTATTATTATTTATTAAAATGATTCTTAAAGTTGGTGTTTAATTGAAATAAAATTAAATCTTTGTTGGAAAATGATTCTTGAGCTTTAATCCAGAATAAGATCCTCAAGCTGTAAT
The DNA here is from genome assembly GCA_019297695.1 of Apostasia ramifera. Taxonomy (NCBI): domain Eukaryota; kingdom Viridiplantae; phylum Streptophyta; class Magnoliopsida; order Asparagales; family Orchidaceae; genus Apostasia; species Apostasia ramifera. The sequence continues at coordinate 120,779 of JAEMOT010000893.1, forward strand.
TCATTTAAAAAAATGAAGTTAAAAACCATACAAAAAATGCAATGCCAAGGAAGGGCGGTATTGATTTAAGAATAAAGGAGTTTTTGGTTCAACATCATTTACATATTTTTATTATTTAAATATCAATATTTTTAAGATTTCTATATTATCTCTAAATTAATTTTTTAATTTAATTTTATTATATAATTAATATATGATAATAAAATATTAATCTAGTTTCACTTCTTCCGTTATAATTAGCTAGGGTATCATTTACTTGTTATTTAGAGAACACTTAATTCAATATTATTTTGATGTTGTCATATTATTTAGATATTTTTAAATCTCGATATGATCATCTTTTGAGTAATAATCCTATGATATTTTATAACATTATCTACATATGTTGCCAAACCAAAAAAAATATTTTTTCTAAATAATATAACATAATATTAAAATATTATTGAACCAAATAACTCATTAGTAATAATCTAATAATTTTTACAATATTATTATTTTAATATATCATTATATTAATTAATTAAAATTTTAAAATAACATTATATAAATCACAATAACATTGAATTAAACTCTTCCTAAGTTATACTTTTGGTTATAATAGGAGATAGTTACATAATCTCAAAATATTTTTACTAATATGTTACTTTGGAATTAAGCTGATCAAATTTTTTTTTTTATTTTTGATAATAAGCTGATCAAAAGTTAGTTAAAGGCAACTGATATCAAGGAAAATGATTTTGTGACTTTAATCAAATTTGTTGTTGAAAGATTCAAGGATATTTATTATATTTTGAACAGTATAATAAATTAATAATCCATTGCTATATATTGGTACCTTTGGGTGCAAGTCTTGATGATGCATGTATATAATTGAGGAATGATATGGTGGCGGTTGTTAGAAAACCTGCACTCAACTTTTCACCCAAGAAAATGATGTCATTTGGCTTTGAGATTCATGTTGTGAATATTTTCTTCGAGGTGATTTCATCCGGATCTTAGAGATAGATCTCAGATTCATCTGGATCTTAGAGAAAATTAAGGGGGCGTTTGGTTCGATGTTATCTTAATGTTATGTTATGTTATGTTATCTAGAGAAAATAATTGTTTGATTTAATGATATTTACAAAGAATTTTCTATTAGACTATAAAATTATTAGTCAGGTATTCCTATATCGGGATCGGGGACTAAGACGAAGAGCGCAGTACCATACTGGAACCTACCTCTCGCTAGTCTTACTGATTTTTCCGACCTTGTTTTGACTTGACAAAACCCAATCCATGTCTCACACGCCATGGCAATGTCTCGAAAGCCCAAATGAAATGACCTATAGGTGTTCTGCTGGAACGCACTCAAAACCGACTCTTCTTCTTTTCTTCCATCGCTTTAGATGTCATGATATTTAGATTACATGACATAACACTAAGATAATATCGAACCAAACGTCCTCTCAAACTTATCATTCAGGATTTTTTCACCTAAAATATATTCTGTACGTGTCATTTTTAGTGAATTACATGGCAATTAAATTGCTATTTAAAAACTTATATATATATATATATATTGGAATTAAAAATATATTTAATTACTTTTAAATGCTATTATAATCATAATTTTTCTTTTAATATCATGCTTTATAATCGTAATTTTTAATACTTAAATTAGTACTTTGATTTTTTTAAAATATAATTTAATGATCAAATTCAATTTTATTGTATACATTTATTTTTGTCAAATGTGAAATTGATGGTCTACCTCAATATTCTAATGGAGTTATCTTTTTCTTTTATTTACTTAGCTAGTTAACTTTTCTTCGATTTAAAATTAAATGCAAGAATCTTAAAGTTTTTTCTTAAAAATAATGTATGATTAAGTGAAATAAGTTTTTTTTTTGTTATCCTGAGAAAGTTGTGGAATAAATTTAAAATTTTATTTTAAAATATGAATACAGTAAAATTTAATTAAATTTTTACAATATATTAGGTTAAAATTAATGTTGCAAACAAACATAGTAAAACGAAAACATTGTTATGTTGTTCTATATACGTCATGTTAGATTGATGTTAGATATTTTTTCAACAAAGATCTAATTAAAAATTATGAATAAATCTCTATAGTTTATATATAATTATATTTTGGTCTATTTATTTTGAAATCTCACTTAATTTTCTAAGTAAAATCTATTAGTTCTCTATTTTACTTTATGTAAGATCTCATCTTAAATTCAAAAGTTCATTAGTATGAAAGATTTTAAAAAATATTAAGGAATTAAGTGGAAAATTTTAAAAAATATAGAATAAAGCGTAAATATAATTAAATTATGAGAACTTATTAATAATTTATGTTAGATTTAATTTTATTTCAACTCTACACAAATATTAAGATCCTTTTAAAAAAAGTAATTTAAGAAACTTTAAGGATAGCAAGAAAATGTGAAAGAACTTGTATTTCAAAAATTTGTTGGTGCTTTTTTTTTAACAAAAAGTTTTTTTTTGATGGAATTTTTAACAAAAAGTTTGTTGACATTTTAAGTAGACATATGATCAATTCGAGTTAGTGATAACTGTGAGACAGTACAAATTACTTTGATTACGCCAAACATAGAAACAAATGTAAATTTCTCTTTTACGTACTTTTTTTCTCTGCCTATCTAATTATGGCAAATTTTTTAAAATATAATTTTTTTGACAATAGACGATACAATTAAAGAGTAAATAATACTCACCTCTGTGGCACACATACATATATGACTGTATTATTTGACGATTTACATAACAGTATTTACAATAGAAATAAAAATGACACAATTCACATTTAGATATTAGCCTTAATTCAAGCTGAACTTATACGTTGCACAAAATTAAGCTAATCTATAATTCTTGGAATACTATCTGTACTTTTTGCTTGGGTGTTAACCCGACCTTAGACCCCATAATACCTCAATATAATGGTTGATAATTTAACTCATATAATTAGTACTTCTTAGCTTGAGAGCTAATTAACTTGGCTTTAGACTTGATAATACGTCAATATGTATAACAGTCAATAATCTAACTCATAATGTAACTAAGAGGGATTACATAATTAATGAATAAAGATTCATGAGAAATTTTATTTTTTCGAACATTCAAGGAGTATACTCAGCAGTTATAGCGAAAATACTGAACTCTATGGACGAATAAAGAATGATGCACGACATCAAACCTTATATAAGTAAGCAGCAAGCTAAAGTTCTAACTTGGACGTATGGAATGCATATGTGCCATCAACTAAAGCTAGTGCAGGGATAATGATTGTCTAACAAGCTAGACATCAACATGAAGTCCAACACCAACTACCTCTTCTCTTTCAAACATAATTAAGGGCAATTACACGTATAAAGATTATATTTACATATTAATTATTATTTTAAAATTTATTTATACATTAATTGCCACTCAGTAATCTTTTAATATTATAATAGTAACACTCCGTCAATATTACTTTAGTTAAATTATAGTTAAACTTATTCAAATACCCATAATAGTGATTGGCGAAGAAAAAGAGCAACACCCAATGACCAGTGCTAGGTGGCATGACTTTTGACAGTGGTAGACGGCATGATTGTAGGCCACAATTGATTGATGACAACAGCGACCGATATACGTAGTGGCTGAATTATAGCAATGAAGTATTTAGCGAAATGTATATAAGATCTTTTTGAGCCAATGATGATCAATATATAAAATCTTTCATACATATTTCGTGTGTTTCTAATAAATGTTAATATGGATGGCATATATATAATGTAAAAATAAATTTTGAATAAAGGTAAATATATAAATAAAACTCTGTAAAGTAGTATGTATGTAATTTTTTTCATATAATTAATAAAACAAGGATTATATGTAGGTAGGAATCCTTGCTTTATTCATAATAATGCTTTGACCTCTTTGGCCCTGTTTGGCAATGAACTAAAAATCATGGCTAAAATTACCTATGGTCAAAATCTTAAATTTATTTTAAAAAAACTTAAAAAATTATTTTATATCTCATCTCACACAAATTCCAACAATAAACAATCACTTTATTTCACATCCAACACAATTCTCAATAAATCAATCAACTTTATTTCACATCATACATAATTTTTAATATAACCAATTTACTTTATTCCACATCATACATATTTTTCAAAAATCACTAAAAATTCCAATCAAATCTTCTTTTTTTTCTTATTACCAAACAGAGTTTATTTCATATCTAAGGTAATCAGAAACTGGCATGATTCAATTTTTATTTCTATGATGATATGACCTGATTGAGAAATGGATCTATGATCAGTTTGGGTCAAATGTTAATTAACTGACTCATTTATAGAAAAAAAACTTTTTTATGAACTGCATCTAATCCGACCTAATCTGATTATTTGTAATCCAAAACTGACCGATTTAACAGATAGTAAAACTTCAAAATCCAAACTCAACTTGGCTAAAAGTTTGATTGACTTGAATATGAAATTTCTATGTTAGAATACAAAATTATTATTAAACCATAAGCCTATAAGCTTTTAGGCCATTTGACCCCTAATTATACATAGTATAATTTTTTTAGTTTTTTTTTAAATCTATGTAGTACACTGCAAAGTAATTTAATTTATACACGAGGGAGCAGGTTAAAATATTATAAAATTATTCTTAAATTATAACCCGCTAGTTTATGTTGTTATGCCGGTATTGATCTCGAACGAGATAGTTCGACGAGGGATCTTCAATAAGAAACTATTGCCACCATTCGGCATTGACTTATTTGAGTCAAGATTCTTCGAATACTAGAGTTTTTCAACTAAAGAGAAAAAAAAGACTACAATAATAAATAACGTTCACCACTCTGCGGATTTTGTACAATTTGAAGTTACAATAATATTGCTTTTATTGTTAACTCTAAGCCTCTATTTGTTTGACAGTTTAAAATTAATCTGATTTAATTTTAAACAGTCATATATTACATCATACATAAAATTTAATATTAAAAATTAATTTTATTTCACATCCTACACACATTACCAAAATAATAACTAACTTTATATCACATCTCTCGTATATTTTAACATAATAATTAATTTTATTTCACATCATTCCCAACTTTAAATAAAAAAATATCTCTATTCAACTTTAATTTTAATCTTATTAAATTTAAACCTTATAAACAAGAATTTGATGTGAATATTTTCTGGTAATTACGAATTGAGTTTATAGGCAAATTAAGTTTATTATCATGAAAGATTAGCTGCATGCACTGCCCTTAGGTCTGACGATGCTCGCTGAATTTTTTGAGTTCTTTTTATCTAACCGAGTTCCAAGATTCGACTACCCATGTGGATAAGACGATTCAAATGTTCTAACGCTGTTAGATATTGGCAATTTCATTAGAAGTTGTATCGAATGATCTCTCAAACCTACTCAAACAAGTGTGTTATTTAATTGTTCTTTCTTCACCTTTCTCAAATTCTCATAAGGAGGGATATTCTGATCGACAAAGTCTCCCTTTTGATTTATGAAATGAACTCAAAATCAATAAGTTCGCCATATATATTATTTTTGAAGTGATTTTTTTTATATCTTCGTCATCATATCTGAAACAGTCATCAATATGAATTTTTTTCAAATGAACAATCTTTTCTTAAGTATATTTTGAAAACGATGATTAGTGCATTTCAATGTGCTTAAACTCGAATGCTGAGCCAAATTCCTCACAAAATAAATGGCACTCTATTGTCACAGTGCAAGATATAGCTCTCTTGTTTGTGTCAAAAATTTTCAAGCAGTCTTTTCTTTTATAGCATATCTTTATTTTAGTTTTTTTTGATAAAGTTACAATATCATTAGAACTTGTTTGCCTCCCCCTACTCTCATAAGAAGAGATATCCCAATAATATTTTAATGGTAACTAGAGATTTATATTTTAATTAGAGAACTATATTTTAAATCATGTTCAAAGAGTAAGTCATACATTGTCGTCCCGGTTTATCTTATGACAAGGAAAAATTATAAATTTTTGTGAAATATATGTAGAATGAAAATAAAGTTAGTTAGTTATATTAAAAATTATGTGAAATATAAAATAAAGTTAATTGATGTATAATTAATGTCTCTCCCCGCTCTCTCTCTCTCGCTCTGTTTCTCTCTAGTGGCTTCTCACCGGCGGCTGCGTGGCCCGCGCGCGTGCGCGGGATCGAGAGGAGAGAGAGAGGAGACCGCTAGTGGGAAGCTTCTCTCTCTATCCTCCCAATCCCACGCACACACCCAGGCCGCCGGCGGGTTGCGCGGGTCCGGCGGTTGCAAGGCCCGCGGGCGTGCGCGAAATTAGAAGGAGAGAGAGGGCATGGATAAAATAGTAATTGAAAAAAATTTTAATAATAAAAAAATAAAAAAATACCAATTTGATAATTTATTAAAACTCAGGACTGATATTATAATTTTGAAAATGTGAACCTATATATTATTAAGTATTAAACTCAAGAATCTGAATGTAATTTACCCTTAAATCTATATTAAATATATTACACTGAAATAGTTTAGTGTTATATGGGCCCAACTTGGACATAATATATAAGTAAATGAATGCTCGTTAACATCAAAATTTAAGCTTGTGTAAAGAATATCACTTACATATATTTCTTTCAATAAAATGGAATACGATTAGAATAAAATTGTCATTCCAAGTTAATAAAAATATTATTTAAAATAATAATAATAATTTTTAATTTTTTTAAATAGAATAAAATATTAAATAATAAATAAATAAATAAATACTAACATACCATAAATATAACTTAATTAAATTTTATATTATTTATAATTATCAAAATTTAATTTTATACAAATCAAAAAATAAATATATACATACACATATTATACATATAAGTACATATATATATATATATATATATATATATATATATATATATATATATGTATGTGTGTAAATAAGAGTAATTTTAGAATAATATTTTTAACCCACAAGAAATAATTATTCCATAAAATGTGAAATATAGATTCTCATAAAATATTTATTCCACCTAAGTAATTATAAGAATAATTATTCTACATAAAATAAAGGTAGAATAGAATAATCATTTTATTCAAGTAAATAGACCCCAATATACCAACACTATTTATTGTTGAACTGCTACTATGGGACAATTATTCGTGTATATCTTTTATAATCTCCTCTTATTTGAGAATCCACTTATTTTGATCTTTTCGTATTAAAGTGATATATTTTAAACTGTTAAATATATGTACACCTAACAATAGACTCGACCGCTCAGAGTTACAATAATTTTCCTCTAAACTTAAAACTCATTTGACTTTAGCTCGACTTAAATTGAACTCAATTTTTGCTTAACCTGATGTTAAGTTGGTCGCTCAAATTGGAATCGATAGAATTATAGCTAGACTCAAAAATTATAAATCCATTTACTTACTTTTATGTAAATATATTTAGTTTTTATAACAGTATCATACACAATATTGGAAAATATATAAATATACAATTAGATGAGCTTGCGCTTCAGTGCTTGTACATCCTTTGAAGCAAAGATTGCATTAAATATGATATTGAAGCATTAAAAAGTTTAAATGGTTTTTTAATTAAAATTTGTTTTTAACTTTTATGTTTCAGGATAACTTTATTATGGGAGAATTGCATATCATAAAGAAAGCTTTATCTATTTATTTAATCTATAAAATAAAATTTTTAAATATATAATTACAAACTATATTCATTCATAGATGAATAATTAGATTATTCTAAAAATATAGGTTATAATTATTTATTTGAAGCACAAAGTGAAATATGCAATACCTAATTTTAAAAATTAAATGAATAAAAAATTATTTTTTAAAGATAAGATATGTGATTTTTTAATTAAAATAATATATAAGTACCGTTCACTAAATTAAATGATTTTTATTTATTAATTAAATCATTAAAGATTTAATCAATATGTTGAATTTACCTTCAAATAAAAACTAGGGTAAATTGCATCCTGGTCCTTGAGGTTGGTATGATATTGCAAATTAGTTTCAAATTTTAAAAAACTTGATGTTGGCTCCTGAAATTGTAAAATCATTGTAGTTTTAATACATCTTTTAGAATGTCGCGTTTTTGTTAGTATTTTTTAATAGAAAACGTAAAATCTAAAGAATCATTATACTTCTCTATCATCACATTTTTCTAAAATTTTAATAAAAATTAAAAATTTAATTTCGTTAATTTTTTTGCCTTCACCTCACTAAAACTTTAAAACTACAAAATATAAAATATTAAAAATTATATTTTAAAAATTAAAAAGTTATGATTTAGTATAATCTTATTTCATACTCGTCAAAGTTTAACAATTATATTTTTAATTAAAATCAAATAATAATGCTTTTATAATTTTAGAAATTTATATTATATTTTTCCAAAAACTGATAGCAATTTGTAACGCCATTCTAACCTCTGGCTCGGATGCAATTTACCTAAAAAATTACTTTTGAGCAGTGACTACTTTGGGACAATTGGCCCAGTAGAGTTGGCCCAATGGGTTGGGCCCACCTGAACCAACCCGCTCCTGATCTTATGATGGTGACCCGTTGAGTCGTTGGATTGCTGACTGGGTCTTCCTGAGTCCTTAGTTTAATAAAGAGATAATTAACTACATGCCACACTATTTAATTTTATTTAAATGCTATCCATCCATTCTTAGTTAATTACGCTGTATACACTTAAAACATTATAAAATCTTACATTCACACACTTGAGTTAAAACTCAATCAAAATCTATTTGAAAAAAAATTATTTCATTAGTAAATCATTAAAATTAAATTTTTACTTTTAATGGTACATATTTTTTTCTTCCTCAATGTCACACTAAAGCGCTGATTTGTCCTAAAATAAATTCACGTTGCGGATGTTTCCTTCCCTTGCCACCACCTAAACATCAAGATTTTAAGATTTTCACTCAAAATATATTTAAATATTTTTAAAATAATATGATGAATGACCCAGATTTTTTGTAACCTAACTATAGTTAGATTATTAAAAAATTATAATTATTCGTTATAATAAAAATAAGTTAAAATGTATGTATTTAAGATTTTGTAATATTTTGAGTGTGCATAGCGTAATTAATCAAGAATGGATGGGTAATACATAAATAAAGCTAAATGGTGTGGCATGTAGGTAATTATTCCTTTAATAAAAAAAAATTATATTTAATATATATTATATATAAAATAAATATTTAAATAACAAAAAAATTTAAAAATTACGCTTCATTGAAGCTGAAAGTTTACTTATAATCTGATAAATTTTTAATTAATTTCATTCAAACGGGGCTCAAACTTGAATTTTCAAATTTTGAGTTTGTGCTTAAATCAACCTAACTCTGCTAGTTATCATTGTTAAACTTGGTCACGGGGTTTATTTTGACTAATTAAAATTTTTAAAAATGAATATATATATTTTTTTTTGAAGTCACAATTTTTTTAAGTCACAAGATTTTTGGGGGAATTCACTTAGAACAAGAGAATAAAAAAAACTAGAAGAAAGTATACCGAATTTATTTGAAAAACCTTAAATTCAGAGAAAAATTACAGTCACACCAAGAGAAATCCACTATTCTTCGATATATAATCTCTAGAGAAGATACAGAATTTTCTCTATGCTCACTCTCTCAAATCTTTGAATAACATATAATGATTATAATTACTTTAAAATTAGACGTACATAAAATATTTCTAGAGAAGCTTGTATTCACATGCTCAAATTGTATGATCGACTGAACAATCCGATCAAGTTTTTGTCATCCAGTCCCCATCAACTAACCATCTCTTCCCTAGAACAAACAATCAGATTCATAAGCTCAATTGTTTGTTCCTAAAAACAAGTGGTTCGTTCAAGCGAAAATCTTATACTAACTAAAACTATATATCCCACCACCGACTATGTCCATCCTTGATATTCTTATCGTAGAAAATTTAAACTACACACTCCCATCTCTCATGTCGATTTTGAGAATTTCCAATGAAACTTGGGCCTACAAAATTCCGCGTTGGCTTAATCATCATTGTTGGCCTATTAGGTTTCTCTCTTTTTTTTAAGGAGTTAGTTTCATTTAAGCTTCTAAGATAGGCCTTAAATTTCACATTAGTCCAAAAATAGAAACATGCTATTGAGGTCCCTCACATCTAAATTATTTTCACGTACGCCATTTTTGACAATTCTATCAAGTTTAATCGTTAATTAGTTATCATTTTTAAAATATTAAAAATATATATGTAGGCAAAAAGTTACTATTGCAAGCTAATATATTAAAAAAATAAAATTTGAGGTTATAATAATAATTAAAAATAGTTAAATATTATTTAAATTTTTTAAAATTATAATCTAATGGTCAAATTAAAATAAATAGTTAAAAAGAATTCACATAAATATATTTTTTAGATGAGTGGGACTTAAATGATATATTTTTATTTTTATAAGCTTGTATAAAATAATAGTTCTATCTTAAGGTCCGCATGAAATTATACCTTTTTTTAATTTTGTTTTTGATTAAATCCTTCAATTTAGGAGACCACATAACACGTAAAATATGATTAAAGCCATCAGAGTTTTTTTTTTTTGGTTTGGGGATAGAAGCACCCCTGCAGAGTTGATTAATAAAAATTAATTTCAAAAATGGATAAATTGCATCCAGCTCTCTAAAGTTGAAAGAGTATTACATATTGATCTTAATTTTTTTTTAAATCTTGATTTTGATCTTTGAGATTATAAAAGATTTACGTTTGGTCTCAATTAAGATATAATTGTTAATTTTTTTACTATTTACCATAAGATATTTCTAATCAATAACTTGTTGGCTTTTAGAATGCAATTTTGTGCATGGGAGTCCACTGCCTAATCGTCATTTGCAAAAATAAGTGTCAGATATAATAGACTATACCTATTATATTCCCTCCTCTCCAAACTATAAATAAGGGGGAGGAGGAGAAGTTGGAAAATTCTTTCTCTCAAGAGTTCACTCTCACTTTCTCTTTTGTAGTTATTTTCTTATTCGGTTTCTATTTAGAGACCCTCCAGTTTTGTAAGAGAAAAATTTCGATTAGTGGATTTAAATCGCCTAAACATCATTGTAATTTTTTCTCGAAATACTCAAATTTTTAAGTAAAAATTATCATCTTATTTTATTCTATTTTAACATATTTTTTTGCATCAATAATAATCAACATATTATTTTGTGCTATGAATCATAAATGATCAAGAAGCATTAATGGCAGCATCTGCTTTTTCAAATCCAGACGCTCTCTCAAACCAACTACCTCCTTCCCTGAGGCGCGATCTCCTCCTTCCAACGCCCTTCTTGCATTCCAAATAATAAAAGCCAAGCACGACCGATCTAAAGATCCCGATCAGCGTGCCAATCACCCACACCGGCAGTCTCCTCGCCACCTCCGCCGCCACCGCCGCCGACCTCCGCCGTTCTCCACCCCCTCCCCTAACCGAGATTCCGGCCAGAACATCTACCCCTTTTGCCATCACCGACAGAAGACCGGTCAGCAGAAATAGCTTCAGCTTCCTCCTCCGCATAAGCCCGTTGGCCCTTGCCAAAGCATCCAGCCCGTAGCATCCCTCTTCCATTACCGCCACCACCTCGCTCACCTTCGTCAACAGAACGAGGTAGAGCATCAAACCGGCGGCTCCGATGAAGACAAGGAGGCCTCCGAGCAAGAGGAAATCAGAATCTTCGTTCGTCGTCATGGAGTTCGTCAGTGCCTCAACAACGGACCAGAGGATGCCGAAGATATGAGTGATGAGATTTGTTTGAAGAAGAGTTAGAGCGAGCCATCTCCAGGTACGCTTGATCTTTGCAACGATTTCACTGAGCCCGAAGTGGCTGCCGGTGCAGGCAAGGACGGAGAGGTAGATGTTTGAAGATGATATGAGATTGGAGAAGACGAGGCCGAGGGGCGTCAGCCTGAGCTTGAACTTCTCGGGTTTGGGGAGGCCGAGGCTGGGGGCGATGAGGGAGGCGGCGGAGGTGAGATTGAGGGATAGTGGGGGATTGAGCCTGGGGACGTTATTTTGAAGGAGTTTGATGGGGATGAGGAGGAAGAAGGCCGTGGGGAGGATGAGCTTTGCGTTTATGACAAGGGCTAAAGAGGATTCGCGGAGGATTCCGAGGACCCCGAGTTCCTTCGCCATGGCTGAGCTTGGGCTAATTGCCTTGCGAGGAAGAAGAGAAGAAGAAGAAGAAGAAGAAGTGGTGATCACTGAATGATGGAAAGCGAGGACTTGGACTAGTCTGCGTTGACTGAAATAACGGAGAACGAAGACTTGCAATGAAGTAACCTCTGGAAGGATCTTGACGAAAAACGCAGCCTACCCTAATCGAAGATTGAACAACAAACAGCCCCTTTCTGAGGACACCATATCGAACATTCAACAGAAATTATACCCAACATAAAATGATTTTCATGGCCATCACACCCTACAAAGAGCCCTTCACTGCCTACAAAGAGCCCTTCACTGGACCCTGTCCTCCATGGGATTACGTTAATTCAATATTCAATTTCTCCCATGGAAGGCCATCGCCTAGAACAATAATACAATGGACGGTGACAACTCTTACCACTATAAAAACTCCCTAATTGAGAAGAAGTGAATATATTTTTGAAATAATTAACTACATGTCACATCATTTAGTTTTATTTATGTCTTACTCATTTATTCTTAATTAATTACGCTATACACACTCAAAATATTATAAAATCTTACATACATATATTTTAACTTATTTCTATTATAATGAGTAATCATAATTTTTCAATAATCTAACTATAGTTAGATTATAAAAAAATTGAGCCGTTCATCGTATTATTTTAAGGATATTTCAATATATTTTGAGTGAAAATCCTAAAACCTTAATATTTAGGTGACAGCAAAGGAAGAAGACATCCGTAACGTGAATTGATTTTAGGACAAATCAGCGCTTTAGTGTGGTATTGAGGAAGAGAAAAATATGTACTATTAAGAATAAAAATATAATTTTAATATTTTACTAACAGAATATTTTTTTTTAAATAGATTTTGATTAAGTTTTAACTCAAGTGTGTGTATGCAAGATTTTGTAATATTTTGAGTGTGCATAACGTAATTAACTAAAAATGGATGGGTAAAGTATAAATAAAACTAAATGATGTGACATGTAGATAATTATTCCTATATTTTTTTTGTTCATTTAATGTACACCTAACCCACGCATCTACTCTCTTTGACATAAACTCCTTGAGGTGTTCTCGTTGATTGTACTAATCATTTGCTTTTAGTAGAAACTTTTCAAACCACCCTTGAATCGGGCACTGTTTTACGTTCTCGATTTCCACACAAAAAATTTGTTCTCATCTTTTTTTTTTTTTTTTCTCTTTTCTTGATTGTCGTTAGATCGTAACGCACATGTTCCTGTGTCAACATATATAATCTATATTTATAATTTTTAATGAGAAATTATATGGTTGAAATCGTTTTTTAATAACCCACAAAATGTATCTTAAGAATAGTACTCATATTCAATCGAAATAAAATTATCAGAATTTAGTAATCTTTTACAAAAATTATTGTTAAAATTTAACTATAGTTTCAACATGTTAATTGGTAAAATTTTAAAATGTTAGACATAGATGACTTAAAAAAATTATTTCATAATTTCAAGTAAGGGTTGTACATTCGATTAGTTTGATCGATGTGATTAACCAAACAGAAAAAAAAAATATTTGAATTCAATTCTAAAATTTAATAAGTCAAACCAACCAAATAAAATTATAAATTAAAAACTAAACCATCCAAATAAGATTCGATTGGTTCGATTAAAACCATAATTTAGTTAGTTCAGTTTTATATTTCAATAAAACCCCTAATTGCAAGGCCTTTTGCAATATGCTTCCCTTAAATAAAAGCCAATTAAATTCATTCCATTCATGATTGAAGGTACCATTTTTGACTTCTAATTTAGAAACACTGAATATAATAAAATCCCAGTGTTGAAGAGAAGTTATTGGGTTCAGACTGCGCACCGTCTGGAACCCAATCAGAGGGCGCCACATGTGCCATACAGCTGGGTCCGGGCACACGTGGCGCTCTCCGATTGGGAGTCCGAACGGTGCGTGCGGCGCACCCAATAATTTTTCCAGTGTTGAATTCAATCCAAGAGGCCAACAAATAAGAATATGAAAAAGAAATAATTAGATATTTTTCAATAATAGAAACCAAAATATGAGGACAGTTTGTTTACTTATTGAGGGAAAGAGTCTTATGGAAGAATTGCATGCCATTCATCATGCGTGAAGCCTGTGAAATTCATATGCATTTCCAATGCCAAAATTTTTTATTCCACTGCATGCATTCAATATTAATGCCTCCAAAAAAAAGTTTCCTACGAGGACGAAAAAAGTACAAAGAACTCACAAGAAACTAGCATGAAATATTTAAAGAAATATTACGAAAGTCTCCAATAACAATAAATATCTTCCAAAAATCCCAAAAATTCTCCAATAAACATCTCAGTTCTCTAAAAAAACCTCCAAATTTTTACAACAACAACAACCAAGCCTTAATCCCACTAGGTGGGGTCGACTATATGAATCTTTTGTTTTCATTGCGCTCTATCACTTACTAAATTCTTATCTAAGTTTAAGTAACTAAGATCATTCCTTATAGTTTCTTGCCGTGTCTTCTTTGGTCTCCCTCTTCTTCTTTGTACATGGGCAAAATTCAATAACTCAATTTTTCTAACTGGAGCTTCAATCGGCCTACGATTTAGGTGTCCAAACTATCTAAGCCGACTTTCTCTAAGTTTATCCTCAATTGGTGCAACACCAACTTTCTTTCGGATATACTCATTTTTCATTCTATCCTTTCATGTATATCTACAGCATCCTCATTTCTGCAATATTTATTTTATTTATATATTTCCTCTTTGCAGGCCAGCATTCAGCACCATATATTATCGCTGGTCTTACTACAGTTTTATAAAATTTACTCTTGACTCTGGATGGGATTTTTCTATCGCACAACATACCAGAAGTATTTCTCCATTTTACCCATCCTGCTTGAATCCTGCTAATAACGTCATTATCTATTTCACCATTATTTTGTATGATTGATCCAAAGTATCTAAAACGCTCACTCTTCTTGACAATTTGATCACCAATTATCACATCTTCAATATAAGTATTTCTTTTTTGACTAAATATGCATTCCATACATTCAGTTTTTGATCTGCTGAGATGAAAACTTTTAGATTCCATAATCAAAGCAAAACGATACGGACTTAAAGCCGAGCCTTGGTGTAATCCAACTGTAATAGGAAAAATTCTTAGTCAAACCTCCTTGTGTTCGTACACAGGTAACAGCTCCTTTATACATGTCTTTAATAACTTGAATATAAGCAATGCAAATTCTTTTCTTTTCTAAAATTCTCCAAAGTACTTCTCTTGAAACTTTATCATAAGTTTTTTTCAAATCAATAAAAACCAAATGGAGATTTTCATTTCTCTCCTTAAACTTCTCCATTAAATTTCTTAATAAATGAATGGCTTCTATAGTAGATCTACCTAGCATAAAATCAAACTGATTCTCTGATACCTTAGTATTACGGCGTAACCTTTGTTCGATCACCCTCTGTAAAGTTTTAAAGTATGACTCATTAATTTAATTCCTCTATAATTGACATAATTCTATACATCGCCTTTATTCTTATAAATAGGTACTAATATACTCTTTTTCTATTCATTTGACATCTTTTTAATCTTCAAAATTATATTAAAAAATCTAGTGAGCCAAGAAACTCTTTCATCTCCTAATTGTCAAACATCTATTGGGATATTATCGGTCCTACTACTTTTTTATGCTTCATCTTCTTTAAAGCTTTTCAGAATTCAACTTTACTAATACGTTGGATGTAAGAGTAACTTTTATTTTTCTTTTGGGTGCTGAGTTCCGTAAGATTAATTGAAAGTAACTCATTCATTTATCTTTGATATCTTCTTCTATGAAAAGTAATTTTTAATTTTCATCTTTAATACATTTTATTTCAATTAAATCTTTAATTTTTCTATTTCTTATCTTAGCAATCTTATATAATTGTCTTTCTTCTTCTTGAGTGTCTAACTTATTATATAAATCCTCAAGAGGCATATTCTTTGTATTGCCTACTGCTTTCTTAGATTCTCGTCGAGCCACTTTATATTTTTCTCACTTATCTTTATTTTTGTTTTTAAATCAATTTCTATAACAAATCTTCTTCTATTTAATTTTTTCTTCTACATCATCTTTCCACCACCACCAAGTATCTTTATTATTTAAAATTATTTTTTTAGGTTCTCCCAGCACATCCTTCGCCACCTTATTGATACAGTTAGCAACTCTCAACCACATAAGATCAGTTTCCCTGTTAATGTTCCATTGCCCAAGTTCTAGAACCTTCTTCTTAAATATACATTTGTTTTCATTCTTTAGATTCCATTATCGAGTCCGAGGATGGAATTTTGACTTATTATTTCTTCTCCAATACTTTATCTCGGAATCTAAAACCATTAATCGATGTTGAGTAGTCAAACATTCACTTGAAATGACTTTACAATCTTTACAATCCAAGCGATCTTGTTTCCTTATAAAAACATAATCAATCTGAATTCTTGAAGTTCCATTCTTGTACGTGATAACATGCTCCTCTCTCTTCTTGAATAGAGTATTAGCAACTATAAGATCATATCCTGAAGAAAACTCTAAAATAATTTTACCCTCATTTATCTCTCCAAAACCATATCCACCATAGATGCTATTAAATTTTTCAGCAACACTTTCGACATGTTCATTTAAATCTTTTCCAATAAATAATCTTTTCTCCTGAGTTATCTACATGTTCATTTAAATCTTTTTCAATAAATAATTTTTTCTCCTGAGTTATCTCTTGTATTAACTCTTCCAAATTATTCCAAAATTTTTTTTTTATGCTCGCATCGAAGCCTATTTGGGGAGCATATACACTTACAATATTAATAATTATTTCATTGACTATAATTTTAAATCCATAATTTTATCACAATTTCTCTTAACTTCCACTACGTGATCCTTCAAGCTCTTATTCAGAATTATACCCACTCCATTCTTATTTTTATTCTTACCAGAGTACGAAAGTTTAAAACCTAAATCATCAATTTCCTTAGCTTTCTCTCCAACCCATTTTGTTTCCTGCAGGCACAAAATATTAATTTTTCTATGAATCATAATATTCACCAACTCCATTAACTTGCCCGTCAGGCTGCCTATATTCCAAGTTCCTAATCTAATCCTACTAACTAGAGTTCTAGTATGATGGACTAGCTTCTTTACCTGCATCCGTCCATAATGTAGAAATCCTTGCTCACTTTTCACTACACCCGGACGCCAATGCAGCGGCCCTTACCCATTTTTCACTGTATTCAGGCAATACAGCGCATCGCTTCCAAGGACTGTATTCAACAAAATTTTCTAAAGGATTCATATCATAATTGATTCGACAAGTTTTACGCTGCCTGTCGACTGCCTAACGCAACCTTCCGCGTTTCTCATCCGAGACTTGGGACCCGACAACGAAGCGTTAAAAAAATCCTCCAATAATAATAAATATCCTCCAAAAATCCCAAAAATTCCCCAATAAACATCTCAGTTCTCTAAAAAAACCTCCAAATTTTTAAATAAAAAAAAAACTCCAAGACCCTAAGAAAAGATTCAAATAATCAATAACGAAAGCTCCAATAAGTTCATGAATTCAACGATACTTTCATGAAATGTTGCCTCGAGTTCTATGCCCCTCTAAATCTTGCCTCAGGAGAAATGCCATACATCAAAGCCTTGTGTAATATTATGCCGTACACCTAAAAAAATCACATCCCGCAACATCATAGCCTTGAGATCAATGCCAATTCTAGCGATGATCTATTCCAAGTTCATACATTCCTTACTTGCACATAATGATCCACCATGTAATCTGATGAAAAGCCAATATAAACTCAAAATACATCAATGCATGTACAACATACATACTTGTACATCCTCTAGTTGAAAATATAATTCACTGCTCCACACATACATACATACATACATATATATATTAATTGGTCGCCAAAATCTTGTTAGATGACCAAGGAATCTGCACCCAACTTCAGCTTGTTGTTTTGATCAGCCAGACAGTTATAGATAAACCCCTCCACCTCATCGTCTTCCTCCTCCACTACAGCTAACCCAAAGCTCTTCCTGCACTCATAGTAGAAAACAGTATAAACGGCCGCCATAAACAAACTCCACGTAGCATCTGCCGCCACCATGACCGCACTGATCTTGATCTGCTTATCTTCGTCAGCATCGGCAGAAGCCACAGCAATCAGCTGAGCTGCAGCGATTCCGCCGCTGACCGCCAGGTCAAGGACGGTGAGCATCGTCCCCCGTCGAGCGTTCCCCACGAAAAGCTCCACCGCCCATGAGAGCGCGCCAATGCCGTAGGTCTCCTTCTTCTCCACCACAGTTATCACCTGGCTCATCGACCACCTTGTTCGCAGATAGGCGTAAAGCGCCACAGTGGAGGCCAACAGTATGCCGGCGATTCGGGCGGTCGACGGTGATTCTCCCAAGATTATCAGGACGTCTGCTATGCCGGCGGTGGAGATGATGGTGACGCCAATGGTTAGGAGGATGATGTATAGCTGGGTAATGAAGGTTTGGTACCTTAAAAAAAAAAACTTTTTAAGTCAGGAAATTAATTATTATCTGTAATATGCATAGCATACTGTTATAAGGTAAGCCAGATTCATATCCAATGAGACACGTATATTATGTTTTTGGTATTTGATGTGAACATGGTAGCACTAGAATATCTGCATAAGGTTAATCACGGGAACAAATTCGGTTAGTTCAACGCAATTGACCCATTGTTTGGGTGACAATCCAAATAAAGAATTAAGGAAGAATGAGTAGGATTACTAGGCTGATTAAAGAGAAGGAGATGCTTTCCTCAAGGTATCCTCTGAAGGAGAGGAGGGAAAAGAAACTAGTCAAATAGAGCTGAAGCA
Organism: Apostasia ramifera; assembly: GCA_019297695.1. Classification (NCBI taxonomy): domain Eukaryota; kingdom Viridiplantae; phylum Streptophyta; class Magnoliopsida; order Asparagales; family Orchidaceae; genus Apostasia; species Apostasia ramifera. The sequence continues at coordinate 139,910 of JAEMOT010000893.1, forward strand.
GTAGACGAACTATGAGTGAACAGTATCTTGTTGGCCTTTTCTCTCGGAGTTCTTGAATCGGAATCAGCCCTCCGGAACCCCTCTCTTGCCATAAATGAGGCTATTTATAGTGAGAAGAGAGTAAATGAGATTAGGTAGGCTTCATTAATGAGGCAATAGCGGAGCGGCGTGTCATTGGCTAGACCTGCCCATACTGCCTGACACCCCAGGCATTAATGAGAGATACATTCCCTTTGTCCCTAAAGGGACTGTCACGTCATAGGGTAGCTCATTTCCTTTGTCCCTAAAGGGACTGTCACGTCATAGGGTAGCCATAACATGACGGTTGCTTAATGGTCAGTCAGTTATTCGACCCAATAGTTCGACTAGCTCCGTGTTATTCGACCAGGGGGCCTCAATTTGAGCAGGCCGCCTGAGTTGGTCGGGAACTTTTGTTCGATTGACCTTTACTTGTAGACTCAGTCAAACCCGTCAACATGTTATGACTGTATGACACTGTGGTTTTTCCCTTAACACTCGTTGAAAACAAACACTGAAAAGTTATGTTTGATGCAATTTTGGCACCTCATTAGTAAAACATTAATAACTTTCTTTACGCGCATTCATTTTGGGCGTTCATGACCAATCTAGAAAGATCTTGAGAAAATAGATCGGCCGTATAGCCAGTTATCTATGTTTTCAACCCCAAATTTCATCATTTAGTCCATCAAAATTATAATTTTTGTAATTTTTTTTATTTATAGTAATTATCAACAATCTGATTTGAAAGTCAATAAATTCAAATCAGGCTAGAATTTGGACTATCAATCTAGGAAAATTATATCTACTAGCAGATCAATTATTATGTATTACAATTTTTTTTTCAATTTTTAAGGTTTTCATATATAAGCCCAATAAATCATTGTAATAACAGTTTTCAGCATAACTGAAATTAAAAAATTAATGTAAAGTTTCTCTTCTACATTTGTGTGTTTATTGTTTGCCTCTTTCCCCTTCGATCCAACCAAATTGAAATAAAGGTTGCATTTTCATCATTAAAACTCACTAATTCATATCCATACCATACATCAAACATACGCAATAACCATTCAAGCGTTCTAGCAGAGTTGATTAATAGGTTTTTAGAGTATTGGAGTTATTTCTAAGTAATCTACAAAATTTGAATCATTGTATTTATATTCCTAAATTTAAAATTTTCTTGTCGTTCAGTCCATGTATCATTTTTATGTTTTTCTTTTTATTCTTTTACCCCAAACATAACAATTCTTTTCACCACAATTACGAATTGTAATGGTGCGAATTCGAATTCAGGACTTTCTGATTCCAGGCCAACTACCTCACCACTAGGCTAAGAGAAACTCCACCTATCAATTTTATGCTTATTTTATCTCGATTATCAACTTTTATACCATAACCTATTTCCTAGTATGAAAAAAGTTTTAAGTAGTTTTATAAGAGTATTTAATCTTTCTCATCACAAAGTATATTCTATCATAATAGTTCAACCTTAAATAAATGATGTGTTGGGTGAACCAAGAGCAATAAAATTTTAAACTAGAGATGTACATGCAGCAATTTAAATTAGTTTTATTAACCAATGTATATGAACATAAATACCTCGACAATTTATCCAAATTTTAATATGATATTTTTTGGGATATCTTTAAGGCCATAAAAGGACAGTTATATGTTATATGTATATGTAGAAGAATAATCAAACAATAATAAATCTAGACTTATGACATGAAAATGAAACAAATTAAACCACAAAATTTCATTTTTACGTGAAAACATGCCAAATAAGGAGAAAAAACCACAATTCTTAAGACAATAAAACCAAATATGATAAATTAAAAAATTCTCTCAAATTTTTACCTTAAATTTGAGAAATCATAAAGAAAATATAAGTTCATCTTGCTTAGGGTGAAAACAGCTTTGAGATCAATGGGATAATGGGAGGTTCACAACAACCAACCCCCAAGCCTTTGTTGGGCCCAGCCCATTAGGCCCAGCAATAACTAAGCCTAACGTGCATGTTGAAGTTATAGTCCTCTCTTAATTACTTAAGGGTTCATTTAGTTCAATGTTATCGTAATATTTAATTTAGGGAGCGCTTGGTTCGTTTTTATCTTGGTGTTATGTTATGTAATCTTAGATGTCACCTTTTAATTAATAATTTTATAATCTAATAGAAAATTATTTATAGATGTTATTAAATCAAACAATTACTTTCTCTAGATAACATAACATAACACCAAAATAACATTGAACCAAACGCCCCCTTAATAATATTTATAATGTTATGTTATGTAATCTTAGATGTCATCTTTTGATTAATAATTTTATAATCTAATAGAAAATTATTTATAGATGTTATTAAATCAAACAATTACTTTCTCTAGATAACATAACATAACACCAAAATAACATTGAACCAAACGCCCCCTTAATAATATTTATAAGTAATTTTTTAAAAAATTATAAAATTATCACTCAAATTATGACATTATTGACATCTATATATCATGATTACTTAAAACGTGAAAGTGAAACCTTTCATGTCATGACACGTAAAAGACCTTTAGTTCAATTCTTTTTAAATATTAATGGTACCTAGATACTAATTTTATCTAGATGCTTGTCTCTAATTTACTGTTTGTTAGTTGAGTGTCACTATATTACCACATTAAACTTACATCTAAGGGGGCATTTAGTTCGTTGTTATCTTGGTGTTATGTTATGTAATCTAGATGTCATGACATCTAAATGTCATCTTTTAACTAATAATCTTATAATCTAATTGAAGATTATTTATAAATATCATTAAGCCAAACAATTACTTTCTCTAGATAACATTGAACCAAACGCTCCCTAAATATCATTGCCACCCAATTTTAAAATTTTAAAATAATAATATTATAATTTTTTTAATGTGATTTAAAGATATCACCAAATCGAATAAATAATTTTTCTAAACAATATAACATAACATTACAGCAACATTAAACAAAACACCTAGTTTGTTTGGGGATATAGCCCCAAATCCAACTATAATCCTAACTTTATCAGATATCCGACATGAAATGAGAAATTCAAATTTTACTTCAAACTTTTTAATTCAATTCTAGGTTTTAACTTGACCAACATTAACTGATATAAAAGATTACCTAATTGAAATAAATTTTAGGAGGCGTTTGGTTCGATGTTATCTTGGAGTTATGTTATATAATCTAGATGTCATCTTTCGACTAATAATTTTATAATTTTATAGAAGAATATTTATAGATATTATTAAACCAAACAATTACTTTCTCTAAATAACATAACATAACGTCAAGATAAAATTGAACCAAACACCCCTTAATTTAATTTGATCATCAACCACACAAATAACTTTTCCAATTTCACTAACAAGTAAATAATATTTTAATGTAATTTTTTTTAGAGTAATATTTTTATGTCATGACATTAATAAAATAATTTTCAAAACAGTAAACCAAAATATAAACTTCGCTCTCCGAATAAAATAGAGCTTATAAACTTATACATGATTGTTTGTTTATTAAAGTTAAATTTTAATTTCACTAAAATTAATTTTAAAAATCACGTTATTCACAAACTTTAATATTAAAATTAATTTTATTCTATATTTTACATAAATTTTAAAATAAAAAATTAATTTTATATCATTTTTCTTATTTGTTACCTAAAAAAAAACTCAAAATAAAACAGCCAACAACTCAGGATGTGTAATCTACAAGCTAAAGTTTAAATCAGCTGATAAGAAGAGAATTTAGCAGTACCATCGGGTTTTGATCTTCTTGAGGAGAGATCCAACGGTGAGGGGCTGGCCGCAGTAGGCGGCGGAGAAAATGTGGACGGCGGCGATGAGGAGGAGGAGGGAGTGGAGTAAGGCGGCGAGGAAGAAGGGGGTTTGGGTGATGACGAGGCGCCTGAGGTCGTCGAAGATGGCGACGAGGAGGTGGCGGAGGTCGGGGCCGGCGGGAAGTGGCGGCTGTGGGCCGCCGGCGAGGAAAGGGCGGAGATTGGCGAAGAGATCGGTGGCGATGGGGGCGACGGAGAGGAAGTTGGAGAGGAAGAGGAGGGATGAGGAAAGGATGGAGAAGAAGAGGAGGGGGAGGGAGAGGGAGCAGCTCTGTCGGAGGAGCCTGAGAGCTTCCGCTAGGGTTTGCCAGAAGGTGAAGGTGGGCTTGGAAGAGGCGGTGGAGGAGAAGGTGGCTGCCATGGCAGTGAAGGAGAAGGCTGCCATGGCTGAAGACCGCCTTTAATTCCCCCGGCCCCTGCTTCTAGCTGTAGATGAGAGGAGATAAAGCAATGGAAGACAGATCTTTTTTAGGGCCGGCGGAGGTCAGACTCAGCTAGGGCTGTCAAGTAGTGAAGCTCGTGAATAAAAAAAAAAAAAGCGAAGTTTTAGAGCGAATTGGCGTCAATCTAAATTTTAATTTTTCGAGTTCAAATCAAATTTATTTTAAATTAAAAAAAATTGAGTTCTCATTGATTATTGAGTTGAATTAAAGCTATATTTTTATTTTATTTTAGCATCTATATATTTATTTAATATATTTTATATATTAAATATAATATTTTGTAAATTATATATATAATAATAATTTAATTAAACATATATATATATAATTTTTTTTAAATGTGAAATATTTTAAATATACATTATAAAAGTATAGACATAAATTAAAATATAAATGAGTTTCAAAGTAAATTTAATTTTCTTAAAAATTATCATGTGCACTTTTTTATTTATAATATTTTTTTATCAACTTTATTCCATAAATAACTTCCGGTAGTTCAACTAAAGCCCTGTTCATGCAGTTTTCAAAATAAAAAAAAAATATGATCAGTACATACCAGCTTATAAAATAGAAGTATCAGATTTTATAATTTTAATAATTTTGATGGTTTTAGTTTCGGCAATTTTAGTATAATATGATTGTTGATTTTTTTCATAAAAATCCAAATTTTAAAAAAACTGTCAAAAAAATGTGAAAATTTTGGCCGAAATAAAATTGATAAATTTCAGATAGATATTGACCGAGACTAAAATAAAATAAATGAAACTAATCAGTTTCAATGAAACTTTAAACCTTTATTATAATGTGTAGCGTATTGACTCATGTGGTGTGCGTCTATATATATATAATTGCAATTTTAAAGCATGGTTCTTTTTTGAGAGTACTCCAGGATCAGATCCAGTGAAAGCGGGGTGGGGGCCTGTAACTCAGAGGATTAAAGTACGTGGCTACGAACCACAGTGTTAGGGATTCGAATCCCTCCTCGCCTACAACCGGCCATAAAGGGAAGGGCCTTTCCCTTTGAAGGTAGAAAAATCTTGATTAGGATTGCAGCCGCAAAGCTATTGAATTTGGGCATAGTTTTTTGTCGAAAGGAAATGACCTGATGTATAGTACGGGACGAAATCCACATGAATAGAAACTCCTCCTTCACTAGTACCTCCGAGGACAAAGGCATTACTAAGGGGACCTTGTTGGGGTGAAGCTTCACCTTGGGATTGCAAACAGCATCACTACTGTGTAAGTGATCATCTCCAAATGGGATTTCAAAAATTCTGCTTACAAAAAGTCACATGCCTTCTCATTAATGTCGCACTAATGCCACTTAATTCGATCTTCAATGCCAATGCTGACCACCATGCTATGATCTTCTCTTTAGTGAATATCTTGAACTCCTGCTTCCTACGTCGAAGCCCTCGCTCATTCCGAAATTCTAATGCTGATAGCTTTGCTTAGATATAAAATATCTATGACGATGACTTGGTGACAGGGTGACAGAGGAGAAAGTGAGAATAACATTTTAGCTTTTTTATCATTAAAATATTATGTATCAAATTTACATATATATGTGCATATGAGCATACTTATGTACACATATTTCATACGAAATACTTTTCATCAGTCATCATCCAACCTAATGTATAGCTCCATGCAAATATGCAATCTAATTGGCCACACTTGATAGTTGTATATTCTTAACTATGTTACCGCAAAATATAGATATATAAAATGTTATTATAATATTAATTATTTTAGAACTATGAGTTACATCATTTAAAGTTAAATGAATTCCATTTATTGTACAAAATAATTCTCGTAAAAAATTAGTGAAAAAGTAAAATTTTTAATTCGTCTGTATTTTTATGTATGATTGACATAGGCTCAATATATTCTATAAAAAAAAAATAGTTTCAATATCAGTACTAATTTCTCTCTTTTTAGGGCCCAGTCAATAATGGGAGAAGAGTGGAACTGTGGAAAGGACAATGATAGGATGAGGGACGAGTGGCTGTGGGTTCAGGATTAGGGGTGCTACGTTTCTTCTTAAGGTAAAGCTTAAAAGCAGAGAAATTATTATGTGTCGCTCATAATCGAAAAAAATAAAAATAATCTCTATAGATCTATTTATTTGTAAAATTAAATTTAATAAGATTAAAATTAAATTTAAATAAATTTTATTAAAAATTATGAATAATATGAAATAAAATTAGTTATAATATTAGTATATGTGAGGGATGTAATATAAGTTAGTTATTATTTTAATAATGTGTGTACGATGTGAAATAAAGTTAATTTTTAATATTAAATTTTATGTGTGATGTGATATGCCTGGTTAAAATTAAACCAGGTTAGTTTTCAACGGCCAAACAAACGGGGCTAAGTAATATCCTAAAAAAAAATTTATTAGAGCAAAATATAACTTTTGGCAGGCATTTAAGTCGAATAATGAGTAGTGAAAGAGGCACAGAAATGAATAATCTCACATTGAAAAGAAATGGGAGATTCTGGGCTATATAAATAAATAATATGATCTAAAATAATAGAAATATTTTTTGAAGTAAAACTGTGAGACTAATAATAAGAAACTCTATAGTTAAGCATACTTGTGCTAGAGTAGTACTAAGACGGGTGACCTCTTGAAAATTACTTAAGTCATGCAATTTGATAAAGTCAAAGTAGATAATAACTCTGTATTTTAATTATGAGATGTTATATTTTAAGTACGAATATTCCAATACGTGAGATGTTTAGCACCCAATGGTAGAACAACATGGAGCTAGTGGGCCTACCGTGCTTTGCGTAACTTCACTGTTTCTTGATGTACGTGCTTCGCATGCCGTATCAATCTATATCATTCCTATACAAATCAGATTAACATATAGATGGTAATATTTTATATTTTTAGAAGATACAAGTAAAAAAATTTTGGTATATTTTGAACATATGCTATTAGGTAAAGAAATACTTTATAGCTTAACAAATGACCTAAAATGTTGAGTCCAAATAATATTTTTATGTGGTACCTATATAGCAATAATATCTCATAGACTATAGTAACTATTTTGTCTATGTGCAAGCATTGACAATATGGTCGCTAAAAAATTGCACAACCATATGCTTCAGTGTGCGCGCTTTACTAGTTCAATAGTTATTAATTATAATGAGTCAATACATATTAATATTCTTTTTCTTTTTTTTATGTAGGGCTATTATTGGACCGATATCGAGCGAGTCGAAGGCAATTCGAAATCGAAAATTTTGAGTTTTGCTCTGCTCGAAATCGGTCTGAAATCGAAATGAGATATGATTCGAGCCGGCTAGGCTTATAAAGATTCGATTTCGAGCCGGTTAGGCTTAAATCTCCTCCACGCTACCACTAAACTATTAACTAAACTATACATAATAATATTTTATATATATATATTACATATCAATATTATTTATGTTATACATATAACTTCGAGCTAAATCAAATCTCGAAATGAACTTAAAGCCAAAGTCCTTAGCTCATGATTTAATTCAAAATTTTTGAACCGATTTTCAGTTGATTCAAAAAATCAAATGAGTTTTGAGTTTTAGATATTTTTAACACCCCTATTTTTATGTTAGGAGCATTTACATATATATCATTTAAAATTTTAAATATTATACTCTATTCGAATAGATATCATGCCATAGCTCAAACATTATTAAGAGGGTGAAATATGAGTAATATTAAAAAAAAATTATAATAAGTATGTAAATATCTTTGATGCATTTGTTTAATCAAATTAAAATTAACTATATTTTTTATTAAAAAATTAGATTGACTTCATATCATACACATATTTTAAAATAAAATATTAACTTTATTTTATATTCTACATATATACTAAAATAACAATTAATTTATATTATATTTTCATATATCCTAACAGAATAATTAACTTTATTTTTTTGTATTACATAATTTTTATCTAAATTTAATATTAATTTTATTAAAATTAATTTTTATAAATCAACACATAATATTAATAGTTTTTTTTGATAAGTAATGTTAATAGTTAATACTTTCTTTTTTTCACCTCCGTAACGTAAACAATAATTCGTACCTAATTAACATAAAAAGGACGCATAAGAAAATATTAAAAAATTTGATTCTATATAAGTCGATCTTTTTTACATCTATTAAATGTGTGGCTACCTTAAATCTAGGTCATATATTTTTTATTTTTTTTTCTTGGATATGATTCCTATCCAAGAAAATATGAATTTACATTTTAGTCAATTTTTGTCATTTTAATCCAAAATTAGTATAAAAAGGGTAAATTGTACTCAATTTATGACTATAGAAACTGAAACCAAGCAACAAAATAATGTCAATGCTGAATTTCATGAAAATAAAGTCACCTCAAATGCCACTAAAATAAATTTAATGTTGAATTTAAGAAAAATAATAATGTTGAGGATGAATTTTTCTATGGTGAATTATTAGTATTGAAAATGTGCAATATTTGTGGATTTCATAAGTCACATCAAATACACAAGTGAATGCATTCATCAATTAAAATATTTAAATTAATAGGTAACTATCATTATTATTTATTTATCAACAATGCAAACTATTATAAAATATCTAATGTGAAATATTTTCAAAATTAATTACATAATTACGGTAATGGAAAAATAAAAACAAATTCTTTGAAACTTTCCTTTATTAAAAGGGGTTTTGTGTGTGTTGACATGTGGCTCCAGCGCTGCATCACAGTCATACACGTGGCGTTCTTTATCTTGAAACATCATGCATTAACCTTTGAAGCTGTGTTTGCTTTCAAACATCGTGAGTGATGTTTGGAGCCTTCCAAACATCCTGGAAGACCGATGTTTCCAGCTCTCCCAGTCATATCGGGCACGACGTTTCTCAACTATATCTATCGCTGTTAGCATGCTCTGGCCGCACCGTTTCCAATGCAGCATGCTTTTTCCAGTCATGCAAATCAAGGGGCCGCATGCTCCAACCGCTGTAAGTTCTCATAAGGCGCGAAGACCAAGAAGACAAGCTCTTCACCCACTGCTTCCAGCTCCTTCATTGGCCGACAGTGGTGGGACCACCAACGTGGGCTCAGCATTGTTTATACTTTTTCTCCTCCGAAAAATCAGGGCGGAGCTCTCCTTCCACCCGCCTATAAATATCTTTGAACAAAGCTTCGAGCAGAGGGAGAGAAGAACCAAGGAGGACGAGTCGCACAGAGATCTTCTTCTTCTTCTTCTTTTTCTTCTTCTTCATTTCCTCCCTCTGTACGGAGCCCCTTTTCTTCCTGAGCTCTGGTCATGTCTGTACTTGGCCCAAACGGCCTCCTTTTATAGTGAAACGTTTCGAGCTTGTCCCGGTGGACGTAGGGAATCTCATCCCTGAACCACCTTAAACCTCTGTGTGCTGATCTGGATGCTCTTTTCATTTTGAGAATTAACTGACAGACTCAACTCTCTGTGCACCACCGTCCCTCAGGGCTCTCTCTCTTTTTCAGTGTTTCTTCGGATCCCTTATATTCTACATCAACTGTGTGAATGAAGGATCTGATTTAAATTTTAATTTTTATTTAATGTGTTGAAATAAAAATCTTAGGAGCATTTGGTTAAATTTTGTTGAGATGTTCTTATTATATAATTAGCATTACTTAAATGTGTATTTTATTTTAAAATTTTTGTTTATTTAATTTAATTCTATTATTTTAAAAAATAATTAATAAAAAAATAAAAAAATCAAATTTACCTAAAAGTCATTCAAAATATTGCCATGTATAATTTTATAATATTTAATAATTTTATTTAAATATATTATCAAATTAAGTAATTAATTTCTTAAAATTAATAATTACGACGTGGTAACGTAATAGCATCATTAAACCAAGCACCACTTAACATCGTAAATGGAATAAGGAAACTTCACCCAATCACATAATTACGTTTGCTATTCTATTTAGGGGGCGTTTGGTTCAATGTTATCTTGATGTTATGTTATGTTATCTAGAGAAGATAATTGTTTGATTTAATGACATCTACAAATAATTTTCTATTAGATTATAAAATTATTAATTAAAAGATGACATCTAGATGTCATGACATTTAGATTACATAACATAACACTAAGATAACAACGAACCAAACGCTCCCTTAATTTTCTTTGTTATTAGAGTTTTGTGATTCAAATTTATACTGTCTATCTCGAAAATCTACCAATAAAATATTTTTCTGAAAAGAAAAATAATATAAAAAATTTAAGGGCAAATTACATTCAGGTTCCTGAGTTTAAGGGTTAATCATACAGGTCCATATTTTTTAAATTATAACATTCGGGTCTCTAGTTTTTAAAAAATTATCATCTGGATCCTTTCTTATTTTTTTATTATTAAAAAATATTAAAATTACCATTATACCCTTACCTTTCCCTCTCTCCACCCAATCCGGCAGTCGCGCGGCCGCGCGCTATCGCCGCG
>JAEMOT010000893.1:150759-173505 GCA_019297695.1 Apostasia ramifera
AACCGAGATGATAATTTTTTAAAAACTAGGACCCCGATGTTATAATTTTTAAAATATAGACCTGTGTGATAATAACCTTTAAACTCAAAGGCGTGAGTGTAATTTGCCCAAATTTTAATTTTGAGATAAAATAGTGATAGTGGAGAGATTAGGCTAATAGGACAACACTATTCTGAATAAAATGCCATCGCCAAGAGCAATCTTATTTGTGTACTTATTTATTCTTAATGCCATATCCTCTTTAGTCCATAATATTTTTAATATTTAAAATCTTTTATATAAATATGTGTGTAGTTTTATCTTTATATTTTTCATTATTTATCATTTATTGAAACCAAACTACAGGTATCTTAATGCCAGTTAATTGGATTTGCATGCTAGCTCTTGCATGTGGAGCCAAAATGCGTACTTTGTAGTAGAAGGCTACTTCAGTCTTTTTTTCTCTTCTTTCATAAATTTATATAACCAAGGTGAGTGCATGCACATCCTGACTAATAAAATATTCTTACATGATGGATTTAATGTGACGCTCGTGGTCTAAGAGGGTGGGAAGTGATCGTCGGGTGATGTCCTAAGAGAAAGAAATTACTAAGATAAAGTACGGCTCCCAGCAAGCTTCTAGGCCGAATAATGAGTGGTAAGAATGGCACAGAAATGAATCGTCTCACATCAAAAAGGGAGGGAGATCCTGAGCTGTATAAGTAGATAACATGATTTCAAATGGTAGAGACAATTTTTGAGGTAAAATATAGAGTTAATTTCAATTAGGCGCCTCAAGTTTATCTAATTTATAATAAAAGTTTACCCATATCAAAATATGTCGTACAGTTCCACAATAACTACTGTATAGTTTACTAGGGTCTTAACTATTTCTAAAAGGCTTCTAATTAGGTCAAATATAATATTTTTCGTTTAAAATACTGTTTATTCATCAAAAAATAAAATAAAATTAAAATAAAATTAAAATAAATATTTTTTCAGTTATGATTTTACCTTTGACTGTGCGCTTAGGGCGTCCACGTGCTCCGGTATTTGAAAATAGCATATTTTAAAAATTAATGGATTAAGAAAATATATTTTTATTATTTTTATAATATATAACAGATTCTGTCACGAAAAGACCATGATGTCCCGTATAATATTTTTTGTAGACCTGAATTGTATGTTTTGAGATCTATGAATTTTTCTGTCTAGCAAGTAAAACTTAGGGACCTAAATAAAATTATCTCTAAAAAATTATATGTATGGAGAATGTAATAACTCAAATAAAGATAAAATTCACAGCGCACATTGAGAAAATTCATTCTTCCTTCAAAAATTTCTAAAGAAGTTACATGAATGATTTTTTTTAATTTAAGAATTTTTAATTAACTAATTAAATATAATTAAAAAAAATTAATAAAAGGCGCATGTTTTGATGTTGTAACCTGGGTTACCATTAAGTTGAAGTCGCCTGGCAGACCGACGACTTCCACTGCCAGGCGACTTCCGAGTAATAATTTTTATAAATTTGGCTTTCTCTCATTTTCCTCACACTTCTCAATTTTTCAAAATCTTTAGGTAAGAGCAAAATTTGCTGTGATATATTGTTATATGTATTTCTTCTATTTTATTTATAATTTATATTTTTCATTGAGTTCTGTTTTGTTTTTTTAGGTATGTCTAGATATAAGCGTCGATGCTCAAGCTCAAAGGATCTCGGATGAATGTAATAAATACAAAAAAATAATTTAAAGATAATATGATTATTATAGAAGATTTGCATGACAAAACATAGACAAAACCAGAAGACATATTTATATTTTCTGTATAATGATATTACACTTTGAGATTTTTAACTTACAAAAAAATCATGAAATCCAAAATTTACAATTGAAGAATGAGATGAAATGTACTCATTTTATTTTTAGATTTGAAGGTAATATTTTTATGAAAAAAATATAAATTTATTGTGAATACTTATTATGTACTAAATTATAAAAAAAACTTATAATATTTCTCAATTATTATTATTTTTTTAAAAAATAACTCAGAAGTCACCCGCAGCACAGATGACTTCTGATAAAAAGAAGTCGCCCGCAGCTGCACGGCGGGCGACTTCTGCTTAACGGCAGTCCACTAACAACATCAAAATAGTACATCACACTCTAAAGCTTCGTTTGGTTCAAAGAATAAATTTTAGATAAAAGAAAAAGATATTTGTACTTATAGAATCAGTGAGAAAAAATTTTAGTTTAATATTTAAATATATATAAAATATAAAATAAAGTTAATTTTAATATTTGTATTGGTATTGGATATAAAATAAAGTTGACTTTTATAGTTAAAATTTATGTTAGGTTGAAAAAAAAAATCAAATCAAACGAGCCCTAACGTATCTCACTTTATTTCAAACAAAAAATAAATTGTGCAAACTTACGAAAGCACTTCACAATTTGAGTCCAATTCATGTGAACATGACCCCAAACCAGATTCAACTTAACCAAATAGAGATCAGTCTCAGTTTGAGTCATAATTAGATCACACCTATTACAATCTGTATACTCTATTCTATGTTGGCAGATGATCAGATTACTGCTATTGACTCATGCATTTAACAAAGTTATGTCATTTTTTTTTTGCGTTTTAGTTTTATTGTTTCTATTTTATTAACTGAAATTTATGTTTAATTATATTGAGCAAAACTGCAAACTATTTATGCTATGATAAATGGGTTGAGATGTTAGGTTAGTGTTACTCGTGAGCCAAAATAAATAGGTTGGGTTGAGAACGGGTAAACACGGGTTCAACCTGTGAAGTGTGAACCCTTACAAATGCCAACCATAAAAGGTGTGGCCTCCAGCTATCCCAGAGGAGGTATCATGGCTTTAAATTGTGTAGCATGAGATTCCATCATTTCCCTCATATATATTCTTTGCTCCAAATTAAACATATATAGCCTCAAGTTTGTGTAATAGAAACAAACTTTTTATACCTTGCCTGGTTTGCCCTAGAACTATTTTAGTTCTACTTGAGACCAAAATAGTACTCAATTAAAAAATAATAATAATAATAAATAAATTTTTATTATAATCTACATATTGTGGCGAGAAAACAACCAGAACAAAGAATTTTTTATGTGAAAAACCGGCTGAGCGGAAAAACCACGGCTTCTTTCGTGGAGGCTTCAAAAATTTCCACTAGGAAAAATTATCTGAGATTACAGTAGAAGAATTGAGGATTTGAGAAAAAAATCAGCAAGAGAAAAAGTCCTTTTTTTCTATTACAGTAAGATTCTTATACCCTGATCTACCCTGTGAAGTCATTTTATTGGAATGGGCTTCAGCTCTTTTGTCAGACCATCAATGCCTACGAGGGGGGGGCGCGCCCTGGCCCCGGCTGTACGATATACGGATGGTACGGTCTGTGGGCAGGGAAGCCCATACCTCTTGAAAGCAGTATGGTCCCCGATACTGCGCCTGGATACGAGTCAGTACTGGCCTCAGCTGTTCGTCTCGGCCTCTTCGACGTCTGCGGTTCGGGGTGATACGTCTTCTGTTTGATGTCGAGCTCTTGTGGCGCTAATGCAACATAAGCTTCCACGTGTGCGCTCCAGATGAGTCGGCGCGGATCCAGATGCAACACTACATAAACTTAAATATAAAAAATACTTTATTTTTTCACACACAATCATTTTTAATAAAATTATAAACTTTATTTCATATTTTAGACCAAAATATTTTATTTGTTAAAGATGTAAAATAAAGTTAATAATTTTATTAAAAATATTTGAGTATATGAAATAAATTAATTTTTTATTATTAGAATTTATGTATGATGTAATAAGAATTTATTTATTTATTATTATTATTTTTTAATCGAGTGTCATTTTAGTTCTGGTAAGACTAAAATGATCTCAGTGCCAAACAAGCCTAAAATTCAAGCTACTCAATAGGAATCATCCAAACTAATATATCAATATTTTGACTTATAGTTAATCATCAATTGAGGAATATTCTCATGTATACTTAATAAATAAATATTCCATCTCATTACTGATTTTTTACATGAATCCCAAATATAAATTTCAATATATAAAATTACTTCATTGTAGCCTAAGGTGTAAGATTAATTAGTAACTAGAGATTTAATAGGTCTCAAATTTAAATTCTTGTGAACTTTATTTTTTTTTAACATAATTTTTTGTAACAAAAATATGTATATTGAATTTTATACTGTAAAGCAAATAAATTTATACTTAAAGAATCGATCGTGTTTAATTTAGAAAATAAAAATTGCCCACCACATGCATTAAAAAAACACATGTATGTGAATTTGACAAATTGAAGTAACATCCCTGTCTACTCATGGGAACCTCTTTAGTGCGCTAAGTTGACCCATTAGAATCAGCAAATATATTTATTCCCACACAACTATGAATTTATTCCATGAGAGATGCTTCATATTATTAGATGGCTATCATGATCATTACACCCAATTAAGCACCCCAAGGCCAAATCATCATGCCACTAATTACATATATGCACAAAATTCAATTAACTAAAAAAAATATTTAGTTTAATATTATCTTGATATTATGTGAAAAAAATATATAATTGTTTAGTTCGATGATATGTATAGATTATTTTCACTAATGTCAGTTTATTTAAATAATATGATATAGCATCATGATGATATTGAACTAATAAATACTTTTTGAATTATATAAATAAAAACTAATAGTAAAATAAAATGTGAGAAACAAAGTAAATCGGATGATTTTTCAGCTTGAAAATCATGAATATAGTACGGAGAAAGCCCAAGCAAGCTTTTGGCTATTTAAATACGATAAGGTTAAAGGGTTTTGACTTTTGAGTATGAAGGGGATTGCCATAAGCAAGGATAGTATATAGGAATGGATTACAAATTTGTCAATCGAAAAATCAAGGTTTACTTCCTTTTTCTTTGGAGGTTGGTAGGCGACAGAGTTAATTTATTATATTCAATAGTTTTCACAATTTTAAAATGCATTTATAGGGATAACAGTATGTTAGTATATATCTAATATCTCCTTCGTGCTTTTCAATGTAGAACTTGCCTAATGGTATCACATATACCTCGCCTTTTAAAACTTAGCATTCTTATTGAGGTTTGTCCCATCATTTCTCTAAAGTTGATCACACAGATTGGCTCTAATATTATATATAAGAACCTGATATCCATTGTAGATAATGTCCATGTCGGCTTGTAGGCTGCTTGGTTTTAAAAGCCATACTTATATATATATATATATACAAATATTTCTTTTGTGTTTTGTCGATGCGTGATTTATCTAAGGGTTAGTTTGGTTGGAGAAAAAAATGAAATGAAAAATTTGTTGCTTTTATCTAAAAATAAGTATAATGTAAATAGAGTGATTAGTTTGTATTTAAATTTGTATTAAATATGGAATAAAATTGAATGATTTATTGAGAAATATTTTGAATTTTAAAGAAGTTATAAGGTGGTTGTATGATATTAAAATTTATGTGCTATGAGATATAAACTAAATTTTAAATTAATTTTTAAATTAAAAAAGTTAAAGCATGGAAATTTTTGGTAGCTAAAAAAGTCATGTATCAAACGTTACCTATATATATATATATATGTTTCATATACCCCACCACCCCTTATGATTCGCCATCTTCAGCGAGAAAGCACCAAAGTGGTCATGAATAGTGGCTCATGTTACCTGTATAATAGCTTAATTCATTGTAATCTTTGGCTAATGAGTTTTACAAATTTAAGATGCGTCTATTATAATTAAAATATGTTAACATATATATGCATGCAACATCTCTGATCATGTACGTGTCTTGCTCATGATGTAAAATTTACAGAGCTTCTTCGCTTTTAACGTTTTGATCAACTTGGCCTTGTCGTTTGGCCCTGCTCATCGCAACTTCTAGCCTAGCTTGGCGAGTTGCAGTTTAGGACATCACAACAATCGATCATCGAATGACATAATTTTCTTTCGTATTTTTAAGGTGGGATGCTGTGTGAGCCCACCACTAATTACATGTCTAGTGTACATTGAATCACCAACGAATTTAGAATGACATAATCTGCGCTTACGTAAAATTCTCTTGTGCTTATTTCTTCTTATCCTTAGCAGCAGTAATTAGTGCTAGCTTGAGACACAATTAATTAATTAGTGAATAATATCATGAAGTACTAGATTATGATTCTACTTTTCACATATATTTTCTTTTGTCGATTTTCTTGTGACGTTAAGAGGCCCGATATATATTATATGAATGAAAAAAGTAAATTACATATTGGACCTTGAATTTATAAGAATATTTCACAAAATTGCATATTGTTTTGATAATTGTTTCACTTATATATCTTCAGACCTTATTTTAACGGGATAATTACCTACATGTCACACGATTTAATTTTATTTATATCTTACCCATCCATTCTTAGTTATCCATTCTTAGTTAATTACGCTATGCACACTCAAAACATTATAAAATCTTACGTACACACATTTGAGTTAAAACTTAATCAAAATCTATTTAAAAAAAAATATTTTGTTAGTAAATTATTAAAATTATATTTTTATTCTTAATGGTATATATTTTTCTCTTCCTCAATACTACACTAAAGCGCTGATTTGTCCTAAAATTAATTCACATCGCGGATGTCTCCTAATTCCTTTACCGCCACCTAAATATTAAAGTTTTAGAATTTTCACTCAAAATATATTTAAATATCCTTAAAATAATATGATGAATGGCTCAGATTTTTTGTAATCTACTTATAATTAAGTTATTGAAAAATAATGATTACTCATTACAATAAAAATAAGTTAAAATGTATGTATGTAAGATCTTATAATATTTTGAGTGTGTATAGCGTAATTAACTAAGAATGAATGAGTAAGACATAAATAAAACTAAATTATATGGCATGTAGGTAATTATCTCTATTTTAAAATGGTCTTCAAATTTCAATTTTAACTTATTATAATTCACATATTTAATGTTGATTCTAACTTGCAATTTTATCAAAGGACATGCTATTATCGTATTTTTATTCCCTACCATAATTTAATACGAAAGCAAATATTTACTTCTGTAAAAGAGAATTACGGGGAATAATACATCTCGATTTGAATATGTAATACTGAAAATAAAAAATAATAGAAATTAATTAAATAGAGGTAACATAACAACATTAATTAAATTTTTATCTTACTAAATAACTTTAGCACTATTTTAAATCATTTTTATTATATTTCATTAAATAATAATTATCTTTTATAATTTTTGTTATATTTTGTTAATTTTTCTCTCTAATTTTTATATAAATAATATTTTATAATTTATCTTTTTTAAAATTGTTTATTGAACTATAATTTATATATGTAAATTAATTGTGATTTTATTTAAGGAACTAACAGTATTTATTTATAAAAATTAATTTTAAGAGATATTTAGATATCATCTTTTAATTAATAATTTTATAATTTCAAAAAAAAATATTTATAATTATTATTAAATTAAATAATTATTTTCTCTAAACAACGTAATATAATATCGAGATAATATTGCATTAAAAGCCACTTAATAAAATTAAAATCATCTTTAATTGAAAATATTTTTTATAAAAAATTGCGCATCATATTAAATAAATTTAGTTGTTAAATTAAATTAAATATGTTAGGAATATGAAATTAATTAATTTTTTATGTAATATATATGTGCATATATATATATATATATATATATATATATATATATATATATATATTTACATAGTATGTGGAATAAAAGAATTTTTTAAAATTATTAAAAATTGTGAAATGTTTAGAGTGAACTATTTTTGATTTTTTATTTTAAAATATTAATTATTTCAACGTGGAACCATTCTCCACATGATAGCTCCACATTTGCTTAATTCATTAGAAGTGTGTTGAACTAAGACAATAATTTTTACGATGTTAGAAAACGCTATTAGATTCGGCCAATCAATAGTGAATGCCAGCATTGGGCCTTACTCGATGCTAACATGCTGTCCTTTATAGATTAGCCGAACAATTCAGCCAATCAAATCTAATAATTATTTTAGAGCTCGACTAGCTGATCTCTTTGAACTTATTATTAAGTAATATTATTATTATTATTTTTTATAAGAAAGAAATATTATTGTTAGCTACTCAAGGTAGCTGGATCTTGGGCTAGTGTATGCGAGCAGCTCTATTAATAAGTTAGATGTAGGTCAGATTAATGCCGACTTGAATCAAATCTATAATATCTAAGATTATATCACGGTCGATCACTCGATCTAAATTATCCCAAGTTGAAAACCGAATCAACTTGAAACTTAAATTTGACCCATTTATAATAAATGCCATCATGGACTTGAACTGCTTTTCACAATCAGAACGAAGACAACATTAAATATAGTAAAAAAAAATAGTTTAATAAATTTTCAATTTTTAATATAAATATTATAGAATATATTTTTTGAATACTTCACTATAATATGTCATAGGTAAGAACTCCGCTTCTCATAAAAAGATTATTAGTCAAGAAGCAGAGAAGGTTGAATGATCAATTAAAAAAAGGCCATTCTTTTGGAGATTTATTCATGCTGAGTCGAGTCACATCCTAACTCGATCATTTACCGATCGGGGCCATATGCGAGTTAATTCTAAGAGAGAGACTTCCACAACGGGCTTGATGCTCCAGTGTGTGAAAGTGGCTAATTAAATAAAAGAGACCTCCACAACTGATACATCCAAGGAAATAACCGCCTTTCACCAAAGAGCTACGTGGTTCCTCTTTATGTGATGTTGTGACGTAAACCTGGTGCACGGTGCGCATTAAAACTCGATAAGACAGAATGCTCTCTCATGGTGGCCACCAGCCAAATTCCCCTGGCCCTCCCTCAGAAATTTACAAGGAAACTATCATGCACGGCCTCCTTCTAAATCCATTATTTACATCCATACCCAACACCGTGTAAAGCTGCTTAATATATATATATATATAGAAAATAAAAAAAAGATAATTACCTTACATGCCACATAATTTAATTTTATTTATGCCTTACCCATCTATTCTTAGTTAATTACGCCATACACACTCAAAACATTATAAAATTTTATATACACACATTTTAACTTATTTTTATTATAATGAGTAATCATAATTTTTCAATAACCTAATTATAGTTATATTACAAAAAATCTGAGCCGTTCATCATATTATTTTAAGAATATTTAAATATATTTTGAGTGAAAAATCCTAAAACCTTAATATTTAGGTGGCGGCAAAAGAAGGAGATATTCGCGACGTGAATTGATTTTAGGATAAATCAGCTTTTTAGTGTGATATTGAGGAAGAGAAAAATATGTACCATTAAGAGTAAAAATATAATTTTAATGATTTACTAACAGAATATTTTTTTTCAAATAGATTTTGATTAAGTTTTAACTCAAATGTGTGTATGTAATATTTTGTAATATTTTGAGTGTGCATTAACTAAGAATGGATAGATAAGATATAAATAAAACTAAATTGTACGTCATGTAAGTAATTATCCAAAAAAAAAAGAAAAGAAAAGAAAAGCCATGCAAAAAAGAAAAAAGGAAAAGCAAAGCGATATATCAATTAAGTAGCCACAATTTAGTTATGGGCCATTTAGTTCGATGTTGTATTAGTATATATTATATAATTCTATAATTTTAAAGAATATTTTTGATATATATCATTAAATAAAATAACTGTTTCCTCTAAATAATATGATATAATACTAAGATAATATTAAACGAAATACCCCATTAAATATATAATATTGAGATGTCATTTTTTAATTGATAATACTATAATTTTATAGAAGGCTACCATTATTTTTATTACGTAATATGATATATCATCATTAAGATAATATTAAACTAAATGCCCTCTCAATTGTATAGAAAATTGTAATATGAGTTTATAATTTCAGCTACAAATCTGTGATTATTGGCATCTATTTTTTTATCACATTTCAACTAACTTTGCTAATTATAACTTTTTGTTACAAATATAACTGAGAGAAATTTTGAAATGCAATAAAGTGTACAATTTGGCCATCTTAAAAAATGTCGATAATGAATTTTTGATTAACAATTACATATATATATGTTGTATTAATTTTTTTAATATGTTATACTAAAATGAAATAATGAAAACTGATTGAAATTTTATTTTTTTTTGCTATATGAAATATATAACATGTTTGTGCATGCATGCAAGTAAATCACCTTTTGTACTGTGCAAATAATACTTAATTTTTTGAGATTACAATATCTTATTTATAAAAAATTATAAATTTTATATCACTTTTGAATAAAATCTTATTATACTATATATTCTAAGCGCTAAAATTATTACTTAAAATCTAAAATATTTAAATAATAATCCCTAAATTATTTTAACACTAAAAAATAAATTTTAAATCTTAAAACACAAAATCTTAAAACCTAAAGTTCTAGTTTTTATCAATCATTTATATATATATATATATATATATAATTCATTTTAAACTCAGATTAGTAAAATGAAATTATTTATTATGTACCTGTGAATTATAAAAAATATAATAAGATTTATGTGAATACATCATGAACTTATTTTGTTATTTTTTTTCAAAACTTTTACGTGAAATATTTGATTTTATCTGATTTTAATATGCAATGTGTAATTATTCATATTCCTTTTTGTAATTTATGAAAGTAACATGAATTTGGTGAAATAGATTCTTTTGCATGTTATTCGAACCTTCCACATTAATCTTTTTATTTTTTGATAGAACCTTTCACATTAATCTTATTTCTTTATTTATAGCACCAAATGCAAATTAATATTTAATCAAAGAGAAAGGTTATTCTCTTAAATGAGGCCATAAGGGTAAGGGTATTTAAGACATATACATATATATATTGAGAAGAGGTGATATAGTGGGACCAAATAAATTCGTGCGTGTCCTTGGTGAATCTAGCATTGATGATTATGATCCTCAATATTATTTTTTAGGGATAATTACCTATATGCCACATCATTTCGCTTTATTTATGTGTTACCCATCCATTCTTAGTTAATTACGCTATGCACACTCAAAACATTATAAAATCTTACATACACACACTTTCACTTGTTTCCATTATGATGAACAATTATAATTTTTCAACAACCTAACTGTAGTTAGGTTACAAAAAATCTGAACCGTTCATCATATTATTTTAAGGATATTTAAATATATTTTAAGTGAAAATCTTAAAACTTTGATGTTTAGGTTGTGGTAAGGGAATGAAACATCCGCGACGTGAATTGAGGAAGAAAAAATATGTACTATTAAGGATAAAAATATAATTTTAATGATTTATTAACGAAATATTTTTTTTTTCAAATAGATTTTGACTAAATTTTAATTTAAGTGTGTGTATGTAAGATTTTATAATATTTTGAGTATGCATAGCGTAATTAACTAAGAATGAATGAGTAACGCATAAGTAAAGTCATGAAATAGTATGGCATGCAGGTAATTATCCCTATTTTTTAATTACAATTTTTAAATATCTTTAAATGAGATTAAAGTGAAATTCTAATCCTAATATTTTATTTTCATTTCAATTTATTATGACATGTGATCTTTTTAATGGAGATTTAATCATATTACTTATTTTGACTAAAATAATCAACAGTATGTTGATGAATAGTAACCATAAAAAGAGATCTTGAATTATAATCTCATCCTAAACAGAATTAAAAAGGTCATCATAAAAATATGTTGATTATAAATATTAAATGATAGTGCCACGTACTTTAGCCTTACAGCCTTACATAAAATAATCTATGTAAATAAAATTTTAATTGACATGTCTGCCTTAATTTCTTTCGCCTCCTCATTATATCAACACAAAAAGGTCGTCGTTGTTATGCTCGGATGAATTATCTCCGATTAACATAAAAAAAATAAAGTAACAATCGTTTATAATATGATTTATAAATATATTTAAGTCTAGTCAAATTTTAACAAAATTATGATTTATAATTATAATATTATTTTAATGTGATATTATGCTCTCTAAATATTTCATAATTTTTTAAAAATTATTTATATGTATTATTAAATTAAATAATTATTCTATTTTGATAGCACAAATAACATGAAGAGAGCGTTAAATTAAATACCTCTTTAATTTAATTTAAAATCAGTTCAAAATAAAATAAAATTTAAATGACTTAAATTAATGTCAATTAAAAATTAAAAATTCCAATCGGCCCCCATCATCCCTATAAATCCCAATCGTCATTTCCTTCTCATCTCAGCATCTTCTCATAGCTTCCCTTCTCTCCCCTCTAGTAAGTAGTAAGTCATGAGGGCCAGCGCCGCCGACTCCCTCATCGCCGGAGCATCCGCCGGAGCGCCATCACCGGAGGCCAGATCCAGCGCCGGGCACCATTCAGCTTGGCACTCGCCGGTGCCGTACGTGTTCAGCGGGTTCGCGGCCATGCTCGGGCTCATCACCTTTGCGCTGCTAATCCTGGCTTGTTCCTACTGGAGGCTCTCCAGCCTGCTAGAGACAGCCGGCGGGGACGGAGAGGATGCTGAAAAGGCCGGGGACGACCGCAGCAAGGTGCGGCCGCCGGCGCACGAGGAGACCATCGTCGTGATCATGGCCGGCGATAAGAAGCCGACGTTCCTCGCCGCACCTTTTTCGAGTCGGGTGTGCTCGTTTGGGGAGAGGAACGATAGCCCTAACGGTAGCTGCAGCGACGCCGGTAACGGTCTGTTGGGGCTTAACGGAGATTTTAACGGTAGTAAGCCGGACAGTGCCGACAGTGCGGGACCCAGATTGGGACTGCAGATAGGAACCTGAGGCAGGACTGACTGTGAGTGTTTTTTAAAAAAAAAAAAAACTTTTTTTTGGCTCTTTGTTGCGTTGCGGGGGAAATGTAAATTTGAGTTTTTCTTTTATGATAGTAAATTTGAGGTAATGTTTTTTTTTTTTTTTTTAAATTTGAGGTAATGTTAAATTGCAGTCTTTTGAGTATTTTTAGATGTTTATTTAAAAAGAATTTAGGGTATTTACGTACAAGATGTCAAAATATACTAAAATTATATATTTTATTAAAATACTTTAAAAAAATTATATACAGTGCATCTAATTTTTTATAATATTATATATTTTATCTAGATTCATCTAAATTTATATACCTTTTTAGTTTAAATTTAAAATGTATTTTTTTATCAGATAAAATTTAAAATATATAAGTATAACATAATTAAAAATTACGAACTTAAAAAATGTGATTTTAAAGAATTTAGGCGAGACATATCATTTTAATAAAAAAATATATTTTTTATAAAAATCTTAAAAAAAATGTAAGAATAAAGTTGAGGTGTGCTCAGGCTTCGGATCCATTAGATACATCAATAAAAATTAGGATTTTAATGACAAATTCTTAATCTTTATTTTGATCCAATTCAGTAAATAATCTGGTTACTTTAAAACAACAACATCGGCCCAACAGACTACAACATTAATAATGTAAAATAATAATAAATTTTTATTTAATCTATAAAAATAATGTCGTTAAATTCATTTTTTATGTAGAATTAACCTTCTTTGAAATTATTAATTATAAAAAGAAACTTTAAAAACAAGAGTGTAAAATTTTTTAAAACTCAATTGAAAAAAATTTCCAATTTGCACAAACTAGTACTAGTGTTTATAAAATTAGATTTTCTCTATTAACACTAGTCTGCATAAAATTTGACAATAAATTTCTATTTATTTTGAAGTTAAAAACTAATCTGCACATAAAATTTAATATTAAAAATTTATTTTATTTTATATTCTACACATATTATTAAAATAATAATCAACTTATATTACATCCCTCACATATCTAACCATAATAACTAAATTTATATCACGTCCTTCACATATTCCAACATAATAACTAACTTTATTTCACATTATTTATAATTTTTAATAAAAAATATCTCTATTTAAGTTTAATTTTAACGTTGTTAAATTTAATTTTACAAATAAATAGACTCTAATAAATAAAATTTTATATATTGTATTAAACAGTGACTGATATAATTATCTATTATTTTTATTATCACAAATGCAAGTACAAATTACAAAGTAAACTGATATATTTATCGCCCCAGCTATTCCGAAGTGTTCTTCTGAAGAGGCTGCTCGTCGTGCTATTACTTATAAGATGAAGAAACATTTACCTAGGTGCTAAGTTTATAACATTGACTTTCAGTTATTGCAATTAACACTTTTAGTTATTTAGCTCATTCTGTTATTTCATACTTAAATTATATGCAATATTTTTAAAATAAAAGTCTGCTTAAATTATATGCTAAGCTTTGTATTATTTTTTTATTAAAAGTTGTGAATGATGTAAAATAAAGTTAGTTATTATGTTGAGATATGCGAGAAATATGATATAAGTTAGTTATTATTTTAGTAATATATGTAGGATGTGAAATAAATTTAATTTTAAATTTTAAATTTTATGTGTAATGTTATATGCCTAGTTAAAATTAAATTAGGTTAATTTTAAATTCTTATTGAAGATTTGGTAATACAAACGCCCCCTATTGTGTTTACATAATTATTTAAAAGTAAATGTAGCTCAATTATTAAGTCTTATCAAAGACTTTTGATATATATTTTTTTTAACATTTTGTAATTGTCTCTAATTATTAAACTATTTAAAGAACTCATTTCAATTAATATTAGGCATTATTATTCTGCTTATGTCTTAAACAAAATTTTGAAATATTAGCATATACTATTTTATACATGTCTGAGATACATGTAAAATATCTAATATATTTGATTCTAAAATCTTTAAAATATAATTTTAATTGAATTGAATAATACGAATTATAATTTGAATCGGCTTCGAAAGAAAGATATATTTTAAATTTAATTGAATTAATGAATAATGAATTGACTTATAAATTCAATTGATGAATTGAATAGAATTAATTATGCAATTAATGAATTAAATTGAATTTATTTCTAGATTAACAAAAAAAACTTTAATTATTCATACACCTTTTCAATCTTTATAAACTCGATTACTCTTAAAAAGATATTATTTTATTGGTTTTATATTTAAGAAGTTAACGCCTTTAATTAATTAAGAAGTCCACCCATAACGTTATAGATTATAATTTAAGTAATATATAATTTTACTTTCGGCAAAGAGAAAGGAATAACTTTTTTCAGACATATTTTATGTTTGTTGTTGGGAATAATATATGCCGAAACTTTGATGAATAAAAAGTGCATTATTCTCATAATTTATATATTAGGCATTTAAATTGTGGTTATATATGGGAGCAAAGCATAAATTCCCATGGCTGGCTTTATTTTCAAATAATTTTTTTTAGATTGGTTCATTTATTTTGTAACTTATTTCATTGAGGGTATTTTGAATCTATCAGTGGTGATATATATTGGATAGATGATTGAGACGAGTTTTCTGAAAGTTATACACTGTCATATATAATATTAAATTAAAAAAATAGTAAAAAAAATGTAAGAGTCAACTATCTTTATAGTTGAGTATATATGTCATAAAAATTAATGAAAAAAAACGTATATTGATCTCTAATGAAAATGTCTAACAAAAAAAAAGTTAGTCATACTATTTATATTTTATAAAATGAGAGAAAATAAAATGTTTACAATACGATCAATAATAATATCTCAATAAGAATTTGCATGGTCTTTTAACATTACTTGCATGCATGGCTGTTTGTTTGTATCCAACTATCGCTTAATGCTTCATTTGAACTTGAGTCACTTGAGAAGGATTTTGTAGAAATGCTAGAGGCCATGCAAAGTTATCTCTTAGCTGGCTGCTGATATCGATATTCACACTCATTCATTCAACCATTTGTTAAAAAAAATTTAATGTTTAACAGTAACGATTGTGTGTAAAATTGATGTAAATTCCATTGAGATAGAGACTAAGGGGGCGTTTGGTTCAATGTTATCTTGATGTTATGTTATGTTATCTAGAGAAGACAATTGTTTGGTTTAATAACATTTACAAATAATTTTCTATTAGATTATAAAATTATTAGTTAAAAGATGACATCTAGATGTCATGACATTTAGATTACATAACATAACACTAAGATAACAACGAACCAAATGCCCCCTAAATCTTGAGCTCACTACTTTGTATTGAATCTCTTATAGCCAGTGATATTTCTAAGCTGCCAAATAGCTTAACGTTGTGGATTTTTTCAATAAGATTTTTCATGCATGTAAAATTGTCGAATCTCTTTCGTTCTTTTTTCCTTGTAATTTCATTACCAAATTTCAATGACCTATAACACATTCTAAATCCCTGAAGATGGGCCCATCTTCCATAAAGTTTTCGACGAAATCGAACTCTTCTTCCATATACACCCAACCTAGTACTGGAGGACATCGATTCATGTTAAAATGTGATTTGAATAATAATTAAATAATCCTAATTATAAGGATTATTTGTTAAGCTGTTGAGATTTTTATGGAAATCAGATACAAGATTTGTTATAAGCTACCATTATAAATACGGGATGATCAGGTAAGCTGAAAAAATTGGAGAGAGAGAGAGAGAGAGAAATAGAAAAAAACTGGGATTATCAGGATTTCTGGTGGAAGGCTGCAAGTTCTCAAGCTTCTTTTTGGGAAACGTGAATAGGTGATTCACTTGGGTATTTTCAGCAGTAATTTCTCTTGGATCTTCTTCGTCGGCTACGGAGGTGATTTCGTAGGAATCTGAAGGCAATCATCTGAGGCTCAAAGAACGATTGGATTGTCTAACCTGAAAGAAGAAAAGATTCAATTTCTGTATCCCGTCTGAGATCGAGCACCAAGTGATTGGTGTAAGGTTCTCTTTCTATCTGATTTTCTACATAATAAAGTCTCTCTCTGCTCTCCTCGTGGATGTAGGAGGAATACCTCCGAACCACGTAAATCTGGTGTTCTTGTGGTTGCTTCGTTCTTTTACTATCATTATTTCTCATACTTATCTGGCACGATTTATTTGACTAACTATACGTCTGGCGATCCGAATTTTCCGTTGCGTATTATTTCACAATAAATCCAGAAATTCTTGCCTCCGCTATTCCACAATCTCTAGATATTGGGAAAAAAACAGGTTGTCATTTGCGGTAGTTTCCATTCCCTTACCAGCAAGAGCAGAAGGGGAAGCCCACACCTGATTTGCCCTTAAAGGAAGAATCACTCAACTTTCAAAGGCTATCGAACATGTTACATGCCATCAGCAGTAGCTTGAGCTTCTACCAAATGCGATATCCTCTCCTTCCATTCACTACAGAGGCGTATAGAGCCTTGGCATTGAGCCAGAGGTAACACTCCTGGCTCATTGACATTACAGCGAACACCTAGAGTGCATCCTACAGTAGCAGTAATGTTATACTCGCTATCAAAGACTGCTTGGTTTCCTTCAGAATGGAACGCAGGTCCTCCAAGGAGCTCCAAGCGAGTATTAAAATATACTAATTTAAAAAATAAATAAATAAATAAATTTTTATTATATTTTATATAAATTTTAATATAAAAAGTATTATTTTATTTCATATTCTACGCTAAAATACTCAAATTACGTATTTTTATCTAAAATATAAAATAAAGTTGATAATTTTATTCAAAATAATTAAGTACGTGAAAAAAAATATATTAAATTTTAAGTAAAATATAATAAAAATTTATTTGTTTATTTATTATTATTATTATTATTATTATTATTTAAATTAATACCAATTCTATTCTAATTTTGATTCTTATGCCAAATAAGACCAAATCACAGTAAATACATCCTCATCCTCCTCATTCAAGCTGAACTATTTCAAAAAATGCTATAAGTAAACTGTAGAAATTTATTAGTAATTTATTCTAAAAATAAATATTTATCTCATCATGCAAAAATTCTATCATAAAAAAATTATTTTTATCATATTTTGTATAATCCTAAATATTAATTAATTTTATTTCGCATCTTACATAATTTTTAATATATTTTATATTATTTTTTTATTAAAAATGCATTTTAAAAAATTTATTTTTTAAAATAATATTTTTCAAAATACCAAACAGGCCAGAGTGGATAAATTAATTCTACAATGTTTATAACATAGCACTTCATAATTGAAATAATTTTTAATAATCAATCTTATATGAAAAAAAAAATATTTTACCAAATTAACATCATCCGTAACCAGAAATACCATACATACTACGATCATGACTAAAAATAATTACATTTAAGAAGTAGCTCCTGTTTGGTCCATGCACTAATTGGGCATAATTATTTAAAAAAAAAAATAAAATATATATATAATTTTTAATAAAATATTTAATTTTATTTAATATTTTCACAATTAATTAAATTTATTTCATATATATATATATATTTCAAAAAATAATTTATATATTTTTATAAAAAAATATAAAATGATCATGCCTAACTTAGGCATAAATCAAACATTAAGAATCTCGTAGACTGCACGTCTCTACATTACCAAATCGTATGAACTGAATGAATAAAATGCAACTTGGCTTCAAATTGAATTCAGTGAGAATTGATCCGTAAAAACTACTGATTTTCCATCAGTTTCGACAGTTTTAGTCAAAATTCGATTGAAATTGCTAAAATTCAGCCGAAGCTCATGCCGAAACAGGGTTATTATCGAATCGATTTCGAGCGAGCAGAAGGCAACTCAAAATAAAAAAGTATGAGCTTAGCTTGGCTTGAAATCAGTTCAAAATAAAAATAGCACATGATTCAAGCCGAGTCACTGGATTCTGAGACTGCTCGAATCATAATTCAAATTCGCTCATAATTATAAAAAAATATAAAAATATTATGAATTCAAAAAAATTTGATTTGTCAACCTCCGGAAGAATACACCTTAATTTTTTCCCACTTTACCACTAAATCACTAGCTAAATCATATATAATAATAATATATATTATATATATCAAAATTATAATTTTGAGCTAAATTAAATCATGTTTCGAATAAGTCAGGGTCAATTTGAAATTGACTCGGAATGTACTTTGAGTTAAACTTCTTGTTTTAAAATTTTTGAATCATCAATTCAGAAATCTAAAGATAAAAAGCCAGAAATTACTCAAACCAGATTTTAATAAAATAAAAAAAATCAAAGTAAATGATACTGCAAAAAATAACGCCGTCTGTGGGAATCGAACCCACGACCACATGGTTAAAAGCCATGCGCTCTGCCGGCTGAGCTAAGACGGCAGATCATGATTTTGTTATTTAAGCTCATATAGAACATATAACTGTGCATTTACTTTTTCTTTTTTTTCATAGCAATATTTACTTTTTCCCTTAAGTTGTCAATGCACTATTATTTTCAGGATTTGTTTAGTCGAGGAAAAAAATATTCTAAAAAGTTTTCATAATAATTTTTTAAAAAAATATATATAATATGTAATAAAATATGTTAGTTATATTAAAAATTAAGTTGGATGTTGCCTTAATCATAAGCTGGGACTTTGAGAAGCAGTTTTCCCTTGACTTCCCATCATCGAGCTGCCTTGATCATGAACTGGGGCTTTGAAAAGGGGTTTTAGAGAAGAAGGATCTCACGTAGTGAGACATCAGTCCTGCATAAGGGCATCATCTATTGATGCAAAAAATATCTCAAAATAGAATACAATAAGACATCAATTTTTTCATGAAAATCTGAGTATTTAAAAAAAAAACCGCGATTTTGTCTTGGCAATTTAAATCTACTAATTGAATTTGAATTCCTACAAAACTTGAGAGTCTCTAAGTGGAGAACAAATAAGAAAAATAAGTACAAGAGAGGAAGAGAGAGTGTGTGTGTGCTCGAGACCTCTGGTTCGTCTTCTTTCCACCATTATAGCTTGGACAAGAGGAGACATAATGAGTACAGTTTATTGCGTCTGTTACATCAGAGGTGTAACACTTATTCTCATAAAAGACTATAATTTTGTGGCTCTCCATGCCTTTTTAGATGCTGAGTTGACATAGTAGTATGAAAGGTAGATCCGGTGATGTCTCCTTTAAGAGCTATTCGACTAGGAGTGTTAAAGAAAAGGTTACTCTCTGTAAGGTCTTCAGCTTGTCATAGTAGAGCTTCTCTGTAGAAGCCGTCAGAGAAGAGCTCTTAGAGGGGAGTTATTTGACTAGAGATGTCAGAAAAGAGATTACTCCCCATGGAATTATAATAAAATTGCTCAATGAATGCCGCTAGAGAAGAATTATTTGACTAGGGATATTATAACTGGTTCTAACAATGCTAATCAAATTCATGAAAGTTTTGTATAGTTTGATTTTATACTCGTTATTCCGGAATAATTTGGACTAATGCTCGGATTGTTGATTGATTGCACATTAAAGGTTACTTCGACATAAAAATAATTTTACATAGTTATACATAAATAATCTAAATTGTTTCACATAAGTTCCTTAATTAGATTCGTTTGAGTCCTTTCCTTTAAAAATATATTTTGAACGTCCCACATTTCTTAACTATTTCATTTGGTTATATATGTTCTATCACAGCTGGCTATGTCTTGCCGTCGAATGAGGTCTGCTGCCAGAATGTATTTGCGTAAAAATATATTATATGAGATATTTAATTTGACTTAAAAGTAAACAATTTATTCCAATCTGTATCAAAAAAAAAAAATTCAATACTAACAGTCAAGAAGCATTTTGTTCTCTTAAAAGGTTAATGGTATTAGGATTGAAAGATATTATTTGATAAAAAATTTCAAACTAGAAATTAGGATAGAATGAGAAGAATTATTGAAAGAATTAAGAGATGGTGATGAGCACATCTGGAGAGGAAAAGGGACTTCTCTTGAGGTCACTTTGGAAGGAAAGGAGGGTTGAGGGCCTCAGGGAAGTTCTGTTGAAAAAAGCTGGCGAACAGTGGGTGAATAATACTTAATAAGCTTGAGTACTTTGAGTCTGAAGATCAGAACTTCTCTTTTATCTTAAATGATGTTATTTATAGTGATGAAGTGATGGGTAAGATTAGGTGAGTTAGGAGACCCTCATTAATGAAGCAACCGCCAGGCGATGTGGGCAGGCCTGCCTACGCAGCTTGACAATCCAAACATTAATGACAAACACCTTTTCTTTGTCCCTACAAGTTATCACATCATAAAATAAAGCTATGATATAACAAAAGTTTACTAGCTAGTTATTTATTCGACCTCTTTATTCAAATGCCCTTAAACTATTCGACTATTAGGCTCAATTTTGTTCGGGTGCATTTTTCAGGTGACCTGTCAGGAGTAAACCAAACTCGTCCACATGGCATAGCTTGGTGATGCAATTGTTTTTTCTTTTAACAGATATGTAGGACACTAATAATATGGTCCTTAAAGAAAGTTAGAATAGTCAATAATTATTTAAATATCTTTTTTGAAAACTATAAGTATTTATATATTTTGATAAAGCATTTAAAACTATGAAAGTTAATATCTCATTTGAGTAATAAATAAGGACGATAGTTAGCCTCAGTTGAGTTTTCATCAGGGGTTGACCCCTGAAACTTGAATTTTTGATCTTAAGATTAGTTTACATTATCTTTCAAAACGTCAACGGCCCATATGCAATTTACCCTAAACAACAATTAGTTTATGGTCAAATCGATCGAACCGGTCGAACTGGCCGGTCCAATTACTGATATTAATATAACAAAAATATTAAAAATATAAAATATATATAATATGAAATATTTTGTTTTATTTATTAATTATTAAATAATTAATATCCAATATGACCAATAAAAATTAATTAATATATATTCAGCATTACTAATAAAAATTGATGAACACACACATATATATAATTTTTAATATGACAAACAAAAATTAAATACCATATATTATATATATTCAGCATGAAATTAATTAATATAGATTCACATTTAAATAAAAAAGTTTAGTTATCATTATTTTTTTTTTCATAAATATAAATTTTTATTTAAAAAATTACTTATTGACTTGCTTACAAATATTAATCAAAAAAATAAAATAACTTGATATATAACTTGATATAAAATAATATACAAATATCTAAATATTTTTATAATATATATATATATATACCTAAATATTTTATAATATATATAACTTGATTTTATAGTAAACAATTTGTTCTTATCGAAAAGCAATATTTATTGTCAATCTCTTATCTGTCAAAAAGCAGTTGGATAGGATCTCTCGGAAAAGTTATGGCCATAGGATTGGATGATGGGACAAATAAGGCCCTCAAAGCGTGTTGAAATGGTCAACAAGCATTTAAATATTTTGATATTATATTTCATTTAAAAAATATTTTAGTGGTTAATATCTTACTTAAATAACAAATAAAGACCCATTATAAATGACATTAATTGAGTTTGAAGGCTTGGGGGAAAGAGAAAAAGGTCCCTTTTTCTAGTTACAATGAGATTTTTATACCCTAATCTAATTCATGGACCCACTGCTAGTGTCAGACCAATAATGCCTGCTAGGCTGTTACGCCACGGTCCCGACTGTACGGTGTACGGACAACGCAGTCTGGGGGATAGGGAAGGCCATACCTCTTAAAGGCTGTTTGATCTCCCGTACCTTGCGCTGCATCTGGTCAGTTCAGCGTAATCCTCTTCGGCTTGACCTCTTCGAC
>JAEMOT010000895.1:7438-27862 GCA_019297695.1 Apostasia ramifera
ATGCATATTCACTGTAATTCTCTTTTTGTGCTTAAGTTGTAATCAAGCTAGCAAAGCTAGCAAAAACTCGTATTCTTCTGTATTTTTCTCTGAGGTTGTTTTTGTAGGTTTGCTCGGCTTTGGTACCTGTAAAAAGCCGTGGTGTGTAGGTTTTCCTGGCTTTGGTTTCTGTAAAAAGCCATAGGATTGTATCGGGTTTATTCGGCTTTGGTTCCCGTAAAAAGCCGGGGTGATTTAGTGGAAATTCTCATTTGAGGAGCGTGGGGAGTGGACTAGGCGGTAAGCCGTACCACTATAAATCTGTTGTGTTACTTTCTTTTGCTCCTAATTTCTTTGGACCAAAAGTGATATATTATATCTAAATCTAAGTATTTTAAAGGTATACAAAACCTAAAATATTTTCATTAATAACAGACATATAAATAATAAACTCTAAAATTATTATTTCTGGTCTCTGTTAATCCATTTCAGCATTGCTCTGTGAACCTTGGTCGATTCCCAAAATCGACAGGATTGTTCGGGAAAAATTTTCTGCACTACTCTGTGAACCTTGGTCGATTCCCAAAATCGACCGGATT
This sequence comes from Apostasia ramifera, assembly GCA_019297695.1. Classification (NCBI taxonomy): domain Eukaryota; kingdom Viridiplantae; phylum Streptophyta; class Magnoliopsida; order Asparagales; family Orchidaceae; genus Apostasia; species Apostasia ramifera. Next base: position 8,017 of record JAEMOT010000895.1, read on the forward strand.
GTTCGGGAAAAATTTTCTGCACTGCTCTGTGAACTTTGGTCAATTCTCAAAATCGACCGGTCTGTTCGGGTAAAATTCTCTGCACAGCCTTTTCTTATTCAGGTGATCTCTGAACTCAGTGTACTTGGATAATTTGACAAACTTAAGTATACCTCTTCGTATTTCTTCTTTTTCTTAACTAAAAGAAATCATTTTAAATTATTTTTTAATCCCAATTCACCCCCCTCTTAGGAAGTCTCTGGGCCAACATATTACACCCAAGTTCCTGAGTTTAATGCTTAATAACTTACAGGTTCATGTTTTTTAAATTATAACATTAGGGTGCGCGGTCTCGTGCGTGCGTGGAGATCGGGAGGAGAGAGAGAGGGGGAAAGGTAAAATGATAATTTTAAAAAATTTTAATAATAAAAAAATAAAAAAGACTCATTTGATAATTTGTTAAAACTCAGAGATTTCGATGTTATAATTTAAAAAAATATAGACTTATATGCTATTAAACGTTAAATTTAGAGACCTGAGTGTAATTATTTCAAAAATATATATATTGCAAACTCTAGTCATTTCTGCGAAGAGATTTAAAAAATAGGATAAATTATTAATAGGTTTTTATAATTTACTCATAATTACATTTAGGTTCATATTTTTTTAAAATTTTCTATTAAATCCTTACTTTGCTAACATTAAAAATCTTTATAGTTTACTCATAGTGACCTAAACGATGGACCTAAAGATCCTTAAAATATAACTGTTGGGATCTAAATAAAAATTTAAAAATTATAAATTTAATTATAATTATAAATAAATTATGAAGGCCTATTAGTAATTTATTCAAGAAATATGAACATAGAAAATGATCAGAATTTTAAATTTTGCAGCTGTAGAACACCGCATAGCATGAAAGAGACTGCCAACGTTGCAAATAATAAAATATTAATCAGATAATTAATTTAATTGCAAGTTGTGATCGAAATATTTAATTTTTGTAATTTTATCAATTATCTTGTTGACATCTTCAAAGTTTTGTGCAACATGTTGAAGAGTTACTTAGCTGATAGATTATTATAATCTAAAAATTACGATCAAGTCGACGACATATGAGAAAACTGTGTTCAGAAAATCAGACCAAACTGTTCGGACCGATCAGTGTCATCGTAAACTGGCATATCATTCAATCCAATTCGACGTAAAAATGAATCATTTAAGACTGAATTAAATTAATTCTAATATATTTATCATTCAATGACGATGCAATAACAATAACAACACAGTGTAGCCTTAATCCCAGTAGGTGGAGTCGGATACATGAATCTTTTGTTTCTATTGCATTCTATTAACGAACAAATTCTTATTTATATCTAAACGAGTAAAATCACTCGTTATAGTTTCTTGCCATGTTTTCTTTTATATTTTTTTTTTTTTGAATATGGGCAAAATCTAATAACTCGATTTCTCTAACAGGAGCTTCAATCAATCAACAATTTATATGTCTATTCAATGATGATAATAAGCAAAAATAATTAATAAATTTATTATTTTAATTTTTTTTTTGTATCTTTTAAAAAATAATAAATTAATGATTTGATTGATCAAATGGTCTGTCCAACCCTCCAACCATAAACTAGATAGCAAATTGATTCTTAATTCAGTTTGATTTTTAAAATATTATAAGTTCGAAGAAATTTAATTTTGATAAAGGCAGTTCCTTAAATCATACATATGCCTTTTCGATAAAAAGCTATTCCATTCAATCAATAAGGCCTTCAATCGAGATAGCATATTATAGGAATGACAACGGGGCGGGTTTGGGCCAGGTTTATAAATACCCATACCCGCCCCATACCCGTTTCCGCCTCGCCCCGCTTCTAGTTTTCACAAACCCATACCCGCCCCACCCTGTCTCATTTTCTCACTAATGTTAATGAAAATCGAATTATTTTACTCTTTTTAAAATAATAAAAATTATATCTACATGGTGAATATTACATTATGAAAGCAAGGCTTTTCATTTCTTTATTTTCAAAGCACTCTGATTCATACCCGTACCCGCCCCATTTCATAACGGGGCGGGGTGGATTGCGGGTCGCGGGTAAAATTTTAGTACTTATACCCGTTCCATTAGGGGCGGGTCGGGGCGGTTTAATCGAATACGGGTACAAATTGCCACCCCTAAGCATTTTCAACGAAGTATAAAGAAAGCCATGCCTTTAAAGTGACAATATTTGACAACTATAAAAGTGCAACGATATGAATTTGAACGAAGACTGATTACCTTCCCCTATATTGAAGAGTCTCTACAATGGTTTAAAATATTAAATACGTCTATTAATGAGTACGAAGTTTTGGTGTAAAATACTTATAAAATAGATAAAGATTAAAATATTACGAAGAAAACATTGTCAGGAGAATCTCGTCTCCAACATTTACAAGTATTTATGCTTTTTCTTCAACACTACATAAATCGAGAACCCTGAATTTTGTAACTCTTTCTTATTAATCGTTTCAAAGCCGCTATCAAGAAGGCATCATGATTTTTCCCGACTCGGTTCTTCGTATCGATTCTTATTCCTTGTTCTTCATTTCTTTGCTCTATCTGGTTGACTGTGTGAAAGAGTTTCATTTTTCTCATAACAACTATTTTAGGATGCCATTGAAAAAAAAAAAAAGTATGGACTTAACATGAAAAACATGTCAACGTTTAGGAGTCTATATGTAATTTAACCATAGGCCTTCTCTGCTGCCCAAAAGAAGACGTCAAAGCTTCGACTTTTCACCTCCAACCTTTCTCTCCCTCCGCGAATCTCTGCCTCTTGCAAGCTTCGCCGAGGCCGGAGAGGTGGTCGGCCATGGCATCTTCGCCTCCTCCGGCCGTGCGGCCGGCGACCTTGAGGTTCAGGCATTCCGGTATCCCGTTGAGGGCATAGAGAGACGCCGAGATCTTCCTCTCGTACATCATCCTCTTCACGGCAGCGCTCAGCATCGCCGACGTCTCGTCTCCGGCGACGGCCTCCTCCTCGGCCTCCATCCCGCCGGCGATCTCGAACGGCGAGTAGAAGCAGCTCTCGGCAAAACAGAAACTCCTCTCATTCAGATCAGGTCCTAATGCCTTTGTTGGAGGTGGTGCTGATTTGCGTTCAAATTCATGAACCTAAAAATAAAACTTCAGTTTTGATCAAAAATAAAAATAAAAATAAAACTTCAGTTCTAAAAATAATAAAAGAAATAAAAAAAACTAGAAAGAAAACTTATTTGCGCTAAAATTAATTTTATCGAGTTTTGTCGATCAAATGATTGGTGGCTGGCTGCCACATTAGCAGTGAACCCGCCCCGTGTTGAGGTGGCCGCCCGATGTTGGACAGCATTCGGTCGGCCGAAGCAAGAAAATGCTCATGCTAAAGGTAATGTTTTTTAAAAAACTATTTATGTATTTCAAATTCTGGGTTAAAGTTGACTCATTAACAACGGATTAAATTCAATTTGTAATATGATGTATGCTTGGGATGTAAAAGAGCGAAAATAATTGCATGTGATATCTTAAAAGTGGAATAACTAGTATGAAGAGCAGCTTTTAGCAGAAGAATTAAGTATCAATGTACGTATCTTACATATGCTTGAAACTGAAATGAGCAGAAGTGATTGAGTGTGATATCTTAAAGTTAGAATCATCAGTAAAAAGAGTAATTTTTAGTAGAAGAACTAAATATCATAACTTATGCTCGAGATTGAAATTGGCGAACGCGATTGCGTGTGATATCCTAAAGATGGAATCATTGTACAAAGAACAGCATCTAATAGAAGAACCAAGTATCATGTCGTATTCTTGAGATTGAAATAGGTGGGAGTAATTGCGTGCGATATCCTAAAGGTGGACTTATTGGTACAAAGAGTAGCTTTTAGTAGAAAAACTAAGTATCATGATGTACGCTTAATAATGAAATGGGCAAAAGTGATTACATATGATATTCTAATAGTAAAATCACTGGTACAAATAGCAGCTTTTAGCAGGATAACCAAGTATCATGATGTATAATCGGTACTAAAATGGGCAAGAGTGATTGCGTTGATATCCAAAAAGTAGAATCATTAGTATAAAGAGCAGCTTCTAAAAAAAAGCAAAGTATTTTTAAATATGCTCGGGACTAAAATAGGCGATAGTGATCGTATGTGATATCCTAAATTAGTATAAACAGCAGTTTTTAGCAAACAAAATAAGTAGTACAAGAATGTTATTCGAAAAAAAAAAATTCTGAGATATAATCAACAAAATCTTAACACCTAAGGCCTAGTCATAACATAATAGTATCAAAGCAGGCCATCTCATATAACAATGTGATTTAAGAACAATAAAGGCAAAAACTGATAGGCGGCAAAAGTAGTGAGTGTTCTTGAATATATTGTCAGATTACTATTTTAAAATGTTTGTATTATTTTAATTGAGAACTATAATATAAAAAAAATTTAATTTGGATAGCTAGCTAGCTAACAATTTTTTTTTTTTTAAAAATGAATTGTATATGTTACCGACTCTTTTAATTCAGGTATATCACCTAATACTTTAAATATGCAATAATGTTCTATATTCTTTCTTTATTTAAATGAGATAAAAGATTAGATTTTCTCCTACCTAATAAATTGTAAAATTTATAATTATGTATTTAAAGTATAAAGTAATATATATATATATATATTATTTTTGAGTATTAAATAAATAAAATGTCTTTTTTTATGAGTAACATATGTAATTCTATTTATTAAAAATAAGGACCATAGTGTGTGGTATAACATGATAAAATTTATGTGACATATATATAAATGTGAAATGTAACGAAAAAAAAATTAGGAGCAGCTATTCAAGTCTTTTTTACTTGAGGACTAAAATGTAAAAATACCGCAACCTTCTCTTCGCCGGCGTCGGCCTCCCAGGGCTCGTTTAAAAGATCTTTCCGGCGGTCATCCTCCTCCTCCTCCTCTTTGACGGAAAGCGAATTCTGCGGCTGATCTGAGTGGATCGACGGCCGAGCAAAACTTGCGCCGGAGTTGCTGGCTTTAAGGCGGCTGAGGAGGAGGGAGGTGATGCGGGGAGAGAGGTTGCCGCCGCCGCCGCCTTCTTCTCCGCAGGCGGCGGGCCCGAAGTTGGTGCGGGTGTTGGCGCCGCGGAGGAGGCAGGCGGCCTCGTCGTATGCCCTGGCGGCGGCCTCCGGCGAGTCGAAGGTGCCCAGCCAAACCCGAATCTTCTGAACCGTGTCCTTGATTTCGGCCACCCACCGGCCAGACGCCCGCTGCCGGACTCCGACGAAGGTTTTTCCGGACCTCTCCCCGCCTCCCGGCGATACCTTTTCGCCCTGCTCACCCGCTGCGATTTTCCTCTTCCTCGCCATTTTTTAATTGCTCTCATCTTGCTCCGATCGAAAGAGTTGACTGTTTATAGCCTGGGGCAGGGGATGATGTTGGAGGAAATTTGGGAGCAAACAGTCTCAATTTCCAAAATCAAAATTGGGGATTTTCATCGAGTTCTATAAAAATTACGTGTTTTACTCAAATTTTTAAAAATTATTTCAATTAATTTTACACGAAGATCGCTGGAAAATTAAATTGAATTTTGAATCGAATCGAGCTCGATTCGATCTAAATGAGCCGACTAACGAGCCGTTTTTGGCTCGAAAATTTATCAATCCAATCTTGAGCTGGCATAGGATCGGATCGAAATAACTCGAAATCGGATCGATTAAAAAAATAAAAAATATTATATATATATTTATATATGTAATTAAATTTAATATGTAATTTTTTTTAATAGTCTACTGGAAGGCTTCATTAGATTTTCATTAGAATTTTCTCTATAATCATTTAAATCATATTTATTGTAAATTATTTTTTTATTTTTATCTTTAAATAATAGATCAAAGTGAATGGTCATAGTTTAAAATGGATAAAAGATCAAAAAATAATCGAAAGTTGAATCGATTTTGGCTTGAATTGAGCTTGAATCGATAACAAATGAGTCAGACCCAACTCGAATCGAGATCGGATTGAACTCTCCTCATTCATTCTCTGGATTGAATCGAAAACTTTCAATTCAATCTTGAGCCGAGATCGAATTAGCTCGAAATTGAATCATTAACAATCCTGTTAGTACAGAAAAGTTTGTTTAAGTATTATAGAGCTTCAAGTTCGGACCACACTACTATCTGCAGTTTCTAAGAAGAATTTAAAAAATATGTAGAAATAAATAAAAAATAATAATGTTTATTTTCATCTTACTAGAGTGAGTGTTGATTAACTTATATGTAATTCACTTTGAATTTAGTCTAATTAAATATAAAATTTTAAGAAATTTTATACATAATTATACAAAATTTGCTATATTACATTACACATATTTTTGCACAAAACAATAGCTTCAATGTAATTTTTGTGAAAAATTATTTAGAGTACCAAAATATGTATAACAAATATGTAATTATCACAAACTTTTACATAGGCTCTACATGGATTTTTATTTATTTAAAGTAAATGCCCTAAATTGTATTTTATTTTTTTTAAAATAATAATTTAATAATCAAATTAAATAGAGTTCATCAGAAGCGGCTTACATAGAAAAGGTTTCGAAAAATAGAGACTCAAATAACATATTTTAATTTATGTGAGCCTACGTGAAATTGAGGCTATCTCAAAGTAATATTTTAAATTTTTTTAACATAATTTTTAATTTATTAAGAAATTTTAGTTTGCTCAAAATAAATTATTAATGAGTTAAGAGACAATCACTCCAGTTTTAAAACTAATCAAATTAGTTTTTAATTTCAGATAAATTACAAAATAATCTTTCGTTATAAATAAAAATGCCTAATAAAAATATATTTTTTAATTATTAAATTAAATTGGTTATTATACCCACTTAAAATATTAATGTAAATTTTAAATTAATTAAATTAGTTTATTAATTTTAAAAAATATTATTTATTAAATTTTTTATTGATAATAATGGACTTATTTGCGTATTATTTTGAATTAAAGGATCAAGTTGGTAATTTAAAAATTTAAAAAAAAATTAATTATATATAATCTCAAAATAGAGGAATTTAATTGTTATTAAAATAACATTAATTGAGTCGAGTCAGCTCAAATAACTCGTAAATCAACGGGTCGAAGTTGAGCCACCTCGGCTTGAACTCGGATCGTTCTCCGGCATTTTTGCTAGGCTCACGCTTCCCGCATTCCTTCTCTTCAGCATTTTATCGAGCATCTGGTCTGCGTGGTTGCGTTCCTCCTCTCGTCTGCACCGCCTGCCATGACCGCCGTCGACAGAATAGGCGGCGCCGACGGACATGGAGCCTGCTCCGGCGAGCGGCGCTGTGGCCAGTTCTGTCTGGCGGCGAATTAAGTCGGCTCGTTCTGGTTTCGTTTTTTCTGACTCTACGTTACTTTCTCTCGCGCCTCCGCCGTCATATTTTCTAACTCGTTTTTACTTCAGCAGTGTCGAACGAAGACCTAGAGGTGTAAGTTGTTCATCCGCACCGATCTCTGGTCTAAACGTTTGTTTTTTAAATTCTTGGATTGATTCATGGTTTCATCTTTTTATGCAGCTTGCATTTTCTCTGCGGGAAGAACTTGGAGCGTGCGACTAGGATCGTAGATCAGGGAGGCGTGAAAAGGGTGTCGGGAAAACCTAGCGGGCGTTTCGTTTTCTTGGTATCGTCTTCTTCCCCTCTATCTTTCTCTCCCTGCCCTTTTTATCTTAAGTCGAAATCGTTGCTTTTTTTTTGAGGTTGCGGCGGAATCAAGGAGGAAGGAGGAGTACGTTGTTTTTCTGGAGAAGTTCTGCACTTGCCAGTCTTTCTTCTATGATGTTGTTAACAAAGGCGAGCAGCTCTATGTATGTCCCAGTCTTTCCTGCTTTCTTCCTTTCTAGCTTATTTCTAGTTTTTACATTAATATTGTGAGAGACAACTGTAAGATGGGCATTTTTATGTCTTTCTAGTGTAAGCACCAAATTGCAGCTCAGCTAGCTGAGGCCGTGGACACACACAAGGAAGTGAGCGTAACTGACGAAGAATTGGCTTTAATTCTTTGCAGAATCTGATTACTGGCCCACTGAAAATTTCACATGTAAGTTGACTCATTACTAGGCATAATATAAAGAAGCTGTGCAAGTTTGTGTTTGATGTATGGGTGCTATTGTTTTCACTTATGGATACTCTGGGATGCTTCATTATGTTTTTCCTTACGTTCATGCTACATAAAACATATCCCTTGATAGCCTTGTTGTTCTGATTCCGTTGAGATGCCTCGTTCTGCTACAGATGAAGTTGTTGAAGCCAATTGAGCTTTTCCAAAAGCTAGTGATGGAGGGTTCCACAAAGCAAGCCCGCTTGCTTGGCCTAGATGTGGGACATAAATATGTTGGCCTAGCTGTTTCAGATTCTTGTAATAAAATTGCTTCACCATTGAGGTATGTTAAAGAATATTATGGATTTGTTATTTCTTGTTCAGTCTTTTTCAAAGAAGTGGATTGATGGTATGAATGTGACATTAGTATTTGTTCGAGTCATCTTCTAAATGCTTCCTAACCTCTTTCTTGCACAATTCATTACTTTTCAAGAGAATTTCAATAAATTTTTGCTGTTGAATGGAATCATCCTTTATCTTTGATTTAGCTTGTCAAGTAACAAAATAGTTGGATACTGTAGTTAGGAAATGAGCTATACATTCTAAGTTGTCTTATTTTTCGCAGCTGTTTGTTTTATCCGTTTCTTATTGAAGCACTGAGCCGTTCCTGTCTCACTACCTCTTTGACAATGAACATGGTAGCTGAAATATTTTCATGGTTATAGATGCTATCAGAAAATACAGAATAAAGAGCTACCGGTGGGTTGTTTCCTGGTTGCTGATTATAATTTCAACCTGACCGTTATTTTGATTCTATTTTGCATGTTTTAAACTTATGATCGGGATGATCTTAGTTGCTGTGCCTATTGGATACAAAGATTTCTGATTGTTTTTTTCATTTTATTTTGTTCATGACTGTGAAGAAAATGCTTTGGATATGCTGTTTTACTCTGTTTTCCTCCTTTTCCTTTTTCCTATTCTCAGCACAGCATTAAGTCTGATTCACATTTTTTCACTGTTTTGGTGCATATCTTCTGCAACATATCCTGAATTGGTGTTTCATTGGACGTTAAGTTTCTGTTATAGCCTACAATCAAAAAAAGGTTTCTGTTATAACCAAAAAAGGGCCTATATCCTTTATGAATTGTTCCTAGTATTCTATTTTCGGCAAATTATTTTTTCACATATATATTCCTTACTGTTTGATGCTGGTATTATAGTGCTGCAAATAAATTATCCCTCTTTACTGATTAGGGCATCTTTGTGTTACTTCTTTCTCTGTACAATCTAGCTTGGCCATGCTCTGCTTCTAGTGTAGCAAGTTTAATTATATGAATATAGGGAGGAATAAAAGCTGAAATTAAAATTCTTAAAATATTGCAGTAAAGACAAAAAAATTCTATATAAATTTGAAAGATAAATTAGATCTATGCATGATCAGTCCTAGCCATCGGATTTGATCTCCTAAGATCGAAAAGGGCGGAGCTGGTTTCATTATATTTATGACCACGTGTCATAATTACAATGCGATTTTTGTCAATGGGGTGGTGGTGGTGGTTTCAATTAGAGAGAATTGGTTTGCCCACATTTGTGTTAGCTTAGGTTGATTGACGGAGTCAAACCAAGTCCAACCTAGTTTGGCTAGCTTGAGTCTAACTTTAGATAGTCAAATTTGCACCATTTGGAGATTCTGATTAGCCCCTTTATCTTTTAATAAAGGTAGTGTTTGCACATTTTTTTTACTTCAATTCCCCTTAGTTTTTTAAAAGAACAAATGATTGTATTGTTGAGTTAGAATTTAGAAGTATGTTGTTCTGTATTCAAATAAATATAGTTTTTCACAAGTACTATGGAATTTTAAAAAAACTTTTAAAATTAACCAAAATCATAATTCTAAATTGAGCACTGAAACTATCAAAGTTGAAACCATCGAAACCTTAAAGTTGAACCACATTGATTAGTTTGAATATAAACTGATATTTACAACTTGGCACTAACTTTTCTGAAAGTGTGACACTGACTTTTAATATTACAAATTATATGCATGTTAATTACTAGGATAATGTATTTTTTTCTCTTTGTTTGATCTTACACATTGTACAAAAGATATGGCATGCAAGCTGTAATAAATGTTTGGTATTATATCATGTTGCATATTGCAAATTTTACTTTAAAAAATGTATAAAGTGCTTTCCTAGGTCATGAAGAAGTTCTTCAAACAGTTGTTACAACATTATAATAAGAGCAAAACTATAATCAATATGTCGGAGTACATTGGCATTCTAGATCATGCTTTTGCTAATTGCATAGTGATAACCTTTTGTTTTCTGTTCAACAAATGCTTGATAAAGTTTTTGTTTGATAGTTGCCTTTTTCGTTATAGTGTCCTTGTGAGGAAGAAGTCAAACATTGATTCAATGGCCAAAGACTTTCTAACACTGGTATGGTAATTGTTTTTCTACTTTTTTAAGTTTTATAGTTAAGCTAGTATGTCTTTGTATTTATAATATTTTTGTTATGCTTGAAATATTTAAACTTGAATTCTGCCTGATGCATGGGCATGTATTGCTTTTGGTCATTCATTTAATATGACTTAAATCCTAGTCAAGTTCAAGTCACTATTAGTTTGCCTTTATGATTTAGATCTTCAATGAAGTACCTTGATAACGGTTATTACAGTTCAAAGTCAGCATACATTTTTTAAAAAATTCCCCAAGTATTTGGATAACCAACTCAGCCCACATAAATAATCTATTTAAAAATAAACTTTGTGACTGTATAAATGCTCATCCTCACCTGCTTTCTGCTTTGATTGTGTTTCAAATTTTATTCTATGAGTATGAATACAGTTCTCTCATTTAATCGAATGACTGGCTATAATAGTGGATGCCCTCCATCTAACATTACCCATATGAGGACAGGTTTCAAGTCTCTCGATTACGGGACTTGTTGTTGGTTACCCTTTCAATGTGCTCGGTCAAAGCAGTGTAGTGGTATGTTTGAAATTTGTCAACACAGTATCTTAAGCTTTTATTCTCATTGCTTCTTATTTCTATCAGGCAATTCAAGTCAAGCTTTTCATGGAGGAACTTCGAAAGACGGGGAAACTTGATGGTTTGGTCTACACATATTGGGATGAAAATTATACATCAAAGGTGAGGGATTAAGTTTCATAAGCGAAACAGGATAACTAATTAGAAACAGCTTAGCTGCTAAATAACAAATAACCTAGTGCACTTTTCTTATTGTTTTAGTGCGTAGAGGCTTTGTTACAACCATTGAATCTCCATCCTGTAGAGCAGAAAACTGTTTCTGACAAATTTGCTGCAGTGGGAATACTTCAGGTGACAAAATAAACTATACAGTAATTGGTGTTAGTTTTCCTTTATTGCCACAATGGCTGTTCTAATTTCTTGTTCAACTTCATTTATAATCATTTTTAACCCATCTTTTATAATTTTTCCAAGTCTTAGGTAGGGATTTTGTCTTTATTACAACAAGAAAAAAATTATCAAATCCATGTCTGAATAGATGGCAAGGGCTTTGCATTAAAGTAAAGATAAAAAGTTACAATTTCTCTCTAAAAGGTTGCAAAAATCTATGGGAAAAGGCATGCCTCATTGCTCATATAAATCTCTTAATAATTAGCTACAATGTTTGCAATCCTAGGAACAAAGGTACGCGTACTGGTTTGAAAGGTCTTCGTAAGCTAGATGTCCTGAGCCATTGGTCCCCTGTGAATTGTTGCAAATTGGTCTGGCTGTTGGTTCTCCTCCAACCGCTTGACTAACTCCATAGAATCAAATACAAGTCATATGCTATCCATATTGAAGTTCAAAACAGCAACAACAATAAAGCATTAATCCCAACTACTTGGTGTTAGCTTCATAGATATCTTCTCCATTCAACTCTATGTGAAGCTGTGCTCTTTGCTAGTGCCCCTGACTCAATGTCACATTTTATAGTTCTATCTCAAATCTTTTTTAGTTTACCCTTTCATCATTTTAATATTGAGACTTGGATTCCATCTCCTTTACATGCAATGGTGTCTCTAATGGTAAAAAATGGATATGGACAAGCAATATCCTTCTCTTATGTTATTCTTAATCTATCCACTCTCTAGTACAATTATTTTTAATATGGTCTACCCTAGTGTAACTATTCATCTATCTCAACTTTTATCTTAGTTACATAAATCTTATGGCTATTTTGTTACTTCCCAATATCCTCTGTAAATTCCATCAAAAAAGTTCTCTGTAAATTTTATAGAGGAAAGTTTCTTCTTTAAATTTGAATTTATTTACGTTACATGTGGTCATATTGATAGGGATGTTCATTTTAATCGAACTTACTTCAATTTTATGTATTATCGTTATTTTTTTAATTTTTTTTTCCAAACACCACAATTTCCCCCACTCCAATTGAAAATTGTAGTGGTGTGAAGTCGAACTTAGGACGCACTGGTTTTGGGCAAACTCTCTCTTCACTGGGCTAGTAGAAGCTTCATATTTTGTGTATTGTAGTTTGCCAATCTTGCACATAATTGTAAAATAACCTTGATGTAGATTTTATTTATGAAAAATGTTGATTTAATTATTTTATTAATAATGGCATCAATAGTTGTACTAGATATGAAATATAGGAGTGGAATTTAGTATTTACCCTTATGTCCTTATTTATATTTATTTATATGTGTCTATGAATTATGTTAGTCTTTTATCCTTTTAGTAACTCTGATATATCATTTGATTTTATTAGAAATTATCAGAACTAGTTTTTTAAAACTCTATAAATGCCCTTGAATTTTATAGTTATGTTCTTTGGATGAATTAAATGATATATCTTGTTCAAATCTCTCTCTTCCTTTTTTTCTTCCCTCTCTTTTCTTCTTGTTTACTTCGTATACTTTCTTCTCTATTGCCTCCCTTATGTGTTGTATGCCAATTTGGTATCAGAGTTACAGATAGTATATGTAGGCATTGCTAGCCTTAACATTGGATTACATGTTTATTGTTCATTGTCTTCTTTGATCACATTAGACCATTGAGAATCTTTTCTCTATGCAAAAGAGTTTATTTGGCATGAAGTTTTTCGGGATTGGTGAATAGATATTTAACTTTTTTTCAAAAAAATGTATGATGAGAAATATAGTTTGTTTTGGTATAACTTAAAAATTTTGTAAGATGTAACATAAAGATGATTGATGTTTTGAGAATTATGTAGAATTGGGTATAAAATAATGTTTGTATATTTTTGATTTATAAAATGACCATTGCTTTTTTTATATATAATTTTTAGTGAAAAAAGGTCATCGCTAAGAAAGACTTTTCACATTAGGGACAGAGATTTGATTTAAGGTTTTTGATTGATGATATAGGCTCTGCTCGATATAAAGTCTCCCAGAGCGACTCAGCACAATTGTTTTGGGGGATATGCATCTTTGCCCTGGATTTACCTGAAAGAGTGGGACTGTAGGTGAAATGACGAGGATTCACCTACGCAAATGCCTTCGATGATCCCAACAAAGAAACAAGTGGCAGAAGTTATTACCCTTGTCACTCGAGGAGAAGAAAGGAGAAAACAAATCTAGTAATAATGCTACAATTTACCCCAATGTTAAATCCTACACTCACGTGTAACGGTTAGAGGTGGCAATTTTTTACCCAATCCGTGAACTCGACTCGGTTTAACTGGGTATAGGTCGAGCTTATACGGGTCTAGGACATAAATGGGCTGATCCAATTTTGACAAGTCAATGAACCGTTTATTAAAATTAGTATATATTTTTCTTTTAAGTATTAATTTTAATATTGACTATTAGATGTGTATTATGTAATTTAGTTATATTTTTTACTTTCTTAATTAAAATTTATGATTATATTAAATTAAAGTAAAAAATATCAAATTTAATACCTAAATTATAATAAATGGATTGGTAGGTTGGGTCGGGTAGCCCATTTCTTGAACCGGTTGGTTATGAGTTTTGATGCTTGACCTGTTTAATAAAAAGATCGAGTTCAGGTCAAGCTTAAATGGGTCGGGTCAAAAAATAGGTTTTCCCGAATCTGACCTGCCAACTCTAGTAATGGTATAACAATAGGATTTACACTGTTACGCCAAGTTAAGGTTAATGCAGCCCATTCAAACAAATGAGCTAATAGTGTCACTTGGATCGTAGAAGAAATTTATTATATGTTAGATTTAAATATTGTGAAGTCATGTTTGCAAGTCAATGTGAGGGAGTCAATCTCTTTTCAACTAAAGGAGAATGATGTAGATTCGAATAAATCTAAGTAGAATTTAATGATTTTATTATTCAGTGACAGATAATTATATTAGATTTCAAATTTTTTGTTTTGTAGATTTACTATGCTTAGTATTTTATCTTTTTTGTTTTTATCTGTTGATTATATTAGTCTTAATCCTTTTAGTTATTCATAAATGTTTTTTGTTTGAAATAGTATTTTTCATTTTAGTTTTATACGTGAACTTTATAAATACTAAATAGAATTCTATAATTAGTAACTTTGGATGAATTGGATTAAGTTTTCCTTAAAAATCTATCTTATTCTCTTCTTTCTTTGCTCTTTATTCCTTTTCCTCTTCGTCTTCTTATTCTTTGAAGAAATTCGATTTGATATTTGCCTCCTATATAAGGAGAAAATACATGTAAAATGGGCTAGTAAACTTAATGAAAAAGTGATTCTTTTGGGAACTCCTCTTCCTTCTTCAGCTTCTTGGCCTCCTCTTTTCCTCCTAATGAAATCTCAGCGATTGTGTAAGAGAGGGGGAAGGAGAGGGGGGGGAGAGAGGATTCGTGTAAAATGAATTCATAAAATTAATTAAAAAGTGATTCTTTTGGGGGAACTTCTTTTCTACCTTTCGTTTCCTGACGTCTTTTCCTACCAATGAAATTTCGACGAATGTGTGTGTGGAGGGAGAGATCCAAAGACAAGAATTGAGAGGCTTCGACGCACTATACATGATCGACTAAAGGATGAGAGTTCCCAAAGCCCCATTGATCCAAAAGGTGCTACTGTCTCCCGATGAAATCCCTATTTAGTCGAACCTAAGGCAGATCAATGTGGCACCATGCATAACACAAACTAAGGGTGGCACTTTTTTTGTATTTTGCTCGATTCAAAATTGACTTGCTTATATGAAATCAATTTAACTTATAATTATTTTAATATGTATCCAAATATACATATTTACAAAATTTCAAGGTATTTAAGAAATTAATATTTATTATATATGTTAAGATAGTTGATATGACATTAATCCTTTAAGAAATTGTGCTAGGGTTAGATCGTTTCTCGGAAGCAAAGTATTGTGTTATTTAAATACAATGAAAAGTATGCAAGCCTGCTAGATTGATGCCTGGTGTAGTGATAAGTGAGTAAAAATTTCTTCTTTATAATGAATGCGGGTAAAGAAGTTAGTTCAAGCACTAGGATAAGTTAAGAACTTAGATTATAAGTACTTTGACAAGCAAGTTAATGAAGTTAATTGGTTTGTGATTCTTTGAAGGATTAATATTTTATGCTTTCAGGAAACAAATTGGGTGGGGAAAAGTCAAATAAATTAATAGCCTTTAAGCTTTGATATTTGGGTAAAAATGGAACTAGGAATGAACTTAGTATAATTTTGAATAAGAGTTTGAAAGTTGATGTGGTGGAAGTCGTGAGAAATGAAGCTAGAATTATAATTTAAAAAATTATAATCTAGAGGATGACTATTATCATTTTAAGTTTGTATGCCTCTGAGTAGATTTGAATATGTATATAAAGGAAAAATTTTGAAATAATTTTGAAAGAGTTAATAAAAGTGATACTTCAAGAGAAAAGAACATTTATAAAAGGAGATTTAAAAGGGCATATTAGAAGTTTTGTCGAGGAATGTAATGACATTTGCGAGATAAGACTTTGGGAAGACTAAGGAGGAAAGTAAAATTATTTTAGAATTATGCTTAGCTTATGATTTTGTCATTATCAGTGCTTTGTTCAAAAACAAATAGATTAGCATATTATCATATTTAAAAATAAATTTTTAGGAATGCAAATTGATTATTTTCTTGTAAGAGAATAAGATTGCTCGAATTCTAAAGATTGTAAGGTTACTTCAAGTGAAAACTTAACTACTTAATGTCGATTAATGGTCCTATATTTTAAGAAAAATTGGAGAAGAAATAGTAAGTTGAAACAATGTCTTCAGACTTGATGGTGGAATCTAAAGAATGAGAATGAAAATATCTTTAAAAGAGTTTTTAAAAACTTAGATTGTGTGATATTAGGGAGAAAATTATGTTTATGTGGTTGAAGGTTGCTAACTGTATTTATGGTGGGGACACCACGATCGACCGTCGATTCATTCCTGGCAGAGTTTATCGTCGACGGCCGAGATCTAGCCATGCTGCTTCGATCTGGATTGATTGACTATTAGGACAGATTGGGAAAGATGGATGCTGCGGATCGCTGACTCGATAGATTGAAAATCTCCTATTTATTCTGATTGATTGGAGATTCCATTTTGGGATGATTTTATTTCTCGCATTTATTTTGTATTAGTTGTTTCTATTTCAGTAATCATTATTTTAGGCATGTTATTTAGTATTTTCTCGTTTGTGTGAGGAATTTATTACATTATGTATTTTTTTCTTTATTGAGTCAGTCTGTATGGAGACCTATATAAACGCCTCCCTGTCACTCTTATTTTCTTAATGTTGAATAAATCTGATTTGTGTTTTCCCTTGGGATTATTTGATTCTGGAATGAATCGATATCCTGGATAGGGAAGGGCTTAGGCCTTGGGTGAGAATCCCTAAACTCCACCCGCCTCAACTCTTCACTCCGGACTCGATTCCATTCACCTTGACTCCTCATCCATTCACCCGACACCGATCTGACGTGGATGCATCGTCGCGCCTCGACGTCACCGACGGCGCGATCGTGCCTACCACCTGTTACGCCGACGCGCCTCAGTGGCTCCGCCCGCCGCTCTCTGTCCGCGCGCACCCCTCTGTTAGCGCCGCTTGACCCGTGCGCCTGACTGCGTGCCTGCCTGAGCGCGCCACTGCGCGACTGCCCGAGCGTCCCGCTGCACCTGTCAGCGCTCGTCCGCGCGCCTGCCCGAGCGCGTCAGCGCGCCTGCCCGAGCGCGTCAGCGCGCCTGCCCGAGCGCGTCAGCACCCCCCTGCCCGAGCGCGTCAGCACCCCCCTGCCCGAGCGCGCCCGCCAGCGCCCAGNACCCTCAATCCTGTTCCCTATTTCTGATTTATTGAAAATTGAATTGCTCCCTAATCTGAATTGGTAATTTCTCAATTACCTTCGATCTAATTTATTTAAGATTTTAAAAGTAATTGGTTTTTGCGGGCTTAATAAATTTCTCAGTCATCGCAAAATTATCCTATGATATTTCGCATTATTTTGTGAATATTGTGCCTTACAATATTGCTGATCTCTAAACTGCATTATCATTCATCTGTCCCGCATCAAATTTGGTATCAGAGCATTAGGTCAGGTTAGGGCATATTTGCATCTACATAAATTAGATCATATTTATTTTATTGCATGTGCACTCGTTCTGATTTCGAATATTTCATTTCTGACCTTAAACCTACTAGTAGTATGAATCCCGAACTTCGAAGAGCATTAAATGAGATTATCACTAGATTGGATCGTATGAATGGGAGGTTAGACCGACTTGAGGGCCAAAAAAATCAAAACAGTAAAATCGAACAATCTAGGCAAAATTATGGACCTAGAAGAATAGAGCATAACCCTTTGGGTGTCAAGCCTTCTGCGACTCCCGCTTATGTTAGCCGCCCATCTCTTTTTAAAGAGGAAAGGGACAAGGCTGTAGTTGTTGAGTCCTCGCGTGAAAATATCGAACATCCACTACGTTGTTTCCGGTGCCAAGGTTTTGGCCACATCGCGGCTGAGTGCGCCCCCGAAGCCTTGATGATAGAGCAGGTCCCCGAGGATACCCTCCTATCTACTGAAGATATCGAACCGACTTATATAGCTGACCCCGCATATGCTGACGAATACGAAAAGTATGAGGATGAGATGCACGAGGAAGATAGTTATAGGATAGAAGTTGAAAATCAAGTTGAGAAAATAGTTAGAGAGCTAAGTCATAAAGAAGAGCATATCATAGATTTGATAGAGACCGCTAAATCATTTTATTGTATTGGTAATACTATCGATCATATTGAGATGATTATAGGTCACGATCGTTCTGAGATTAATAGTTTTGATTCAGTTAATCATACCTATGCATATCCTCGATTTAGTAAAAATTCGACACCTATAGACCTATATAGGCAAATGGCACATGAGACTGAGTGGTTGGCTACGCGAACGTCTAACTGGTGTGCTGTACAGTTCGCCAGATATTTCTGGAGGACTTTATGGCACCTATTAGGAATCGCGTCTCTCGTGATTTTAACCTATTCTCCACATGCTTATAATCAAAATTAATCATCCAGTAGACACTAGTAAAGTCGTAAATCGAGTCTGCATATATTTAATATCATAGCATGAGTCCATTTGAAATTGTGCATGGTTATAAGCCTAGAGTTCTTATAGATCTCATTCCATTACCTATACATGCTAGGATGTCTGAGTCTACTGAGTCATTTGCCCAACATGTTAGGGAATTGCATAAAGAGATCAGCAAGAAAATAAGTGCCAGTAATAACACTTATAAGAAATTAGCAGATTGTCTCAAAAGAATGCAGGAATTTTCAGAAGGAGATTATGTGATGATTCGGGTTCGACCCGAGCGGTTCCCATCTGGAACTGTTAAGAAATTACAAGCTCACGGAGCTGGTTCTTTTAGAATCTTAAAGAAAATTGGTTCGAACGCGTATGTTGTTGATTTACCGCCAGAGTATGGTATCAGTTCAACTTTCAACATCTCAGACTTGGTGGCATACAAGGAGCCAACAGTAATACCCAGTGATCCGTTTGAGCCTTCATTACCCATTGAGAGTGAACCCTTACCTGAGTGTCCACCAGCCAAATCCACTTACAAACAGGAACAAATAGAGCAAATCCTTGATGAGCAGATAATTCCCACAAGAAATCGAGGATACCAGCGTTATTTGGTTTGTTGGAAGGGCTCACCTCCGTCTGAGGATTCATGGGTTACCAGAGATGAGCTGCAGAGACTTAATCCAGATTTGCTAGAGAGATATCACAGCAGAGAGGACCCCTACTCGACAGAGTCGAGTCTTTCCCACCCGGGGAGAGTTGGTGGGGACACCACGATCGACCGTCGATTCATTCCTGGCAGAGTTTATCGTCGACGGCCGAGATCTAGCCATGCTGCTTCGATCTGGATTGATTGACTATTAGGACAGATTGGGAAAGATGGATGCTGCGGATCGCTGACTCGATAGATTGGAAAATCTCCTATTTATTCTGATTGATTGGAGATTCCATTTTGGGATAATTTTATTTCTCGCATTTATTTTGTATTAGTTGTTTCTATTTCAGTAATCATTATTTTAGGCATGTTATTTAGTATTTCCTCGTTTGTGTGAGGAATTTATTACATTATGTATTTTTTTCTTTATTGAGTCAGTCTGTATGGAGACCTATATAAACGCCTCCCTGTCACTCTTATTTTCTTAATGTTGAATAAATCTGATTTGTGTTTTCCCTTGGGATTATTTGATTCTGGAATGAATCGATATCCTGGATAGGGAAGGGCTTAGGCCTTGGGTGAGAATCCC
>JAEMOT010000895.1:27886-220612 GCA_019297695.1 Apostasia ramifera
CAGCGCCCGCACCCACTGCGACCGCGCCCCCTGCGCACGCACCCGAGCTCGCAAGCGCCCCAGTTGACCGAGCCCTAATCTTTGGGGAAGTTATGTCGTGGTCCCTGGATTCTCTGACTCAGGTACGAATTTCAACAAAGCCTCTAACCTGGTAAAATCGAATAATCTGGATTTTATGCTCGCTTGTGATTTGCTCGAATTTGTTCCACCTGTGCGACCTTTCATTATTGAGCGAATTTAAATTACTGTTGGTTAAATATTGTGAGACCCTCAATCCTGTTCCTTATTTCTGATTTATTGAAAACTGAATTGCGCCCTAATCTGAATTAGTAATTTCTCAATTATCTTCGATCTAATTTATTTAAGATTTTAAAAGTAATTGGTTTTTGCGGGCTTAATAAATTTCTCAGTCATCGCAAAATTATCCTATGATATTTCGCATTATTTTGTGAATATTGTGCCTTACAATATTGCTGATCTCTAAACTGCATTATCATTCATCTGTCCCGCATCAATTTATTAGCAAAGTGAGCTTATGTGACTGACAGTTGCTAATTGCATCTACAATGTAACGAAAAATGTGCTTAGAGAATATAAAAGAAGGACACCAAACAATAAAGATACTTGATGGTTGAATTAAATGTATAAGAAAATATTAAAGGGAAAAAGATTTATTATAAATAATAGTTTAATTACAAGTACAAAGTAAATTAATAAAAATATATAGTGGTCTGATGAGAGTCCAATAAAATAGTTTAATGCAAAGAATATGACTTTTGAGGAGAGGAAGAAGATTTGTATTTGATTTTTATTGATTTATAAATGGCTTATAGTAAAGTTTTGAAGTAATTGTTATGGATAGTTTTGGAAAAAAATGAGTTTGTATTACTTACATTAATGTTATCAAAACATGTATGAAGGGACTGTTATTTGTGTTTTGACATAAAGGAGTTTGACCAAGGATTTTTATATTATAGTTGAATTATATGGCTTAGTTTTAAACTTATATCTTATTACATTGGTTATTGAAGTACCAATTAGGCACATTTAAGAACAAGTGCCTTGGTATATGTTTTTTGTAGATAATATTTTTTTATTGTAATATGACTAGAGATTACGCGAGGTAAATCTCGAATTACTGAGGAATTCCTTAAGACTTAGATTATAAAATTTTTATCTTAATGGATTTAAGATTAAATATATAGAGTATAAATTTAGTTGACATAAAAATACAATTGGTGATCAAGTTATGGAAAAGTGAGCGATTTAGATACCATGAATCAATTATAAAATAATGATAAAGTAGATGATATTAGCAGGATCCAAGCAGGCTAAATTAAATTGAGGAATACGTCTAATATGTTGTGTGATATAAAAATCTACTCAGGCTTAAATGTAAATTTATAGAATACTAGTAAGATAAGAGATATTTGATAATAACTGCAAACTTTCAAAAATTAATATGCAAATAAAATAAATATTGCAGGAATAAGAATACATAAGTAGATGAGTATATACCCAAAAGATGTAAGGACAAATGACTATATCTATGAGAAGATTAGAGTAGTCTCAATTGAGAATGAATTCGAAGAAAGTTGGTTTAGATGATTTAAACATATAAATTGTAGTCCCATAGAAGCTCCAGTAAGTAGAGTTGGCTTATTGAATCTTACTCATATATAAAGAGGAAAAAGAAGACTAAGGGGGCGTTTGGTTCGTTGTTATCTTGGTGTTATGTTATGTAATCTAAATGTCATGACATCTGGATGTTATCTTTTAACTAATAATTTTATAATTTAATAGAAGATTATTTGTAGATGTCATTAAACCAAACAATTGTCTTTTCTAAATAACATAACATAACATCAAGATAACATTGAATCAAACGCCCCCTAAAAAAGATGTAATAAAAAACTATAAGGAATGATCTTTCATATTAGGAGCTAAATGAGTTGTTATTTAATAGTGTGATAGAAACAATGAATTCATGTAGTTGGCCTACTTAGTTTAATAAAAGCTTATTGTTATATGCTATGATAGTAAATATATAATGATTAAAATAGAAATACACACATAATATACATAGGTGAATTTATGATATTATCTCTTAATATACATAAATGTATAATGAATATTTTAATTACAAAATATTGCTTATAATTACGATAGATTTAACTCGAATCAGCTCAAAATCGAAAAATATTTTACCCACTCAAATCAAAGTTGGCTCAAAATCAAT
Source organism: Apostasia ramifera (assembly GCA_019297695.1). NCBI lineage: Eukaryota > Viridiplantae > Streptophyta > Magnoliopsida > Asparagales > Orchidaceae > Apostasia > Apostasia ramifera. Next base: position 30,126 of record JAEMOT010000895.1, read on the forward strand.
TTTTTTTTTCAAGTTGTGTTTGACTCACTCGAACTTGACTCGGAACCGTCCCTACAAACTAGTGCTAAATATCATGAAAAATGCCACCCCATCTAGAAGATTAGATTGTCAAATTTGTATCAAAGTCCTTGCACAAACATTATATTCCTTAAAAATGCTGCTTATAACTAACAGAATTGAATTCAGCGGCTGTTTCTGAGATATTTAAGCTTAGATTGTGGCGTCTGTGTAGATTGGGCCAATTTAGGCATCAAGTGTGTTTTAAGTGCAAAATTTTAAGTGGCTTGTATGTAAACTTTCCCAAATGAATCCCTGTTTTATATACAGGAAAATTTCTTCTTAGTCAATTAGACTGGAAAGTGATACTTTATATACTATTGTATCTGATGAAACAGTACCCTTTCCTCCATTCGACTTGTTCTATGTTTCTTACATATAGTTTGTATGTTCTCTTTTTCTATAGACTTTTTTGTGTAACAACTACCACTATTAAATATTTGAGATGATGTTAGCTAATTTGATCATTTGCTTGAATGGAGTTTTTTCTTGTAGGCCATAATTATTATAGCTTTATATTATTAAATTTTTCGTGAGATATTATCATAAATATCGGTTTATTCTTGACAATTATGCTGATGAGAGAAATGTATTTACATCCTTTTTTTCTTTTTGCCCTGTTTTCATGTGTATGTGCTTTATGAATTTGTACACCTTAATGCATGTATGTGTGCTTTATAAACTTGTACCCCTTAATGTATGTACGTTTATTGCATCTCTAAATGTTGGTATGTTCTATTGCAAACAGTGAAGAACTCATGTGTACACAAACCTACTAAAGGATAGCATGTCATTTCTGTTCCTTAATTTTTGGAAAAAAAAGCTTTTAAGTTCTCCCTCTTTCTGTTGTGTTTGAGGTTGCATTTGTGCTTCTCTTCAGGAATCATGGAAAAGAGGGAAAGAATGCTTGTTTTTATCTGATTGTTTTCATGATCTATATCATTTAATAAATGCTGCTTTGGCGACATTAACCACTTATACAGATTGGTCACTCTGTTTTGAAATAGGGGTATTTAGATCATGCGAATAGAAAATTCAAAACAGAGGAGCAGCCTGAAGAGCTTTCAGCAGGCAAATGACCAGTTTGTGGTGAAAAACATTGGCCTGGAGATGTTTTGCTGCAGAAAGAAGTGCCTGACAAATGGTATAAACTTTCTTTTAAATCTTAATTTAAAAGCATTCTCAAAATCAAAGACTTCATATCTTGGGTGGCCATAACTTTTTGTTGTTGCAGTGTGAGACATTTTTCTTTTTAAATAGGTAAATTACATCTAGCCAGCCATAAATAGAAGTGAATAGAGAAGAGAGATATATGTTTATCCCAACTAGTTTGTTGTTGCTCCTCTTGTATGTGTTTCTGATAATAAGGTAAATGGTACAAAGATTGTGATACAAGGTAATGGTCTTCCAATTGGTTAATTTTGACGAAAGTGACCATAAGCAGTGTGACGTGGTCTGCCATGGTCGTTGCCATCTGTCTCCTCCTCGCTTTAGGTATTCCGATCTCCTCTCATGGGATTAGGTACTCTCTGGCCTCGTTTGATTTTTGTTTTTTTTTTTAAGAAAAAATTATTTTAATATTAGGAAGTGTGTAAAGTGTGTAAATGAAATTTGACATTGTGTAATCAAGCCATTAGTTGTAGGACCAAGATAAAAAACTTGATCTCAGTGATCAAGCAAACCCTAATTCAATGAACAAAACAACATAGAAAACAATAGCCTTAATCTCAAATTAGTTGCGGTCGCCAACCAGTATCCCTTTTCTACGGTCGTTTTTATTGAAAGTAATGTTCTTAGCTAGCACAAGCGACTCAAGGTCTTATGTGATCATCATATTTCAAATCATTTTTTTGGTAATCTTTTCCAATTTTTTTTTTTTATTGTCATGAATTGGATTCCCTCTTATTACGTACCAAATACATCTTAAATTCGACTGTAGATATGTTCAAATCATCTAAAATGTCTTTCCTTTATTTTTCTATCTATAAGTATTATTCCCATCTCTTCGTGATATATTTATTTCTAATGGAATTCATTATATGATTATAGTGTGATCACTCATCTATTTAAGTTTTCATTTCTTAATTAGAAAATATTATGAATATTTTCACTTAACTTTCCAATAATTCCTACCATGCAGCATAATTGTTCGAATGGTTGTTTTATTTTGTTGAATTACTTAGAATTTTTCCAATCCTGTAGAACTTTTATGATGCTTCATTTTTTCTTCAAAAAATGCTTCAAATTTAAGATTTAGTTAAACTTTTGTGATGTTTTCCCTTAAGTAGGCAACAAGAGAAAAAGCTAGAAAATAATGAATGATTGAAATCATCTCGAATGAGTATAAATTAAATCTCAATACTGTGCTGTGACGAAGGTTTATTTTACCTCAAAGACTCTTCTGTGTATCTTAAAAAGAGCGGCCCTGTTTGGCGCGAGGACCAAAATCAGGATTAAAATGGTACTAGTTTAAAAAATAGTAATAATAAATAAATTTCTTTAATTATTTTACATAAATTAATATAAAAAATATTATTTTACTTCACATATTTAATAATTTTTAATAAAAATATTAATTTATTTTACATTCTAGACTAAAATATTCACTTTCAAATATTTTGATCTAGGATGTGAAATAAAGTTAATATTTTTATTGAAAATTATTGACTATGTAAAGTAAAATAATATTTTTTTATATTAAAATTTGTGTACAATAATTAAATAAATTTATTTATTATTATTGTTGTTTTTTTTAAATTAGTACTATTTTAGTTCTGATTTTGTTTCTCGCGCCAAATAGGATCATTTCGTTCATTTCATGTCTGATATGAGTAGAAAGGGCTCCCCCCTGATTACTTTATCTCTGACGCTAATCAAAACTGTTCAATTGCTACCAACTATTTTCAGCACAACCATGAACATTTTGTTCACTTTGTTTAAAAAGTCTCACATAAATTTATCTTATTTCTGTTCAATTTATAATATTTTGATCTCGAGGATATTTTAATTATAAAAAATTATATATTTATCATAAAAGATGAAATATTATGTATATTATATTAAAAATTTACAAAATTAGATTTTTCACATGGCTTAAAAAAGTTATGAATTAAATTATTGGTGGATGTTTATGAATTTTATTCTATTGTATATTAATTATAAGTTCATAATAGAGATTTTTATATTAATAGATTGAGTTTATAATAAATTTTATATATAACTAATCTATAAAATAAATAATATTTGAAGTATAGTATTAAACTTTAAAGTTTAGTTTTTAGTATTACAATAATTTAGAACATAAAATTTAATATTTTGAATTATAAGTTGTGAATTTAGAGATTTGAATTTAAAGTATAGTTTGATTTTCTTTTAAAAATGATGTAAAATTTATAATTTTTTAAGATTTTAGTGTGATGCCCTTATGCGAATGTCCTAACGGTTTTTTTTTTTTTTTACTTTTAAGATGGCATTTAAAAATTCTAATGTGTGAAAACATAAAAAAGTTTGAAGCATGAAGTTGTGGTGCTTGACGTAGGTAGGGATGGTAATTTGTACTTATATTTGATTAAACTGTTTTGATCTTCTCCTAATGGGATGGGTATGGGTATTTAAATTGCACTCCTGATTTGCAATCGTGACCCGTCCTTTCTCATTATGATTCAGTCATATTCGCCCTGCCCTGTACTTGACTCGATGCAATTTAAAAATTTTAAAAATCTGATACTCAAATAATGAATTACATGAAAGTTATTTTATTTTACTTTTATAGTAATATTAATTTATTTTTTTAAGTATTTATATTTAGAGTTGTAGTAGTTATGTTTTAGTTTTATAATTATTTTAAAAAAATATTTGTTCTTTTTAAGGATGAGAAAATTTATTTGTTCATATTCAGAATTAAAAAATGGCTAAATTTGTATATAAATTTTGAATTTATTATGCAATTAAAATTTCATTTTAGTTGAATTATTAAGGAAATTAATATGTAAAATTTTGTGTATTTTAATGTACTTGTATGATGTTTTTTGTAAATATTAAATAACATTTATTATTTTACATGGACAAATTTATGATTCGGGTGGGTCAAGTTCGGGTGGAACTTGTCACACAGAGAGAAAATGGGGCGGGGCGGGGTGTGGCAGAAATGAGTATGGGACGGGTATATGTAATATGGTAGGGTGGATATAAATATTCATAAATACACTCCAAACCCGCTCTATTGCCATCTGAAGATGCAGGGGATGTGGAGCATCAGTTGCTTCAAGTAGGCCTGTGCATTCGGTTTAATTGATTGGTTTGGTGACCAAACTAAAAAAAAGGATTGAGTTCGGCTTTAGATTTAATAAATCAAATCAAACCAACCAAATAAATATCGGTTTGCTTTTGTTTGGTTCGGTTAAAATCATATTTTTTATCTCAAATTTTTTTTAATTTTCTTATAATGATATTAAATATTGATATATTAATATGATTTAGATAATAGCTTTAGTATAAGATTAATTTAGCGTAATAAATAATTTAACTTAATAATTTAATTGCATCACTAAAATAAACTGACAAAAAATTTAGAAGAATTCAGAAGTAATTGCACATATCATTACATCAATATCACAGTATAATCAAAGTTATATAACAAAAATTTTATCTGTTTATAAAAAATAATGAATATTTTTTTAAGTTTTCAGATAATCTCCGTTGTAAGAATTCATCCTAATTACCACATTTGAAAAAAAATACACGATACCGTAAAATTATATTTATATGTGGGTTATTTAATAATCGATTAATTTGGTCGATTTGATTTTCAAACATGTGAAATCGAATTCAAATCAATTAACTAAAATACTCAAAATATCAAATCATCACCAAATCATTAGATTCTAAATCAAACTAAATCGTTAAATTTAAACAGTTCGGATCAATTTTTCGATTTAAATCATAATTTCACACCGCTAGCTTCAAGGAAAGAAGCAAGGACAGCTAATTTCAGACTTGTTCCAAGTTTAGATCTCTTCATGATTGTGCTGCTTTATGCCCTTTTCAGTTTTCTTGTCTTGAATTATCTATTTTTCAAAAAATGTAAAAAGTGAGTAGCTCTTTATTTATTACATTAAAAATAGGTCAATTCTTTAATATTTTCATATTACATATATTAAATATCATAAAAAGAATATTGACAGAATTGAGTAAATTGCATTTGGGGCTCGAGTTTAGATGAGCGTTGCAAATGTCTAAAACTTTTTAAAATCTTTTAATGTAGGTTTCTCAGGTAGCATTTATGTCGCTTTTAGGTCCATGAAGTTGGTTTTTATTTTTATTTTTGGATAATTACCTACATGCCATATAAATCTTCATGTATTACATCACACACACTTTCTTCACAATCTATAGTGTAAATTTTGTGAAGAAAATGTGTGTGGTGTAATATTAAAAAGTTTGTGTGGCATGCAGGTAAATGCCCTAAATGCGATAATTCTTATACTTGGAGGCTTATTTGCCCTTTGTGGAAAATTAGATCTAGGGGAACTTGCCGTACTTTTGATGACCCATAGTTGGAACGTGTTCCACTTTTCAAATAGCCAATTTATGTAAATATGAATGAAGTTATACCGCACAATGTTAAAGATCTTATGAACGTAAAATGAAACTAGAATCTTCAAAGCCTTGAACATAGATTTGATCATGATCAAGTAAGTCGCATCACTCAAGATAGGGGTGTTGGGTTTAGAGAATCAAATCTCGGTCATGGTTTATTGTTTTTTTTTATGATGTATGTGCTATGGTGTCATCCCTATTAGAAGATAGTTGATTAGCAGATGAATTTAACAAGATAACATAATTCTTCAAAATCTATTTAATTTTTTTTTTTTAAAAAAATAGAGGTTATTGGTCCTATGGCCAATAAATCATATCACATAAAATTAAAAATTAAAAATTAAATTTATTTCACATATTACACGTATTACTAAAATAATAACTAACTTATATCACATACTTCACATATTCCAACATAATAACTAATTTTATTTCACATCATTCATAATTTTTAATAAAAATATATCTCTATTCAAATTTAATTTTAATCTTTTTAAATTTAACATTATAAACAAATAGATCCTGTGTGATTTATTAGTACAAATAGTTTTTTTTAATAATAAGTACAAATAATTCTAAGAATGAAAAAAAAAAAATTAAGCTGAAAAAATTTTGTTGGACACATCCTTAGAAGCCTAATAGGGCCCAAAAATAAATCTCATGCAAGGAAATTTTCTTTCTATTGGACGTTCGAATATTGGGACGTCTAATGGGTTGCGCCACATATATGTTGGGCCCCGCCTAGTGTATATGTGGCGCGCTTCCATTGGATATTCTGATGTTCGTACATCCGAATGAAAGAACATCAATTAATTTATCAATCACATGAAAATGACAAATTTTTAAAATTTAATGTCAGCATTTTTGAACAAAATCGACTTTCTCCGCAAAAAAAAAGTACATGGTAAATAGATAAAAATCCTTGTATTACACAAAATTTATTTATTTATATATTTAGCCCCCAAACAGTTTCTTTTTACATATCATCACTCAAATGTTTTATATTTATATACAAACCACTGAAATAATTTTTATTTACGTTCTTCATACAATAAAAAAAAAATTTATTTACACTTAAGAGAATTCCTAAGTTCCTATTATTAAAAATCTATATGGTCAACTTTGGGCCTTAATATATATATATATGTAGACAAATTTCAAATGGCAGGAATGCAAATACAAAATCTTTTGAGCAGTATATATATGTAAATATAAAATTTTGAATGGCATGTTTGTAAATATAAAAAATTTTGGTAAATATGAAATGTTTTTATAAGAAAACAGGAAAATGGGCCATAATGATCCGGCCCATTTTATCATTAATTGGGCCATTCATTATTGGTTTTATTTAAAGCCCACAGATTCCAATCGGCCCATTGCTCTTACGAAAGCTCTCTTCTCCTTCCCCGCACTCTCGCGCTTCCCTTCAGTGCGCTCAGAAGGAGCTGCTCTTCCGTAACCCTAAAACTGCTTTAGCCAGCCAACCTCCTCCACCCGCTCCTTCGCTTCTCACCGCCGGCGGATTTCAAGGCGATCGAAGATGTCGCTTCGTGTGCTGAACCCTAACGCCGAGGTCCTCAACAAGTCGGCAGCGCTTCACATGAACATCAACGCCGCAAAGGGCTTGCAGGACGTCCTCAAGACCAATCTCGGCCCCAAGGGCACCATTAAGATGTGCTGCTTCATCCTTTTCTTCTCTTCCCGTCTACATTTCCTTTTTCTATCTCTAGGTTAGCTTTTTGTGTGCTCAGGCTTGTCGGAGGAGCAGGGGACATCAAGCTGACCAAGGATGGGAACACCCTGTTGAAGGAAATGGTATTTGATCCCTCTTCCTTAAACTAATCGTGGTGTTTGGGAGATTTTAGGTTTTCATTTCCTTAGAAGGTAAATGTTTCTTGTATGATCTGCAGCAAATCCAGAACCCGACGGCAATTATGATCGCCAGAACCGCAGTTGCGCAGGATGATACGAGTGGGGACGGCACCACCTCTACCGTACTCTTTATTGGTGAGCTGATGAAGCAGTCAGAGCGGTATATTGATGAAGGTTTGTGATACTGATCTTAGCTCTTAGGAGAATTTCACTTCAGATTTTTTTTGTTGCATAGTGTGATTGCTCTTATGCCCCGAGAGAATTGGCTGATTCCTTTCCCAGTGATCGCTTACTTGTTAATGGGCTTCTCTGGTTGATCGTTAGCTACATCATTGGCAGCCACGTACCATACTTATGAAGGCTAATGATGCTAACTGATGCACTGAATTTACTTTCTTTTTATTTCCTTTCATATAGTTGAGTATTCAGACATTTTTGTGGGCACTCGTTTATGTTATGAAATGCACTTGTTGTAGGAATGCACCCTAGAGTGCTTGTTGATGGGTTTGAAATAGCTAAAAGGGCAACTTTGGAGTTTATAGAAAAATTTAAAACACCAGTTGTTATGGGTGAGACACCAGACAAAGAGATTTTAAAAATGGTTGCAAGAACAACCCTTAGGACCAAGGTAAACTATTTTTTCTACATTTTTCCCCTCTCCCTCTTTGTTACTTTTTACCTTTTATAATCTAATTATGATATGATATAATTTTCTTATTCTTAACTTGTATAGTTATATGAAGCATTGGCAGATCAATTGACTGACATTGTTGTTAATGCGGTAAGAATTTTATCTGATATTTGTTCTTAACTTTGTTTTATCCACTAGTTTACCTTAAGCCGTTCACATATTTTGGTACATTATTTATCAGTAAACTTCATTTTATAGATGAAAATGGAAGTTTCTCTTTTGCCTTCTATTTTAGTGATAGTATAGGAAATTATATTGGCAAAATCATGCAGCGAATATTTCTCTTTTAGGATGATAGATGGACATGACTTTTGTTTGTAATGATGAAATGTTTGGACCAATATCCCTCCTTATCAATTTAAAACTTAACTGAATATGTAATCCTGTATGAGTGGCCTTGGAGTTTCTTAAATCAGATCAAAACTATCAGGCACTGGTTTTTCTACCCTTTTTTGTCTTGGTAGTTATCTACTTTATAACAAAAAGAACGCATTATCAAAATCTCTTTGGCATGATTGTCAGAGTAGATTGGCTTGTTTGAAATATATGAATTTATTATTTTTTATTGCTGAAGCTTTAGTTGGTCATATAGCCACTAAGAAAGTACCTTGTATTCCTTAATGCTTGTAAATTTTTTTGATAGTGCTTAATGCTTGTAAATTTGATTATCTGGCACACTCAGTTATAGTTGTTCTGAGAAAGTGAATATTTTGCAGACGAAGGGCATTGTTATTTACATAGTAATTCCAATGTACCACACTTTTTTTGACTCATTGACCTTTTGAAAGTAGCAATTAGAACTTTAAAATCATGAGAAAACTTTAAAAAGGAAAACCCTTTTTTGCAAATTTGTATCATATTAAATGATCATGTTACATGTTTCATATGCTAAATATCTCTGCATATAGTTTGTTGATACTTGAGGACTTGTACTTGCTACTCGGGCACGTTGAGGATTAGTTACTTGGACACATTCTCATTTATTCTGTATTTACTAGCATATCTCACCTTGATCATCTAGGCCAATTTTTTTTTCCAATCACTTAACTCATGTTCAATGAAAGTTTTTTGTTTTCATAGAATGATAATCACTTCTTTGCAAGTACATTTGTACTTTATTTTTTCTCTCCCAGTCTTCTAGTTATTCTAGCGAAATACAGTCTGTTCAGTAGAGGAAGTGGTAGACTAAAATGACTTGGGATAGGTTCATATAATATGACATTAGAGTTGAAAGGTGAAGAGAAATGTATGGAGCTGACCCACTTAGTTTGGGATTAAGGTTTATTTTTTTGTTCCTGTTATGGTTGTTGTCATTGTCGTTGTATGTGGTGAAATATCTTTATGAAAATCTTTTTTCCTGTGTCAAGGATACTTTAAGTTTTTCTTGCTTTATATGTACAATGCTTTACCTTGTCGCGACTGAGATATTTGATACTGTTAGGTGCTCTGTATCCGCAAACCTGATGATCCAATTGACCTGTTTATGGTGGAGATAATGCACATGCGTCACAAATTTGATGTTGATACTCATTTGGTATGTGCTTGATTCATATTCTTTAGCTAGATTCTTGAGTGTAAACCTTAAACCTACTTTCTCTTTGAGACAAATAACTATCATATTCCTATTGCTGCAGTGCTTTATTAGAATCTAGGCCAGGCAGTTATAAATAACTATTCTACACTACAAGTTATATTGGAAGAAGCTGAGCTTATATAACGTTATCTTGTCTAGTAATTAGGTAAGACCAGCTCATAGTTTATACCTTGTTGATACTGTACTAGTAAATATCGCTACTTAGGTTGTAATATGTCCCAATGGTTTAAGGAGTCTATAAGTATTTTCTCGCCAATGCTTCCATATTTAAGGTAGATAATTTGCCATTGTGCTTTTTCTGATATCTCTCTTGAGTTAACTTGAAAGTTGAAATTAGGTTAATCCTTTCCATTCCAGGAGTTACAGGTTGTTTGCTCTTCTTTGTTCATTGTGATATTTATTGTTATATTATCTCGTCAGGGTTCTAGCATATTTAGTCTGGATATTACCATGTCCATTTGGTTTATTGGCATAATACCTTTTCGTATACTTTTTAAGCAGGTTATTTTTGGGAAACTCCATGATATCTTTTTGTTTTTTCTATTTCATTTTTTCCTTTTATCGTTGTTTGACATTCATAAGCCAAGCCCAAGCTGTTTGGGATTAAAGCTTTGTTGTTCTTGTTGTCATTCAACTGAAAGGTTGTTATGTCGGAGTAAATGCCAGAGACACCTGATAAGCAATTCTTTTAGTATATTTTCTGTTTGAAAAAGCAAATGCTGAACACGAACATATAATTATAAACCAACATCTCATTTACACTAGTGTCATAGAATTGAGAAAATTGGAACAGCCAATAAACACCAGTATCTCAAAACCAAAAATAAGAACCTTATGGTTGGATGACTCATTTTAAGCTTTAAGGTTTGCAACTGATATGTTAATCCCAATAACATAGTGTCCATTGATTGATTGAACCTGACAGTTGAGCGTATTTAATTATGAGTTTTTTTTTCATTCATTTTACCTGACCTGCATTGTTGGTCTTTTCAGGTTGAGGGTCTTGTCCTTGATCATGGTTCTCGACATCCTGACATGAAAAGGAGGGCAGAGAATTGTTATATCTTGACTTGCAACGCCTCATTGGAGTATGAGAAAAGGTAAGGACTTAACTGGTCTATCATCTTGCCTATAGTTGCATGGTAAATTCTACCTTGATTAATAATATGATAGGTAGGGTGATCGTCTTATTTGGTGTTTTCTTATTCTGATTATTCAGCGGGTTCTCTAAAGTTTTTCTAACATTATGTGCATGATTTTTGCTCTTTGCAAATGTTTGAAAAGGAAAGTATTGGTATGTTATGTGCATGGTGTCTTCTTAAGAATTTGATGATATTGTCATGACTTAAAACATCATGTGAAACTTTTTCATCTGATCTTATTCCTTGTGCAAATCATGACAGGCAAACTTCATTGATTTGTCTATCGACTTATTCTGTTGCATAATATATGGTTACACAACATTGTGCCTTCCATTTTGGAATCTAGTCACAATGACATTCTTGACAAAATAATAGGTTTATTTGTATTTAGTGATTTCAAATAATCCTAAATGTTATATTTTTTATCTGGGCTGATCTGGCTTTTTAGACCATGATAAACATGATTTTAGTAATTGTTTCTAGAAAATTGCTAGAATAGAAACATTTTAGACATGTTTTTTACCATCAACTTCTAGAAAATCACTTGAAGGGACCATTTCAGACATGCTTTTCCTAACAGCTTCTAGAAAATGACCTTTAAGCAACATTTTACTTGTTCTTTTGCCAATGGTTTGTAGAAAATCATATGAAGGACCCATTTTGGATATACTTAACATTTAAACCTTATGCATAAGCCTATTTTACTCAATTATCTTAAGCAGAAACATGGTTCTTATTTCAAGGAATGTTAGTAACTGTTTTAGGTACTGTTCTGGAAATATAATTTCAAACAAATATTCCTATCAAGAAAAAAATTCAAACAAAGGGTGCAATTCTTTGTTTGTTTGGGAGAAGCTAAGATGTTATTCTTGGGCCACACGATTTTTGTGCTGCTCATACGTTTTCTTCTCAGTGAAATAAATGCAGGATTTTTTTACTCGAATGCTGAACAAAGAGAAAAAATGGTTGCTGCTGAAAGGCGTCAAGTTGATGAAAGAGTTAAAAAAATCATTGAATTGAAGGAAAAGGTAAAGCTTTATTTAGAACTGTTTGAATAATTTCAGGAAATTTCTCAATTCTTTAACAAATATGCAGGTTTGCTCTAGCAGTGACAGTAACTTTGTCGTGATCAATCAAAAGGGAATTGATCCTCCGTCCTTGGATCTTCTAGCTAGAACTGGGGTTAGTCATGTGACTTCAATCAGTTCCCTGTCTTAATAATTTTGTCCTAAAGCTTTTAATCTCATTGGTAGAATTGTAATTGGGCTATTCATTCAATGAAGTTAAATGCAAAATCTTTTAATTTAAAACAAGGGGGGATTATTGTTTAGACATAGGATGATCAGAACAATGCCTTGCTAGTTTCCTGTCTGTAAGTATGAGGTTCAACATATTTAGCAGGAAATGTGATGTGAAGCAATCTTCTATTTTAGCATCGATGATGGTTCATTCTTCATCTTTTACATCTTGTCTGCATATAAGCTCATGATGATTTTGTCTTTCTCATATTTAATGCCCTTCATAATAATGGAGATGGATTTAGCATGTTAGAAAATGTTTGCCTTCCAGGATTTAAAGAAATTTGAAGTGGGCTGTTGGTGACGTAGACTACTGATTAACTTAGTTCACAAGAATATGGAAGTTGATATCCATTTTTGTGATATACGCTTTCTGAAGAACACACTTACATATGATTGTTTATATGACAATTACACCTGCTATAAACAAGTGTTAGTCGTTGAAGTAAAGAATATCTTGGGCATCTAAAGAAAAACTTTGAAAAACAACATTCAGGTCTGCCTTATTTTATTGATTTGAATGTATCTCAATGGAGCAGTTACAACAAAATTTAGTATTGCAGACATGAGAATGTCAAGGTGGATATGTAGTTAAATTGAAATTGATTCGGTAAGAAATGACTATTAGAAAGAGTTTATTAATAACATTTATTCAATAGAAAATTATATGAAATAGACGTGGGGGGGGGGTAAAAATGGAGAGTAAAAAATGCACAATTATGACGGGTAAATAGTATTATAATAAAGCATATAAACAATGATTAGGCTAACAGTATTTTAGTTGGAGGTTATATGGGAAGAGTTGAATATACAAAACTCATCTCCAGGTGCTGAATTAGAGAGGAGTTGCTGGTGAAATAGATTTATAAAGTTGATCCTAAATAACTGAGATTTAACTATTGACGATGGTGATTTATTATTTTTTATGTTCTTTTCATATTGCATGAACAACAATTATGAAAATTTTTCAGCTTATTAGTTTTCCTTAATATCCATTCCAATTCTGTTCTTTTACTGCTTCAAAATCAAATTTCCACTGTTTTAACATGTCAAAATTCCGATGCCATTTTTTCGTGAGTTTCTTACGCACACCGTTTACTTTATACCTACTTCAGTATCAGTTCTATGGATATTCTACTTTACTAATTCTGTTGTGCTTAGACAAGTTTGACTTGTTTCCTGTGAGGAACATTGCAAGATTCTATAATTATACTCATGTTTTGTTATCTTTAAGAAATATCAAATTCTCTGTTGGTATTTCTTAACATATTTTTTACGTTTGTGACATTGGCAGATTATTGCCCTTAGAAGAGCAAAGAGGAGAAATATGGAAAGGCTGGTATTAGCTTGTGGTGGTGAGGCTGTCAATTCTTTTGATAACTTGACTCCTGACTGCCTTGGTTGGGCTGGACTTGTGTATGAACATGTCCTAGGGGAAGAGAAATACACCTTTGTGGAGAATGTGAAGAATCCTCACTCTTGCACAATTTTGATTAAAGGTTCCTAGATCACCTACTTTCTGAATTCCCTGCCTTTTCGTGCATGTGGCTTTGCAAAATGATTTTGATGAACAGTTAGATTTTCTTTCTCCCCATCAGTTTATTTACCATCTTATTCTGTTCAATGCAGGACCCAATGATCACACCATTGCGCAAATTAAGGATGCTGTACGTGATGGTCTTAGATCTGTGAAGAATACTCTTGATGATGAGGCTGTTATTTTGGTGAGACCTTGATACTCAAGATATTTTAGCCATACCTTACTTGCAGCCCTTCTCCTTCATCTATTATCTGAGTAATATTATTTTCAAAATCATCTTGATGCTGGTTTATGTCCTGCTTTTAGCTAATGTATTACTGGATAGTGGGTAGGATTGGCAGCACTTCATTCCCATTTAGTAGGAAAATACCTTAGTCAGTGTTGTTTGTGAGTTGTGACTAAAATCTTGTAGTAGTATATTGGTTTGCACTTCTAGTCTTGTTTCCTTTGAATTCTGCCCTGATTCAATTTTTCGACAACTGAATTGGCAGATTAAACTGTCGTGTCTTTGGATTTTATTCCATTGTGAAGTCTTTATTGATGTCTACTTGTCTGGCTAAACTAAAACTAATTGTAATATCTCGCTGCATCTGTGATGTTAACATAGTGGTTTTACCAGCCAAGTGCGAACTTATCTAAGTAGAATTTACAGGTTTATACGTCAATTTTTTGTCTAATTATTGTCCTCTCTGGTATCATATTTTGACGACCAGGACTGGATTGACTTTATCTTTTCTAAATACATGGTGAATTGAGCTGCTGGTAATAGTGTTTTTTATCTTGATTTTTTCCCCCTTCACTCATGTTGTTTGGATGACATGACTATCCATCTTTAGAGATTTAACTGGATGTAATAGATTAATAACTGAGTTTTTATTAATAAAATTGACTAGATTATTTTACCAAGGCTATTTTCTGAAGCTGCTTCAGGTTCTGCTTTTTGAATTCACTACAGAAATGGAAATTTGTGAATCAAATAAAGTTTATCTTTCTTAAAAAAGATGGCTAAGCTTTATTGTTTCCAAATAAAGTTTGACAAATCCCAAATGAAACAATTTGAATTTTACATAGGGTTTGGCCATTCTCTGGTAAGTGGGAAGGCAATGAAACAATTGGATCAACTATAAGATGCAGTTGTTAGATTGCTTCTGTTGGAGAAGAAATTGATAAATCTCTCTAAAAGGGCTATTACTAAGTATAAATAGTGAGAGTGTGATGCAAAAGTGCCATAAATAAATAAATAAACTAGTCCAGTACAGTTAGAAGACTACTTGTCTAACACCCCCTTCAAATATATTGCATAACAAGCTAATAATAGTAAAATTTGAAGAAGCCAAGGGTTTTGTGTGGACATCAACAAGTTCCTTGTGCTATAAAATGGGGGTGTAATAATCTTCTTTTTAAGCCCAATATTTTTAGTAAAATGACAACCAACCTCAATAAGCTTGGTTCATTCATGAAATACGTGATAATTGACTATTGCAATGCAGAATCATTGGTTTATTGACATGATAATTGAAATCCCCTAACATCATTTTAACCCACATCATCTCAAATAATTAGTATCATAGCTCTATAGTTAGTTTCAATATTTGACCTAGCAACCACCTTTTGTTTCTTACTTTTCCAAGCTATCAAATTTCCACCAATAGATACAGGAAAACAATGGTAGATCTCCTATCAAGCACAAATTCTATATAATTTAGTATCTCAAATGCACTTCAAGATTGCGTGCATTTTTTATAATATATCTTCTTTTACAGACTTTTTGTTAATCGTTTCCCAATATTGTTGTTTAGCGTTTGGCATATACTAGCTAACAATCCCAACAACAAAAGAAATATCAAGATTAGTAACAATTAGATATATTAATTTGGCAACTATTCTTCTATGGTTATTAATATCCTTTAACAATCAAATATATTAAATTGGCAACTACTCTTTTGTAGGCAAAAAACATCCTCTAAGAAATTTCTTGTTAAGACAGTTCATTGATGTTGTAGTCTTTAAGCAAAAACATCCTAAATTTAGATAAAGAAGATAGAGACTAGGCAAAGCATCAAAAAGACAAATAATAAATAATTGAATGTCACGTGAGAATATAAGGGATGAGTAGTATTTTGGTTATCTTTATGTAAGGCTATAAGAAGGTCCAATAAAATGATACATGTTTGATAAAAAAAAAAGAGAGGTGTTGTGGAAGCAGTAGGAGCAAGAGGACTAGTTAGTGTTGCTGCAAGTGGATGATTTCGTCAAATGGTAGTTCTGTAAAGGATAAGTGGGAATAGCAAGAGTAGGTGGAGGAAGTAGCACAAAGGGATTAATCTAAGTTGATGGTTCACAAAAGAAGGTGTTGATTTTAAAGGAGGATTGCATTAGCAGGGAAAAGGAGGTAAAAGCAAATTACATGTCCTCAGGAGCATTATCAATGAGAAAAACTTTAAGTGAAATGAAAAATTGAGCACTTCAAAAGATACAATCAAGTCATTGAAGTGTAGTCATTAAAAAATAATAAATACCAAAATCCCAAATAAGTGGTTATAGAATTTGGACACCAAATGTCATAATGCACTAAAAATGTGCCAACTTGTTGGTCTGAAACGAAGTGAAAATTCATTCTTTGATGCTTGTCGAATTCACAAGCTTCATACTCACAATTCGACTTAGATGAAGTAACAAGAATGGCTGATGCCAGATGCTCAGCGGAGGCTAATGAAGGTGTTAATGCCACTTGTATGTGGGTAATTGTGGAAGCCTAAAGAGGAGAAAAGGTTAGAAAACCCACTCCAAGCAAGCAGTACACCACTATCCTTAACACCATCAAACATCTTATTTTTTGGAGGTCCTAAAAACATGCTGAGTGGGATGAAATATGATATAACAATAATGCATTGATGTGAGTTTACGAATTGAAAATAGATTAATTGGAAAGTGTAGGGCATAAAGAATGTTATGTAGGTTGACAGGGTGGAGAAATGAACCCTTTTCTAGTGGCGTGGGAAAGAGAACCATTGGCAACTATAATTGTCTAACTAGAGGTAAAGAAAACAGAGCAAAGTGGGAGACTAGTTGTCTATTACCAGATATGTTTGAAGGAGCTTTGGAGTCAAAAATGCAATTCATATCCAAATCTACAACAACAACAAATCTTGAAGTTGTGGAATGGGAGACAGATTTAGTACTTTTGGACATAAAAGTCAAGCAATTGCAATCCTTCTGAGATGGGGTAATGGATCCTAATAGTGAAATCCAAGATGCAGTAAACATGCTGGGCAAATATGGGGTAGCCAAACTCAAGAGAAAGGAGGAACTACGGAAATACTAACGGATTCTGTTGGCAAATGTCAAGACTCTAGTGAGAGTAAAGTTGAGGGCAAGGGTATGGTGAAGTGTGAGAGGCAAAGATGTGGTTACGGAGGCTGCTTTGATATATTGGAGAAGAAAATCAGTCCATCTCTTTTAAAAGGCTCTCATTAAGTATATATGGTGAGATACAAAGTGATAATACAAAATAATTAATTGTTCCAACACAATTAGATGACTACTCTTATAACAACCTTTATCATTTATTAAAAGTGTGCATTAGTACCCGAAGAACTGAGAACCAATCAAAAATTTAACCGAATCAATGAACTTGGGTTAGATCTAAATTTGTTTGGGTTGGTTCTGGGTCTTAAAATATTTGGAATTGATTATACGGTTCGGTTGAGGGGTTTAATGTATGGATCTACTAGTATCGAATTGACCCAATTTATATAGGTGGTAAAATACAAAACTCCAAAATAACTTATATCACTCAACCTTATGTAATTTCTTTATAATTTGATTTTAAACATGATACATTTGAAATCTCATTTAGGGATATTAAGCAAAGTATTATATCTTAATGCTAAAGGTTATTTTTTTGAAATTTGTAATTAAATTTTTAGTAATACATATGTTATATGACCCAAATTTAGATTCTATTTTTTTTACTGTCTTTGGTTCTATCACATACATTCTAACATTAAAAATTATTTATCGGACCTAACCCTACCCAAACCTGATCCGAACCCAATAGTTTAAGTCTAAGTCGGGTTTATGGATGCATGGGTTGGACCCAGGTATATGTATAGTGGAACCAACTTGGCTTGGGTCAGGTACATAATAGGTAGGGAATTGAACCAAACTGGTCCATGTACACTCCTATCATTTATCATTTTTGTATTTGATATGATGCCTACAGGCTGTATTGAATTGAATACCAGTAACAATTGGTTTTAGGACTGGAAATTGACACGCACTTAAATCTACTTGAATCACATATTTTACTTACAAATAGTGGAATTAGGTCTAGAACTCCACAAATGTTGAAAAGGGATTGGTTTGTTTGTTTGTGGTTTTGGGAGATCTGAGTAAATTAGAGTGTTTTGGAAAACAGTAATATTTGAAGAATTTAACGATATCTATGAAATTTCTCCTTTTTTCTTTCTTACGTTAGCTATGTGTGTTGTCTCATCAACTATTGTAGAGAAATTGCTGAATTATATCTTGATCAAGATTGGTATTTGGGAGGACCTTTCATGCATATGGATGCGTTTGAACTTTGTATATGTTACCTATCTGGTTGTTAAAATATCTTTACTGAGTTTTAGTATTTTCTATCACGTTGACATGCTTGTAGTTAGTTGTGTTGGATCTTGTGTATTCTACTGTGTTAAAATTTGTTACCTGTCATCCCTCAATAGAATAATAGTTCTCGGTGGGATTGCCTTTTAAAAGTAGTAGTTGCTAAATGAGTGCTCACAAAAGCTTAAAAGTTCCAGTAATTTTTAACTGTAGGGGGCTGGGGCGTTTGAGGTTGCAGCCAGACAGCATTTGGTGAACAATGTCAAGAAGAGCGTTCAAGGGGTAAGAATCTTTACAAATTTCTCATACATTGGTGCGAGAAATCTCGTTCAACTGTCGTTTTTACAGCGTGCGCAAGTTGGTGTGGAAGCATTTGCTGATGCACTGTTGGTTATTCCCAAGACGCTAGCAGAGAATTCTGGCCTTGATACCCAAGATGTCATTATTTCTTTGACGGTAATAATTTCAGTATACATTTTATGATTTTGAAAAGGTTTGACAAATGAAAATAATCCTAAGAACAAGCCTTAATATTTTAATCTGGCGTCACCAGTAGTGCAACTTAAATTTTCCATGTGGTTAGAGAAGGTTTGATAGAAACTCCACTTTGTTGATTTTCATCTCAGCTGGTCTGGTCTCATACTGGGGCTGTTAGTGATTCAACTTTCTTGTTGTTGTGCTAAATTTCGCCACTCCACTACTTTAGAATCTTGGGGTGTTTCCCGGGAGCTGAACAGGAAGAGAAATGATACAGTTGTTTCTATAATATGGATTTTGACATCTCTTGATCAGATTTTAGGAACATCTCAAACATTAGAATTAGAGAATCATACACTTTCTTAATAGTAATCGTAATGTCATAAAGTCTCTTAATGCTTTCTTTAGTTTTCAAGCTATATATATCCTTTTGTTGCTTCCATCAGACCGAACATGATAGAGGAAACATTGTGGGTTTGAATCATCACACTGGAGAACCGATTGATCCTCAGATGGAGGGCATCTTCGACAACTACTCCGTCAAACGCCAAATCATCAACTCCGGGTAAGTCAAGAATCTCAAAACTTTCAAACTCACCCCTTTTGTTCTAACTATCAAGTTACTGACCTGCATCCATGCAGGCCTGTTATTGCTTCCCAGTTGCTGTTAGTCGATGAAGTGATTCGTGCTGGTCGTAACATGAGGAAGCCAAGTTAATGTTCATTCCTTTTTGGTTTTCAATTTTGTCTTGTTTTTGGCAAAGATTCCTGTTATTTTCTGATATAGCTATATGAGCTGGCGACTTCAAATTTTCTAGGAATATGGTTGCGTAGGTTAATTTTTATATTTTTTCTCTGTTTTGCTGTCTGGTATCATGGGGGAAATTTGTGAATTTTGTAGGTTTAATTTGGTTCAGTCAAAATTTATGAATTTGCTGCTTTTAGCTGTACTACTCCCTTTTTGATGTCGTTCAGGTGTAATGCTTTGAAGTTTTGAAATTTTTGGTGCCTTTCTTTCATTCCATTGCTCTTTGTTACTTACTGCTGCATTTGTGGTAATTTATTTAGTATCATGCTTGTGATAAACGTGGCCATTTTTTGTTAATCAAAGAAATTATGTCAAATAAATTAAGGTTGTATGATTTAAATTCCCCTAAAATTTTTATATGACAATATGGTAAGGCCTGTAAATGAGTTGGGCTTGGGTCCGATTAGGTTTGATCTGGATTCATTTAAATTCGAGTTGGATCATCTATTGTGACTTAGTTATGTTGGATACGAATGGGTTGAATCATTATCAATTCATGATTTGACATGGAAAAAAATGATGGTTGAGTTGGATTATGGATTGGGTAAACGGTACGTAAAATATATACAATTAATTATATTTTTGAGTTGAATTGGGTTAAATCTGACACGTTTACTGGCCTACAATATGGTATAATGAAAGCTCATAACAATCCTATAGAACTTCTGGATGGTATAGAAATGGTAGCAATAACGACAAAATCAAAATAGAAATCAGGTGTTATTCCATTAAAACTGCAGCAAGTGACAAAGATGGTCAAAATTTAGAATAATAAAATGATTATAAAAGAAAATAAATGCTATCAAAAATGATTTCATATTTGAAAAATATCAAATTACACCTATTTGAAAATGTTGAGGAAAATGAGCCAGTTTTGTTTAGATTCTTTTGATCTTTCTGGTTGGCTTAATAGCCTTTTAGTTTTGGATTGGGTTTGCTACTATCGCTCATTCAGCTGAGTTCATGCTAGTTTTTGTTGCTAGATCTAATTGTTCGATCTGCTGCCAATCTATTTTTTTTTTTATACTTTTTCAATTATTTTGTTCTAATTGCTTTTTTAGGTTGAACCGAACTGATCTAAAACAAAACCAATTCCTAACTAGAACCAAATCGATTTGTGTGTGGAAATAGTTTTGAGTTGGGGGCCCAATTTTGATACGTTGGACCAGTTCCAGAAAAGACCCTAGTTCTCATTTGAGTCAATTTTATTTCATAATCGTAGAACCAATATAGCATCATCTTGAAAATCATATAAACATCTGAACTTATTTAATAAACATAAATTCATTTCAAATTTCAAACAATGTACATGTTTTCCAACAAAAGTCTGTACTTTGATCCCATATTTCGTGCAATGTAACTGCTAGTACTGATCAATGGAGGAAGTTATACTCCTCTGTTAAATATAAACACAAAATCTAAGTCAAACATTATATCTTAACATGATTCTTTTTATTTGCCACTCCTAATTTCTGCTGATCATGCAGTATATATTTGGTCACATCTCTATGAGTGTTCTCAAAAATCTGTATAATTTGATTGCTAACAATGTGAGATCATTCTGTCAGTGATACAGCAATTAGACATCACTAAAAATAACAGTTTTTTTTTTTTTTTTTGTCAAATTTACCAACGTTATAGTTTCTAACATAAGAAACAGGAAAATTTGCAATTTTTAACTACACTTTCTGTGCAAAACATGATCGCCCTCCCAATTTTCTGTGCATCCAAATCCCAGCCTTTCACCTTTGCACCAGCAAAAAGAGCTCACCCTGAGCTTCACAGAGCAGTGAGATATGCAGCCAAAATAGGTATTTTTTGCTACTGCCGAAAGAACAATTTCTCTCACAGAAGCTATCCTCCAAAATCCTCCAGAAATGATTCAGGGATGACCGCTGGAGGAATGATGCAAGATGCGCACTTGAACTGCTCCAAATCACAGGCATGTACAAAGCTTTAGCCAAATTTCAACTACTTAAAGGCTCTTTAAGGTCAGTTTTCCTTAATGAAACTCAACTCACCCTATGCTGCTTGTATTTCTCTCTGACTGCAGTCAGATTGCTTCCTCTCCTTTTCAGCTGCAAATCATGAATTAGATAGATGCACTCCCTCAGCTCTGAGACCTTGTAACCAGTATATTGTTGCAACTTTTTGCTCTGAAACAGGAATAGAGCAGATCAAATGTCAGTTAGCCTACCAAAAGCTCAAATAGGATTAACTACATAGAAACTGCACATTAAAATCTCCAACACTACATAATATCCCTTTTTTCTTCCTTTTGAACATCAAAAAATGGCCTCAGTTGGCTCTCATTAACACCTCTGAACTGAGGAACTAATCGTGAATAAGTTAATTCATCTCTTGGTTCAGTAAAGATCACGAGGCTAAGTATGAAATACCCATGGAGGATTTTCTTGATTGATGGCGAATCTTGCAACAAAAACGGCAGAGGCAGCTACGATTGATGGTAGAAACTGAACGCACTGATATTCTAGTAAGCTTAGCTCTGCAAGATAGCATCCCATGAACTCCATCAACAGCCTTGGGTACTGAAATTGAAACAATTAAACGCATATGAGATTCCACATCTTGCATTATATATCCTACTTCCTCAAAGTAACAAGCAAAGCTTACTTCCTCATCGTCTTCTTCGGCTGCCTTAGTAAATCTTCTACAGAAAGATAGAGATTTTCTTGAATCAGAAAAATGACCACCGAACAAGAATCAATACCTTGCAAATTTAGCAAAGATCCGTACCTTAGAAAGGTTTTTATGGTGGGATTCCCCATCTCAAACTTGAGAAATCTGAGGACGTCCCCCTCCATTTCTATCACCTGCTTCTTGGTGTAAGTATTATCAGTTATATAGCAGAAGTCTTCCACATTCGGAGGGCTAATCTCTTCATACTTCCTGCAAACGAAGAAAAAGAAAAGAAAATTAGTAAGAACAGAGATCGAAATACCCATTTCAGGCAAGGAACTGATAAAAAGGATGGAAGGAAGAAGCGTACGATGCAATGAGCATGGCAGAAACCCCAAGAAGCTGAAGCCTCTGCCTGCTGATAGAATTAAACGAGAGGTAGCGATCAATGTAGGAGATTGTTAGGTACAGAGTGTCGGGAACCAATTTATACTCCTCGGCAACTTCCACCAGCCAATCCACAAGAATCCCCCTCATGTTAGGGTTCACATCAGTCTGAATCTTCTCGATGTAACCCGCCATCGGCCTCCTCTTCTCCTCCGCCTACAAACCCAGATCAGAATACACGCGCACACACACACACGCAAACCCAATTCAGACCCATAGGTTCAGCGAACTCACCTCCATGGATCGAAGGTAGCCATATATGTCCGCAGCGTAGTGCGGACAGAGCTGCGGATCGTCGATCTCCTCGGTTTCAGCCACATTTCTTCCCTTCGTGGATCTGAGCCTGGGCTTCGACTGCGCGCGATCGGAGCAAGAGACGGCGACTGCGGCGTTCGAGAGCAAGGGGAGCTCGCTGAGCGCCACCCTCTTCCTCTTCGCCCGGCGCTGCTCCCCTCCACCGCAGGCCGCTGCGGCGGCGGCCCTCTTGGCCACCGCCCGGGTGATCCGAACGCAGTTTTCCTTGTCCGCCATTGCTCTTCCAATCTTCCCTCTCCTCTCCTTCTCCAAGTTCAAAACTTCAAGAGAGAGAGAGAGAGAGAGAGAGAGAGAGAGAATGAGAGGGATCTGGAGGGAGATGGAGGGGTTTGTAGAGGGCGAGGTGCATTCGAAAGAGGAGGGAAAGCAAATGGCCGCGCGCTCGAGGCTTCGAGCTCGATCAAAAACTCCATTTTTTATTTCATTTCGGGTTTTATTTTCATCCGCCTCCATTTTTCAAAATTGGATCGTCGGAGGGGGAGGGAAACCGGAACTCTCCCAAACTAAATTTAGGGTAAATTGCACTTGGGCTCCTGTGGTTGAAAACAAATTGTAGATTGGTCCTTTTTTTAATTCTTTACCCTCAAACACTACAATTCTTCACACTCTAATTAACAATTGTGGTTATGTGAATTCGAACTTGAGACCTCTTAGTTTGCCTTGTTTGACGCGAGGACCAAATCAGGACCAAAGTGTTACTAATTTAAAAAAAAATAATAATAATAATAATAAATAAATTTTTTTAATCATTCTACACAAATTTTAATATAAAAAAATATTATTTTACTTCACATACTTAATAATTTTTAATAAAAATATATACTTTATTTTACATCCTAGACTAAGATATTTGAATCGAGAATTTTGGTCTAAGATGTAAAAAATAAAATTAATTTTTTTATTGAAATTTATTGAGTATGTGAAGTAAAATAATATTTTTTTATATTAGAATTTGTGTAGAATGATTAAAAACTTTTATTTATTATTATTGTTATTATTTTTTAAATTAGTATCATTTTGGTCCTGATTTAGTCCTCGTGCCAAACAGGAGGCAAGTTTCCTCTTTACTGGGTTAGAAGAAACTTCACTAAATTGATCCTAATTTTTTAAAAACTCAAGCCGAGTCTCAAATGTCATAAAAGCATGGTCGTGTAGCACCAAATAAAATATAATTGTTAATTTTTTATCATTATGCTGTAAAATTATTCTTAATAGATAAATTAATGGCTTTTTAAGATATAGTTTTAAAACATTAATATTTATATTTTTTAAATTTAATTTT
This sequence comes from Apostasia ramifera, assembly GCA_019297695.1. Classification (NCBI taxonomy): domain Eukaryota; kingdom Viridiplantae; phylum Streptophyta; class Magnoliopsida; order Asparagales; family Orchidaceae; genus Apostasia; species Apostasia ramifera. The sequence continues at coordinate 54,495 of JAEMOT010000895.1, forward strand.
TTGAAGCATAAAAAATAAAAAATAAGAGAAATTAAATTTTTATATTTACCTAACAACAACCCGTCTTTTATATTTTATCTATATCCACATTTTAATCTTTATGTTAAACTCGTATCACTTAAATTTTAAATATCGCTTATAATTACCTTTCAATGATCATAATTTCTAATAAATCATATTATAAGTTTATAATTACTAATATACTACTTTTTTTTTACCTCTTACTAATTAATTAAGGTTAGTATAATTATCTTTTAAATTAAAATACACATAAATTCATGAATACACATATATTTGAAAGTAAGAGACTACAATTTCTTCATTTTGTGATTATGCATATGAATTAAATTTTTATGAGCTTAATATTAAAATGTGTAAATTATTAATAAATTTTTATAATTTAATTTTAATTATATTTTAATTCATATATTTTTAAAATCTTCTGCATAGACTACTGAAACTTAATAGATAATTATTTTGATTTACTGTAGATTCTTAATTTATATTCTACAGGATCTGTTTTGAAAAATATATATTAAAAATATAATTATCAAAAAATTGTAGAGATTTATCAGTAATTTATTCTATTAAAATTGATGTATAATGTGATAATTTTAATTGAGCCGATGGATTAATTGTGCAAATTTTGATTTTTTTTAGGGATAATATCGTCAACATCAACCCGTTCCGCACGTAAAGCATCTTTTTTATAGTTCTATGCGACTGCTTGCATAGATTATTTTCTGAGACCGTCAAAATCTGCCAAAACTCGTGGACTATAGTTCAGGAATTTTGCCGAAAATTTGTTTTGCGCATTTCAGAAGCGTCCGCATAAGAAAACTATGCGGTATTTTTTTTTGAAAAGACTCTCATACACCTAAAAGAAAGTAAAAATTACTCTTACATCCGACGTATTAGTAAAGCTAAAGTCTGGAAAGCTTTAAAGAAGATGAAGCATAGAAAAGCAGTAGGACCAGATAACATCCCAATTGATGTTTGGCAGTGCTTAGGAGATGAATGAGTTTCTTGGCTCACTAGATTGTTTAATATGATTTTGAAGACTAAGAGGATGCCAAATGAATGGAGAAAGAGTATATTAGTACCTATTTATAAGAATTAAGGCGATATACAAAATTATACCAATTATAGAGGAATTAAATTAATAAGTCATACTTTAAAACTTTGGAAGAGGGTGATCGAACAAAGCTTACGCCATAATACTAAGGTATCAGAGAATCAGTTTGGTTTTATGCCAAGTAGATCTACTATAGAAGCCATTCATTTATTAAGAAGTTTAATGGAAAAATTTAAGGAGAGAAAGGAAAACCTATATTTAATTTTTATTGATTTGGAAAAAGCTTATGATAAAGTCTCAAGAGAAGTACTTTGGAGAGTTTTAGAAAAGAAAGAGATTTGCACTGGTTATATTCAAGTTATTAAAGACATATATGAAGGAGCTGTTACTTCTGTTCGGACACAAGGAGGTTTGACTAAGGATTTTCCTATTACAGTTGGATTACACTAAGGCTCGGCTTTAAGTCTGTATCTTTTTACTTTGATTATGAAAGTCATGACTGGACATATCCAAGATGAAGTGCCTTGGTATATGTTCTTCGCAAATGATATTGTCCTTATTGAGAAAACTAAAGAGGGAGCTAAAGCGAAACTAGAGCTTTGGAGGAATGCTCTAGAATCTAAAGGTTTTTATCTCAGTAGATCAAAAACTGAATATATGGAGTGCACATTTAGTCAAAAAAAATACTTATATTGGAGATGTGACAATTGGTGATCAAATTGTCAAGAAGAGTGAGCGCTTTATGTACCTTAGATCAATTATATAAAATAATGACGAAATAGATAATGACGTTATTAGCAGGATTCAAGCAGGATGGGTAAAATGGAGAAATGCTTCTGGTGTGTTGTGCGATAGAAAAATCTCATCCAGAATCAAGGGTAAATTTTATAAAATTGTAGTAAGACCAGCGATGATAAATGGTGCTGAATGCTGGCCTGCAAAGAGGAAACATACAAATAAAATAAAGATTATAGAAATGAGGATGTTAAGGTGGATGTGTGGATATACACGAAAGGATAGAATGAGAAATGAGTATATCCGAAAGAAAGTTGGTGTTGCACCATTTGAGGATAAACTCTGAGAAAGTCGGCTCAGATGGTGTTAACACGTGGTTCCTGCGCTGCATCCTGATCATACACGTGGCGCCTGGCTGGCCTCCATTTCTTTGACTTATTTGCTGACTCATCTGTCTGACTTTGTAGAACCTTTGACCAAGTCAAATCTCGGACACGAGGGTTCAACCCAACCTCGTGCCCGATAAGCTAGGATCATCCCTGGTAACATCGGTACGAGGTTACAGAGTAGTGCCTGTCACAATCAGCTCCCCCTAACCGCGCTGCTCCTCGTACAAGGCACCTTTTTCCAGACCCGCAAATCAAGGATCCGCATGATCCAGCCATCACGGATCCCCAGAAGAAGTACAAATATTAAAAGATATCGTCCTCCTTTCGCGGCTGCAGGCCTTCCCGATGGCAGACAAACGGCGTGAACTCAGAGCCTGTCCATCACCTTTCCTCTGGAAAACCAGGATGAGGCCACATATCCTATCGTCTACAAATACCGCTGAACAGTTCACCAAAAAGAAAAAAAAGAGGAAAAAAAGCAGGAGAGACGATCAGCTCCATCAAGAAGGGATCTCCCTACTCTCATTGTAAAGAGAGGCCCCAACTGAGGAGCTCTCTCCTTCTTCTTCTTCTTTCCCAAAGAAAGCATTGTACAGGCCGGCGAGGCCACTTCTTCCTATTAGTGAAATTCCTTCGCTGGTCGACTGGTGGACGTAGGGGATTTTCTCCCTGAACCACCTTAAATCTCTGTGTATTTCTCTGAATGCTCGGAACTAGTTCCCTCCTTGAGCTTTCATTAACAAGCTTACCACCTTGCGAGTCGCCGTCTCCCGGAACTCTCTTTCTTTTTTATGTTTCCTAGGACCCCCACATCTTACGTCAACATCTTCTGGTGCTTTCATTGAAACCTGGGAAGATGGTGGTTAGAACTCGCAAAACCAACTCTGCGGCCCGTGGTGTGCACGCGGGGGAACCTTTCATTCGAGCACCAGACGACAGAGCTTCAACCTCGACTTCTCGGCGTCACGCCGAATCTGCTTCTTCCTCTAGGGGCACCCGCATCTCAGAACTTCAGGGGATGCTCGCAAATCTCATTGACCTGGTCACCGGTCTTACAGCCCAGCAGGCCGTGATCCTCAGACAGACACAACCAGTATGCGCGGTGCTCTCTCTTCCGCCGGTAGCGGCAGTCCCTGTTCCTCTCCCGCCGGCCGCGGCGGCTCCAGCGCCTCCTCCGCCGGTCGCGGCGGCCCCAAAGTTACTTCCGTCGGAGGCCGGTAGCGGCAATCCCTGCTCCACCTTCTCCGGCTGCTGGAGCTCCCGCACCAGCACCTCCAGTTGCCGCACTCTCCGTCCAAACTTCTGGTTCTTCCGGACCGCCCAGACGCCCTTTCGGCCTCCAGGAGGCTCGCCAAAACTCTCTTCCACCTTGTCCACTACCACAATCCGCTTTTCTTCCACCTGCTTTTCCTCCTTTTCTTGCCGGAAGAGATCCCCTCTTTCCAGGCTTTCAGGTCCCCCATCATGGGCCTGATTCTTTGGGCCGATGGATGGCAATGCTCCCTTTTCCGACGTCATTCGTCTGGCCCCAATCCCAGAGGACTTCAGGCCTCCCAGGCTGGAGGTCTACAGGGGCGTGACAGACCCCCGTGGGCATGTGCAAGGATTTGAGGCTGCAGTCCGATACCGCCAGCCGGACAAGGCCACGAGGTGTCACATCCTGGCCAACACCCTGAAAGGGGCAGCATTTAGCTGGTTCATCAAGCTGCCTAGGGGTCACATCTCTTCCTACAAGTATTTGAAATGGGAGCTGATCGCCTGTTTCATCGGCCGGACCCGAATGGTCGTCTCTGACATGATACTCGCCAACATCAAGCAAGGCGAGAGAGAAAGTCTCTGAGATTACACCAACCGCTTTTTCGCCGCTGCAGCAGAAGCTGAAGACGTAGAGCCTGCGGTGCATGCACAACTTCCGACGGGGACTCAAGGTGGGAGACCTATCTAAATTTTTACAGTTGGCTAAACCTCGGAGTTATCCAGAGCTGGTGGCCAGGGCCAATCAATTTATGCTTCTCGAGGATGCTGAGTCCTCCCCCACAGGAGCTTCCGGGGTTAAGCAAGAGAGGAGCAAGAGGAAATATCGAGATGCTGAACCCTCGGCCATGAGGATACGTGTGGCCAGGCATCATGATAGAGAGGAGGAAAAGCCTTAATGCACCCCTCCTCGGAAGCTTTTCCTCTCTCGGCCACTCCCTGAGGTCTATGCGGCAGCTGTCAAGCAGGGCTGGATCCGACTTGCTGGACCCAGGCCAGCGCCGCCGCCCGGAGTGGATCCCAACGACTATTGCGAGTTCCATGGGAACTATGGGCACAGGCTTCACAAGTGCCGAGGTCTTAGAGCCTTGCTGGAGAAACTGATGAATCAGGGCAAGCTCGAAGAATTCATGCAGATGGCACCGACTTTCACAGCCGCCCAGAAAGAGAAGGCCCCCGAGGTTGCTGAAACCCCCACTAAGGCCTTGCCATCAATAGGCCCTAGCCAACCAGGGAGCCCTTACACTCTGGCCACCAAGACGATCAATGCTATCTTTAACATCGACCCAACCACTCACCGCCAAGTAGTTGAAGTTGGCGGTATTTCTGAGCAACATGCCTCATCTATTCCCCTCACTTTCTGCAGCAGAGATCTCCCCCAGCAGGGCAACCTACATAATGACCCGATAGTGGTCGTTGCCCGCATCGCCGATTTTGATGTCCGGCGGGTGCTCCTCGACTCCAGGAGCGCCGTCGACATCCTGTTTGAGTCCGCCTTTCTCCAAATGGGACTCAAAGAGGCGAACCTCCTTCGCGCTGGGACTACCTTGCTCGGTTTCTCCGGCGAAAGAGTCCAGCCTCTGGGATTCATTACTCTACCTGTCTCCTTTGGCGATGACAACGGCTACGCTATGAGCATGGTCAACTTTGCCGTCATCAGGGCTAAATCAGGCTACAACGTCATCCTGGGGAGGACAACTCTAAACTCTTTTGGGATGGTGATTTTCATGCCTCACCTGTGCGCAAAGTTTCCGACCTCCAGCGGCGTTGTCACCATCAGAGGAGACGCTAGACAAGTTACCCGCTGTTTTCAAATAGCGGCACAGCTCGTAGTCGATCAAATGGATCTCAGAGAGTCCCAGCCGATCATACCGCAAGAAGAAGTCATTAATATAGCCTTAGGGGGTGAGGACTCTTCCAAAACTGTAAATGTTTCATCTTATCTGAATGACAAGCAGTAGGCGGAAGTTATCGCCCTGCTTTCTGAGTATATCGATGTCTTTGCATGGTCTCCTGAAGATGTTACAGGCATGAACAAGGCTGTCTGCGAACACTACTTGAATGTATCTCAGGCCGTCTCCCCCATTGTACAAAAGAAAAGAGTAATGGCCAGGGAGAGGCAGGACGCCATCAGGGAAGAGATTAACAAGTTGCTGGGGGCCGGTTACATCAGGGAGGTCCAGTATCCCCGATGGCTAACCAACGTCGTTATGGTGAGGAAGGCCAATGGGAAGTGGAGAATGTGCGTAGACTTCAGAACATTGAATCAGGCCTGCCCTAAAGATACTTATCCTCTCCCTCACATCGACACAATAGTAGATCGTACTTTCGGGTACGAGGTTATGAGTTTTCTGGACGCTTTCTCCGGGTATTATCAGTTCTGGATGGCCAAGGAAGACGAGGAGAAGACTGCTTTCGTCACTGATTACGGCACTTACTGCTACAACATCATGTCATTTGGTCTCAAAAATGCCGGTGCTACCTACCAACGCATGATTGATGCCGTCTTTAAAGGCCAAAGGGGAAGGAATCTCGAAGCTTACGTAGACAATATCCTGGTCAAAAGAAAAACCTTGACACAGCACCTCAGTGATCTCAGGAAAATGCTCGATATCCTTCAAAGGTACAACCTCAAGCTTAACCCTGCTAAGTGTACCTTAGGCGCGGCTTCGGGAAAATTCTTGGGATACCTAGTCTTTGCCAGAGGGATAGAGGCCAATCCTGATAAAATATCGGCTATTCTGATCATGCCCTCCCCAAAGACAGCCAAAGAGATCCAGAAGCTAGCAGGGCGGATCAACAGTTTAGGCAGATTCATCTCAAAAGCTGGTGACCGATGGCTGTAAGGCGCATACAGGTGTTCAGCGATTCCCAGATAGTCGTCAATCAGGTGAACCATGCATATAAGACAAAGGACGAGGTATTGAAGAAATATCTGCAACTAGCCAAATCCTTGATCTCTCAATTTGAGGACTTCTCCTTGACACACATCCCCTGGGAAGAGAACCAAGTGGGGGACCGGCTCGCAAAAGAGGGACTCCCCGACCTCCGCCGGACTCAGGTGTCCGAAAGGCCTAGCTTCGAGTGCGCCGAAGTTTCTTCTGAGGAGCGACCTCCTTGCTGGATGGACAGGATCTTGGATTACTTAAAAAATGGGATTCAGCCAGACAACAGACAAGAGGCGCAGAAGCTGAAACTTGTTTGTGCCAAGTACACCCTCATCGATGGGGAGCTTTACTGGAGATCCTATGCCAAGTCCCTCACTAAGTGTTTAAGACCAGAAGAGGCCCAAAAGGTCATGGAAGCGGGACACCGAGGGGAGTGTGGAACCCACGCCTGTGGCAGAAGCCTGGTTATGCGAATCCTACGCCAAGGATTCTTCTAGCCCAACATCCACAAGGACGCTTAGGTGTTTGTGGAAAAGTGTTCTCAGTGTCAATACTACGCCGACATGCAGAGGCAACCCGCAGGTTATCTCAAACCTATTAATTCATCTTGGCCCTTCGCTATTTGGGGGCTGGATTTTCTAGGCCCGATGCCTATAGTCATGAAGGGCTACAAGTGGATGCTAGTCGCAGTCGACTACTTTACAAAGTGGATTGAGGCCAAGCCGCTTACTCAATCCACTGCCCAGAATGTAGAGAACTTCCTTTGGGCCAACATCGTCTGCAGGTATGACATACCAATGGTGATTATCACAGATAATGGCACTCCATTCGCCAATCATAGGATCCATAATTTCTGCAGAGAATACCAGATCAATCTCAAATACGCATCTGTTTGGCACCCTCATACCAACGGTCAGGCGGAGGCCGCTAATAAGAACATCCTAAACATTCTGAAGAAACGCCTAGACGGCGCCAAAGCCTGCTGGCCGGAAGAATTACCAGGTGCTTTTTGGGCTTACAACACGGCTCCTTCCGAGGTTACTCAAGAGTCCCCTTTTTTCCTCTCATTCGGGATGGACGCTGTCATACCAGTTGAGCTGGAGCTCCTCTCCCCCAAAATAGAGGCTGCAGCCAACTTCGAACCCGAGGCTTTGCAAACATGGATGAACGAAAATGATGATTCCCGGCAGATAGACCTGGTCTCCTAGAACAGAAAAGAGAATTGGCTGTGCTCAAGCGCCTGGAACACAAGCGTCAAATGGAGCGGTATTTCAACCGAAGGGTTAACCCCAAAACTTTTATTCAGGGAGACTTGGTTCTCAAACGACGACTTCTTGCTGGCAGCAATTTGGGGGTTCCCAAGCTTGAGCCCAATTGGGAGGGCCCTTACATCGTGCGCGAGGTTGTTGGGCTGAACGCATACTACCTCATGACTTCTGAAGGCATCCAGCTCCCTAGAACTTGGAGTAGGGATGACCTAAAGAAATTCTATGCCTAAAGACTCTGATGGCAGTTCATCTTGATACTCCTTATACATCATTCATTTTGTACAGATTCATTCAGGAATTTGTCACACGAATTCAACCAAGTACAGGGATATCCTTCAAACATCTGGATTTCTTTATATTATCCTAAAGGCTATATCTCGAAAGTTCTTATGACTGAATCTTACGCCTATCAATACATACTGAGATATTCCTATTGACCTAAGCGTCGCTCAGGTATGGTTTCAAAACTCAAGTCTCGACCATCGTACCTGAGGTTCCGGATCTCGCGCACGATGAGCTCATAATCACTAACTTTCCTTATACGGTGATCACCAAACCTAGTTATGCTTGGCAGGCAGGGTTTCCTACAAACATCTGGGACCCTTCCATAAGCCCACCTGGCTAGCGGAAGGTCTGAGGGCTTGCTCGTAACCTTAGGGCAGTCCCTGATATCAACTTATGATACAGGTCCCCCCTAAGCAGGGTGCCTTCACTTCCCACTAGGATCTGCCATTCCAAGAGGGTCAGCTCTTGCCTCAAGTACAAACATCGTATATGATATTTCAGACGAACAAGTCCTTTTGGCATTGGGTCAGATAACTCCCCCTAGGCATGATCTCCACTACTATCATTACTTCTTTCCTGTGTAGGTTTACAAAGGAATATCCGTAACCATACTGAAGGGGATCCCCGAGGTCAGCCCTTGCCATAAGTACAAACATCGGACACGATGTTTCAGATGTTCAAGTCCTTTTGGCATTGGGTCAGATAACCCCTCCTGTGCGAGATCATTTCTGTTATCATTATCCCTTATCTATATGGATTTCAGGGAGTTCCAAATTTGAACTTGAGCTATTATGTGGTTCAAAAGCTTTTTATTATCTTATTAAGGGGTTTTTCTCTCAGAACCACAGTCGAGGCATTTCAAATTTGAACTTAGAGCTATTATGTGGTTCAAAAGCTCTTTATTATCTTATTAAGGGATTTTTCTCTAAGAACCACAGTTGAGGCATTTCAAATTTGAACTTAGAGTTATTATGTGGTTCAAAAGCTCTTTATTATCTTATTAAGGGGTTTTCTTTTAGAACCAGTCAGAACATCTCAAATTCATACAAAGGTACCTGCTCATTACATACACATCAGAGTAAAACAGGTATGAAGAAATAAATTCTTTTTTATTAAAAATTATAAAAGGATTACAAATTCACTTTTCTTACAAAGAGAATGGGTTACCCTCTGTCGGTCCTATTCAAAAGCTTAAATACATGATGGACAAGATCGTCAGACAGGTCAAAACCCTCCTCCTTATAAGTGGGATCAGCAGCCATGCAAGAGAAGGGATCCACTTCTTCAAGTTCGGCGGCAGTAACCTTCCCCCCTTGAATTAAAGTGGAAGCCAATCCCTCCCATGATTGCCTGATCCCTTCTAACCTTAACCTCCTACTAGGCAAACTCGTCTTGTAGGTCTCCACGGTGGCCATGGACCTCTCCGCGATAATGGCTTCCTGCCGTTCAGCGACTTCGACGAGCTTTTTCTGCAGGGCTTTATTGCCAGCCTCTGCGGCGACCAAGGCAGATTGACGGACTGCAAGCTCATCCTGCAGCTTGGCCTTCTCTTCTTGCAGCTTATTCTTCTCCTCCAATAGCTTGGCCTTTTCCCCCTTGACGGTGTCAAACTGGGAAGACTTCACCACAAGCTCGGTCCTCAGGGCCTCGATCTCTCCATCTTTCTGATGAAGCCGAGACCCTTGCTCCAGCACCTACTCCTCGGTCCTCAGAGCCCTGTTCAGAGCCAACGGCAAGCGAGCAAGAACCTACAAGCACAAACAGGTCAGTTCGCAGGATTAAAGTGGATAGGGAAACCTGAAAAGGGATCCTTACCGTGGCTATCCTGTTTGCGAATCCCGAGTATAGCTTTGGTGTGGAGGTGTTTTCCATCTTCTCCTCCAAGTCTTTTGACACCAGGTCGCTACCTAGGGCCAAGCCTACCTCTCCTCGGTAGACTCGACTCTTATTCTCGGATGGCACGGTGACGATTGTCAGTCTTCTATCATCCCCTGTCATCCTCACCGGCATCCTCGTACCTTCGTCCCCAAAGATTCCGGTGAAATTGGTGCTATAGGGAGGCTCTACACTTCGCTGCCAGTCATGCTCTACCCCGGCAGCGAAACCCCTCTCCTCCACACTCCTTGCCTTCTTTTGTGGGGGCTCGGGTTCTGTATTCCCGGAAGAACCCCTTTTTTCTCCAGGAACCCCCTGGGAACCAACTCCAGGCAAGGTCCCTCCACCCTCTCCTTTTCTTGGCCTACGGAGGCCTTATTCCCTTCTTCCTTTCCCCCTACCTGGGGCTTGGTGGATGGCATGGGTTCCTTACCCTTTCCTGTATAACCTAGCTCAGCCAATGTCTTCTTGTTGTCTGTAGCATCCTCAGGAGAGGATACCACATCGACAACGGCTCCACCGCAGACCGGCTCTGGAACCCTTATTTCTTCTCCTTCCCCCACCTCAGCAACTTTCTTACTAAGTTGGGTGACAGGGTGCCCCCTCCTGGCCCTCTTCATTACAACTATGCCAGAAGGGGGGACGACTTCTTTGAGGACACTGTATCCCAGCGCCTTGGCATGTAAGGATATGTCATTCCTTACATGCCTCAAAAAATCCTTCAAGGGCCAAGTCTGCCCCTTCAACCTCTCCAGATTCCTCATGGTATCCCGCCCTGCCGCCTACTTGACATCACCCGTGAACTCAGGGGAGGGCATCCCTGGCATCAAAGGGATTCCCAAATCGCCTCCGATGAAAAAGTAGTAGTCCCTCCAGTCAGAGTGGGAACTACTCGCTCCCAAAAACATCGCCCTCCTCGTCTTCGACCGAAGGGCCAGGCACCCCCCATACCCTGGCACCGCCATCCAACTGAACAAGCTCCTGAACAATGTCAAAGTTCACGGTATCCCTTGAGCTTGTAAAAGCTTCAAAAAGGAATACACATAGGCAATGGCGTTGGGAGAGAGCTGTGCAGGGACAAGCTGGAAGGAGTTCAGGATCTCCCTAAACTCCAACTGTGGCGGCAGCATCAGACCATACTCCACCTGAGCATGGTAAACGCAGACAGACCCTTGGGGGGGACGGTTCGGTCGGAGGTCGACGGAGGGAGGGATAATCGTCAGGTTAGGGTTTTCCCTAAAACCCCTGGTCGTGTTGAGCACTTCGTGCTCCATCAGGAGAGATTCCTGATAACTGCTATCCTTGTGGAATTGGGTGGCTAGTTCTGCCCACTCGATTTCTCCTCCTCCCATGGCTTGATCTCACAAGGGACTGGGTAAGGTCTCCTCTTTCTTTTCTCTCTTAGGGTTTGGAGATGAAAAGGCATGCCAGCTGCTCTTGAGGGAACCCCTTTAAAAGGAAAACAGCTGTGCCCTTTCATCTTCTAACCGTCTGATCTCCTCGATCAGCATGCGAGCACAATCAGACCGCTCATACTTTCATCTCAGAGCTTGAAGTGGCGCACAGATTTCGAAGCAATGCACGGATTTTGAAGCATCTCTTCTTCCCGTTCCTTCGTAATGTCGTCCACGATAGTAACTATCGTACACAAGAATTCGAGGGATAGTCTTTTTTATTATTATCCTAGCCCAATATTTTACTATCGTGCACGAGGATAGTTATCTCTTCCTTTTCACTTAGAGTTTTACTTAATTCAGCAATTGAATTTTTACTTTCACACTTATGAATTCATGTCCTCTTTTCTAAACTTCGTGGTACCTGTTTCAAACACGAAAGAAGAGACATGCAAGCAAGAATTCATTCATAGCAAGTTTTTGAAAAGAAAAGTACATTTTCATTGATGATAAAACTTGTTACAATTTCATTCTCTGTCCTTACATGTTTCTCTCATGAGTACAGGAAAAAATAAAGAAAAATACAAGGCTTCAGAACTTAGACACTGAGAGTAACAAGATTGATCCTAAGGGCAGGAGGACTCACCCCTCCTCTGAGACCAATCTATGACTCTCCTGACCAGCAGCAGATCAGCCTGGGAAGCCCTCAAAATCAACACCTCAACGATTGTTCCGTCGAACGAGGTATTGATGATGAGGCTGAGAAGCTATTGGGACTCCACTCCTCGACTATAGTTCCCTCAAACATATAAGGCTGAGGAGCTGGTTGAGGATGGAGACAGGTCACTTCTGGCTCCCTAGCTGATCCTGCTGCTGGACTGGGGGAGGGAGCATTCGTCCCAACCTTCTGGCCTCAAGAGGAGTGGTCTGGCCTTCTTCAGAACTCCTACGGAGGGGAGATAGCTGATACCCCCAACCTGCATAGGACCTTGGTGGAGGATTCTCCTCTGGGCAGGGGCTCCCAACGTCGAAGAACCTATCCGGTCCCTTAGGACCACAGAAGGGAAGAACCCCTGGGCTTCTGATGTGCTCCTGGTTCAAGATGCTTGCATCGACCAATGTCTGCAAGAGAACATCAAAAGCGGCCTGGCTCTTCACGTGATGACCCACCGGTGAGGCGCTGACAATCTTCACCGCCCTCCTCACCGCTTCTTCCAGGTCCTCCATACGTCGTCCTCGCCACCCAGAGCTATTTTCCACCAAGGCCTGCAGGGAGTGGACCTCGGACTTCAGCAACTCCTCCCGGCGACGAGCTTCAAAGACCGCCTCCTTCGCCCCCGATGAAGCCTCCCTGGCCTTGGCCAGCTCCTCCCTCAGCCGCCTTCTTTCCTCTCTCAAAGCCTCCCTTTCATCATCCAACTCCCTTATTCTCTTTTGGAGGTCTTTGACATGGGCAGAGTGGGCCTGATTCACATCTGACAGACTGCGATGGAATCCTCCTCTCGCAACCTCACTTTTATTAGCCCACTCTGTGTTAACCAGGGCCAGGGAAGCCAACCTATCCTCCAATTGGTGCAACTTCTCTAGCTCCTCCTTATGATCACTCAGAGAGCACTTTATAACTTGAGACAAAGCGCCCTCCAACTCCCTTATCCTCTGAAGGTGGCGGGCCTCCCCTTCCTCCTTGCCCTTCAGAGATTTTACCGCCTCCAGAACCTTAGAGGTGTTCCCCAAGATCTTCTCCTCTTCCCTCCTTATCTCGAATAATCTGTCTCCCAGCACACTCCAGGCCCCGTCAGTACCGGAGATGGCGCTGGAAGCTGCTAGGGGAACCTTTCTCTTCCCCTTAAGCACTTCCTCCATTTTGCCTCCTGGCCCTTCAATACCAGGAGCGCTCACAGGGACGGTAAGAAGGGACTCCCCCTTCTTCCCCTTAACTGCCTCCTCCATCCGGGTGCCTTCCTCCTGCTCACCCTTTTTATCCTTCTCTTCCTTCTCCTCATCACTTCGGAGGCTCAATGGAGGGAGAGAAAGGAGGAGGGGCTTCCTTTTCTTCTCAGAAACAGGAACTGGGACACCAAGGGAAGAGGGACCACAAACCAGCAAGGGAGATTTCTTCACACTCTTTTTAGAAAATCCAAACTTAGGAAGGATCCGCTCAATCTCTTCGTCTTTGAGCATGACCTTCCCAGGTGCCAACTTCTCTCCTGTGGCCGTCTCATTCACTAAGGCCACCTCCTTCAGTTCCCTGACTTTTTGAGGCAGTTTGACGGGAGAGTCAGAAACAACCACCACTTCTACAGCCTCCGTGCCTACCGGCTCCTGCACGGACTCTAGTGCTCGCGCCAGAACGTCAGCAACTTTGGCTGCCGGGACTCCCACTTCCTCACTAGGAGACGCCCCGGGAGGAGTAGGCACCTCCGGCCTCTTCTTCTCCGGAGGGGGAGCCTCAGCAGGAGCCCCGTCTGCTCTTTTCTTCTCTGAAATGCTTGCCAGGGCGGTCCACTCCCCTTTTTCCGCCATCTCTCTAACTAATTTTCTCTCTTATAGGGGGGAAAACTTTAGTGTGAAGGTGCAAGAATACAAATCGGCGGGCGCCGCCCCAATCTTATCCTTGTAGGCCTTGGGCAGCGCGTCCACCCCCGCGACGGTTCGCATTCCAGGACCCATATTAATATTCGCGCTGAACAGTTCACCAAAAAGAAAAGAGAGGAAAAAGAGCAGGAGAGACGATCAGCTCCATCAAGAAGGGATCTCCCCACTCTCATTGTAAAGAGAGGCCCCAACTGAGGAGCTCTCTTCTTCTTCTTCTTTCCCAAAGAAAGCATTGTACAGGCCGGCGAGGCCACTTCTTCCTATTAGTGAAATTCCTTCGCTGATAGACCGGTGGACGTTGGGGATTTTCTCCCTGAACCACCTTAAACCTCTGTGTGTTTCTCTGAATGCTCGGAACTGATTCCCTCCTTGAGCTTTCATTAACAAGCTTACCACCTTGTGAGCCGCTGTCTCCCGAAACTCTCTTTCTTTTTGGTGTCTCCTAGGACCCCCACATTCTACGTCAACAGATGGTTTGGACATCTAAATCGTAGGCCGATTGAAGCTCCAGTTAGAAAAATTGAGTTATTGAATTTTGCCCATGTACAAAGAGGAAGAGGGAGACCAAAGAAGACATAGCAAGAGACTATAAGGAGTAATCTTAGTTACTTAAACTTAGATAAGAATTTGGTTACTGATAGAGCGCAATGGAAATAAAGGATTCATGTAGCCGACCCCACCTAGTAGGATTAAGGCTTGATTGTTATTGTTGTTGTACTCTAATACCCATTTTCCATTAATTACAAGAAATAAATAATTCTTTTTAGGACGAATTAACCGCTCAATTTTGAAAAAGAAATTTCTGAAGATTATGTATCTCCTATACTTACAATATTATTTTATTATTAAATCACTTTTATTAAGCTTAACTTATTTTCTTCTATTTTGATGGAAAATCAAATATTCAAATTAAGAAGAACTTACATTAAGTTTAGGGCAAATTACACCTAGGTCCCTGAATTTAAGGATTATTATCACACAGGTCCACGTTTTTTAAATTATAACATCAGGGTCCCTATTTTTTCAAAAATTATCATCTATGTCCTTTTATATTTTTTTATTATTAAAAAATATTAAAATTACCATTATACCCTTATCCTCCCTTTCTCCACCAGATCCGGCAGCCGCGCCGTCACCGCGCCGCCGCCAAGGCACTCCGCGCAGCCGGCANCTAGTGGAGAGAGGGAGGATAAGGGTATAATGGTAATTTTAATATTTTTTAATAATAAAAAAATTAAAAAAGGACCGAGATTAATTTTTGAAAACCTAGGGACTCCGATGTTATAATTTAAAAAATGTGGAGTTGTGTGATAATAACCCTTAAACTCAGGGACCTGAGTGTAATGCCCTTAAGTTTATTTGAAGACATTTTTTCCATTATTTTTGAAACTATATAAATCTAGTAAATATTTATATTTTAATTGAGCTCAATTTGAAACTAATCCAATTGCCATCGATGTTTTAAAATTATTCGAGTTGGTCTTCTATAATAAAATATTTTTTCTATGATAGAAATATAAAATCAAATAAATATGATATAATTTATTTAGCAATGGTTAACATTAATAGTGTGTCAAGTATTTTCTTATAGTAGCGAAATGCTTTATAATATTTTTTATGTAAAATAGCTTAAGTAATATCTATTTTACAATTTACTTTATGACAATTTGCATTTTAGTCTTTACTTTCTAACAATTTATATTCGATTATTTATTTTAGAACAAATTATATTCTAATAAGATAATTTACTTGTATTTTGGTTCAAATTATCTAAATATTTATGTTACCTATCACTTATTACTCATTTTAAAATTTATTATTATATTAAATGATATTGCACTATCAAAATATATTTGTTCTCTCTCTCACACAATAAATAAAAAATTTCAAAAATGTGACTTTAAAATTTCTATAGAAAAAAGTAAACTTAAAATGGCAAATTCTTAAATTATAGAACATTATTTAAGCTTGAATTAAAACAAACAATTAACATCTTAATTTATTTTGTGTTAACACGTGGTTCCAGCGCTGCATCTCCGCCGTACACGTGGCGCCTAGCTAGCCTTCAGTTTTTATTCGTTTTAACTAATTCATCTATCTATTCTCACAGGTCAGACCTCAGTCAAACCTCGGCCACAAGGGAGCAGTCAAACCTCGTACACGACGAGTCAGGACCACCCCTATAACCTCGTCCCCGATGTTACAAAATGGTGTCTGTCACAATCAAGCTTGATCCGATCACGCCGTTCCCTATACAAAGCACTTTTTCCCGACCTGCAAATCAAGGATCCGCATGCTCCAGCTATCACGGATCCCCAGAAGAAGTACCAATATTAAAAGATAGCACCCTCCTTTCGCGGCTTCTGGCCCCTCCGGCAGCCGACAAGCGGCGCGAACCCAGAGTTTGTTCACTTCCTTTTCTCCGGAAAACCAGGATGAAGCTGCACCATCCACTGCCTATAAATACCTCTGAACAGTCCTCAGAAGAGGAGATCGCATCAGATTGGACCAGAGAAAAGACCAAGTAACTAGGAGGAACGGAGATCCCTCTTCTACCACTTCTTGTAAAGCAAGAGCTTAAAGAACAAGAAAAGCTCTTTCTTTCTCTTTCTTTCTCTCTCCCCCTCTTATAAGCTCTTTGTATTAGCCTTCACGGCTACCATTTTTTCATTAGTGAAGCTTCCTCGTTGATCGCTCGGTGGATGTAAGGGGCCTCCTCCCTGAACCACCTTAAATCTCTGTGTGCTCTTCTGGGTGCCCCAAACTCTCTCTCTCTGTCTCCTTCTTTCTTGAGCCCCCATTAACAGGCTTATCCCTCGGCGCGCCGCCGTCTCCTGGAACTATCTTTTTTTTGGTGTTCCTTGGGATCCCCTACATCCTACGTTAACATCTTCTGGTGCTTTCATTGAGACCCTGGGAAGATGGTGGCCAGAACGCGCCGAACCAACTCCGCCGCTCGTAGTACCCATGCGGGAGAACCTCCGTTCGGGCACCAGACGACAGGGCTTCGGACTCAACTTCTCGGCGTCACGCCGAATCGGCTTCCTCCTCCAGGGGAACCCGTGTCTCAGAGCTTCAAGGGATGCTGGCGAATCTTACTGACCTGGTCACTGGCCTCACAGCTCAACAGGCCGTGATTCTCAGGCAAACCCAGCCAGTATGCGCAGTACTTCCTCTCCCGCCGGTCGCAGCGGCCCCTGCTCCTCTTTCGCCAGTCGCGACGGTTCTTGCACCTCTTCCATTGGTAGCGGCGCCACTACACCCCCTCCTCTGGTCGCTGAGGCTCCCGCTCCTGTGCTTCCTGTCGCGGCGCCTTCCGTTCAGACATCTGGCTCTTTTCAATCGCCCAGATGCCTCTTTCACCTCCAGGGTTCACCAGAATCCTCTTCCACCATGTCCGCTATCACAACCTGCTTTCCTTTCACCTGCTTTCCCCCCTTTCCTTGCTGGAAGAGATCCTCTCTTTCCAGGCTTTCAGGCCCCCCAGCATGGACCTGACCCCTTCTTTGGACCAATGGATGGCAAGGCTCCTTTCTCTGATGCCATCTGACTGGCCCCAGTCCCAGAAGACTTCAGGCCACCTAGGCTTGATGCCTACAGAGGCACGATCGATCCCCGCGAGCATGTTCAGAGGTTCGAGGCCACAGTCCGTTACCGCCAGCAGGATGAAGCCACTAAGTGCCACCTCCTAGCTAACACTTTGAAAGGGGCAGCATTTACCTAGTTCATCAAACTCCCCAGAGGTTACATCTCCTCTTATGAGCATTTGAAGTGGGAACTAATCAAGCGCTTCATCGGCCAAACCCGAATGGTCTTCTCCGACATGGTGCTGGCCAACATCAAACAAGGCGAGAAGGAGAGTCTGCGAGACTATACCAACCGTTTCTTTGCCGCTGCAGTAGAAGCAGAAGATGTAGATCCTGCGGTGGCCATGCACAATTTTCGGAGGGGACTCAGAGTGGGGGATTTGTCTAAATCCCTCCAGCTGGCCAAGCCTCGGAGTTACCCAGAACTGGTGGCCAGGGCCAGCCAGTTTATGCTCTTCGAGGATGCCGAGTCCTCCCCTCCCGATATTTCTAGAGTCGGACAGGGAAGCAGAAAGAGGAAACATTGGGGTGACAAACCCCCGGCCATGGAGGTACACGTGGCCAAGAATCGTGGTCAAGATGAGGGGAAACCACGGCACATCGTCCAGCACCAGAGACATCTTTTCTCTCGGCCGCTCCTTGAAGTCTATGCGGCGGCCGTTAAACAAGGATGGGTCCGACCTACCGGACCCAAGCCAGCACCTCCGGTCGGAGTAGATCTCGACAATTATTGTGAGTTCCACGGGAACTACGGGCACATGCTTCATAAGTGCCGCGGCCTCAGAGCTCTGCTTGACAAATTGGTGAATTCCTGGCAAGCTAGAAGAATTCATGCATATGACGCCAACCTTTACTGCTGCCCAGAAAGAAAAAGCCCCCGAAGTTACCGGGGATCCTGCTAAAGCCCTACCATCTCCAGGTCCCAGCCAACAAGGGCATTCCTACCCCCTTGCCGCAAGGATGATCAATGTCATTTTTAGCATTGACCTTGTTACTACTCGCTGCCAGGAAATCGAGGTTGGTGGTATCTCTGAGCAGCATTCCTTGTCCATTCCTCTCACTTTCTGCCAAGAAGATCTCCCCCAGCAGGGCAATGTACATAACGACCTGATCGTGGTCGTTGCCCGCATAACTGGCTTTGATGTTTGGCGGGTGCTCCTTGACTCCGAAAGTGCTGCCGACATCCTGTTTGAATCTGCCTTCCTCCAAATGGGACTCAAAGAGACAAACCTCCTCCGTGCTGAAACCACCTTACTCGGTTTCTCCGGGGAGAGGGTTCAACCTCTGGGATTCATTACCTTGCCCGTCTCCTTTGGCGATGACAACGGCTATGCCATGAACGTGGTAAACTTCGCTGTCATCAGAGCTAAGTCAGGCTATAATGCCATCCTTGGAAGGACAACACTCAATTCCTTTGGGATGGTGATTTTCACGCCTCACCTATGCGCGAAGTTTCCCACCTCCAGTCGTGTTGTCACCATCAGGGGAGATGCCAGCCAGACTACCCGCTATTTCCAGATAGCGGCACAACTCGTTGTCGATCAACTGGATCCCAGAGAGTCTTAACCATTTGTACTGCAGGAGGGGGGCATCAATGTAACCTTGGGGGGGGGGGAGACTCTTCTAAAATTGTAAACATATCTTCTTCAATGAATGACAAGCAGTAGGCGGACGTCATCGCCTTGCTTTCTGAGTACATTGATGTCTTCGCATGGTCTCCTGAAGATATTTTAGGTGTTGACAGGGCAGTCTGTGAGCACCATCTGAACATATCTAGTACTGCCTCTCCTATAGCGCAGAAGAAGAGAGTGATGGCAGGAGAGAGGCAGGATGCTATCAGAGAAGAAGTCAACAAACTACTTGGAGCAGGTTATATCAGGGAGGTTCAATACTCCCAATAGCTCACCAACATAGTCATAGTGAAAAAGGCCAACGGGAACTGGAGAATGTGTGTGGACTTTCGAACACTGAATCAGGCCTGCCCCAAAGTCACTTACCCTCTCCCACGCATTGATACGATGGTAGATCATACCTTCGGGTACGAGGTTATGAGCTTCCTGGATGCCTTCTCTGGGTACCACCAGATCCGGATGGCCAAGGAAGATGAAGAGAAGACTGCCTTCATCACTGACTTCGGCACGTACTGCTACAACGTCATGCCCTTTGGTCTCAAAAATACTGATGCTACCTACCAGCGAATGATTGACGCTATTTTCAAGAATCAAAGGGGGAGGAATCTTGAAGCCTATGTCGACGACATCCTAATCAAGAGCAGGATCTTGGAAGGACACCTCAACGATCTCAAGGAGACACTTGACAACCTCCGAAGGTTCAACCTCAAGCTTAATCCTGCCAAGTGCACCTTCGGGGCAGCTTCAGGAAAGTTTTTGGGCTATCTAGTCTCGGCCAGGGTAATAGAAGCCAACCCAGATAAAATCTCAGCGATCCTAAGTATGCCCTCTCCAAAAACGGCAAAAGAGGTTCAAAAACTAGCAGGACGGATCAACAGCCTGGGCAGATTCATTTCGAAAGCCGGGGATCGATGTTCGCCTTTCTTTCGATGCCTGCGCAACAACAAGGGGGGCCGGTGGACCGATGAGTGCGAAGCCGCTTTCACAGAGTTGAAAAAATATCTTACCTCGGCTCCGATATTAGTGGCACCAAAGGAAGAAGCGGTCCTATCTTTGTACTTGGGTGTGTCTGACACCGCAGTCTCAGCGGTCCTCATGGTTGATGATAAGGGAGTACAGCATCCAATCTTTTATATCAGCCATATACTCCTAGACGCTGAGAGCCGATACCCCACAGTGGAAAAGCTTGCTCTGGCTCTCTTGGTGACGGCAAGGAAGCTACGACCATATTTCCAGTCCCACACTATCCAGGTTGTCACTGATCAACCACTCCTGAGAATACTGCACACCCTGAGGTCTCGGGAAGGCTGCTCAAATGGTCCATTGAGCTGGATGAGTATGACATCAAGTATGTCCCGCGAACAGCAATCAAGGCTCAAGCACTGGCAGATTTCGTCGCCAAACTTTCTACTTCAGAGCCACCGCTTGCCAAACATCGGACAAACCTCTGGTCCTTTCATGTCGATGGTGCATCTGGATCGCAATCCCAGGGGGCTGGGATTCTTCTAATCATCCCAATGCGAGCCACCTTGCACCAGGCCGTGACACTTAAGTTCAAGGTTACAAATAATCAGGCGGAGTATGAAGCTCTCATTGCAGGGCTGAACTTCGCACTCAACATGGCTGTGAAGTGTATACAGGTATTCAGTGATTCCCAATTGGTCGTCAACCAGGTGAATCGTGCATTCGAGACGAAGGATGAGGTTCTGAAGAAATATCTACAACAAGCCCAGTCCTTGATCTCTCAGTTTGAAGATTTCTCCCTGACACATATTCCCAGAGAAGAAAACCAAGTGGCAGACTGGCTCGCAAAGGTAGGGCTCCCTGACCTCCGCCGGACTCAGATATTCGAAAGGCCCAGTTTCAAATGCGCAGGAGTTTGCTCTGAGGAGCAGCCACCTTGCTGGATGAACAGGATCCTCAATTACCTAAAAGATAGGACCCAACCCGATAATAGGCGAGAGGTGAAGAAGCTGAAGCTTGACTGTGCCAAGTACACCCTCATCAATGGGGAGCTTTACAGAAGATCTTATGCCAAGCCCCTCACCAAGTGCTTAAGGCCTGAGGAAGCCCAAAGTCAAGGAAGTTGTGCACAAGGGGAATGTGGACTCATGCTCGAGGCCGAAGTTTGGTTATGCGAATCCTCCGCCAGGGATTCTTTTGGCTAAATATACACAAGGACGCTCAGATATTTGTGGAGAAATATTCTCAATGCCAGTACTACGCTGACATGCAAAGGCACCCTACAGGCTATCTCAAACCCATCAATTCATCGTGGCCTTTCGCTATTTGGGGGCCGGACTTCCTGGGCCCAATGCCTACCATGAAGAATTAAAAAATGGATACTAGTGGCTGTCGACTACTTCACAAAGCGGATTGAAGCCAAGCCACTTACTCATCATACTGCTCAAAATGTGGAGAATTTCCTATGGGCTAATATCGTCTGTAGATACGGCATACCAATGGTGATTATCACAGACAATGGAACCCCATTTGCTAATCAACGGATCCACAATTTCTGTGGCAAACACCAAATCAATCTTAAGTATGCATCCGTCTGGCACCCCCACACCAACGGGAAGGCAGAGGCTAATATCCTGAATATCTTGAAAAAACGTCTTAACGGCGCCAAAGCCCGCTGGCCAGAAGAACTACCAGGCGCTCTTTGGGCTTACAATACAGCTTCTTTCGAGGTCACCCAGGAGTCTCCTTTCTCCCTTTCATTCAGGGCTGACGCTGCCATACCAGTTGAGCTAGAGTATTACTCTCCTAAGGTAGAAACTGCAACTAACTTCAATCTCGAAGATCTACAAACCTGGGTAAGCGAAAACGACAATTCACGATGCATTGATCTAGATCTCTTGGAATAGAAGAGAGAGCTGGCTGCACTCAAGCGCCTGGAGCACAAATGCCGGATTGAAAGCAATTTGGGATTTCCCAAGCTTGAGCCTAACTGGGAAGGCCCTTACATCATGCGCGAGGTTGCTGGACCGAACGCATACTATCTTATGAATTCTGAAGGCATCCAACTCCCTAGAACTTGGAGTAGGGATGATCTAAAGAAATTCTATGCCTGATTCTTGGTGACAGTTCATTTTTATACTCCTTATATAGTATTCCTTTGTACAGATTCACCCAAGAATTTGCTATACATTCAAAACAATAAACTCCGGGGCATTCTTTATTAATACATATCTGGGTTCTTCCAAAATATATCTAGATTCCTTTATGCTGTCCCAGAGGTTATATCTCAAAATTCAGAGTTCTTGCAACAATGAATCTCACACCTATTAATTCATTTTGAGGTATTCATATCAGTCTAATATCTATCACTCAGGTATGATTTCTACCTCAAAACTCTCGACCATTGTACCCGAGGCTCCAGACATCATACACGATAATTCATTATAACTAACCTTGCATATACGGTGGTCACTGAGCCTAGTTACGCCTGGCAGCCGGGGTCTCCTACTTACATCTGAAACCCTTCCATAAGCTCATCCGGCTAGCGGAAGGCCTAAAGGCCTGCTCGTAACCTTAGGACAGTCCCTGCTATCTACTCATAATACAGGTCCCCCCTAAGCAGAGTGCCTTCGCTTCCCACTAGGATCTGTCACTCTAACGGAGGTCAGCCCTTGCCTTAAGTACAAATATCAATCACGATGTTTCAGACAATCAAGTTCTTTTGGCATTGGGTCAGATAACCCCTCATAGGCAGGATCTCCACTACTATTA
Organism: Apostasia ramifera; assembly: GCA_019297695.1. NCBI lineage: Eukaryota > Viridiplantae > Streptophyta > Magnoliopsida > Asparagales > Orchidaceae > Apostasia > Apostasia ramifera. The sequence goes on from JAEMOT010000895.1 coordinate 77,206, forward strand.
TTACTTCTTTCCTGTGCAGGTGTATGAAAGTACTTTTTATCCAAACTCAGGAAGCCCCTGAAGTCAGCCCATGCCTTAAGTACAAACGTCGGACACGATGTTTCAGATATTCCAACTCCTTTTGGCATTGGGTCAGATAATACCTCTCAGGCGGGATTCCTGTTATCATTACTTCCTATGCGGACTCGCGAAGTCTCAAAAGTCAAACTCGGGGTATTTTATGTGATTCAAAGTCCCTTATTATTTTGATACAAGGGGTTTTCTCGAAATTATAATCAAAATATCTCAAATTTCATATAAAGGTACCTGTTCATTTCATGCACATCAGAATAAAACAGGTATGAAAGACAAACTTTCTATTCATTTTCAAAAATTACAAAAAGAAAGGTTACATCACTCATTTTATAAGGAAGCAGATTAGCCTTCGCTGACCACATCCAAAAGGTCAAATATCCAATGGATGAGATCGTCAGTCAAGTCAAATCCCTCTTCCTTATAGGTAGGATCTACGGCCATGCAAGGAAAGGGATCCACTTCTCCAAGGTCGGCAGTAGTGATTTTGCCCCCTTGGATCAAAGCAGAGGCCAATCCTTCCTATGCTCGCTTGATCCCTTCTAATCTCCTCTTTCTGCAAGGTAAGCTCGTCTTGTAAGCCTCCACAGCAACCGTAGACCTCTCTGCAACAACGGCCTCCTGGTGTTCGGCAGCTTTGACAAGCTTCTCCCGCAGGATTTTATTGTCAGCTTTCACCACGCTCAACTCCTCCTGGGCGGCATCAAGCTGAAAAGACCTCTTCACAAGCTGGACCCTCAAGGCCTCAATCTCTTCATCCCTTTGATGAAGCTGATGTCCTTGTTCCATCACCTGCTCCTCTGTCCTCAGGGCTCTATTCAAAGCTAACGGCAAATGAGCGAGGACTTGCAACAGAAACAAGGTTAGCCTGCGAAAGCAAACAAGAGAGAGCTTTAGAGAATCCCTACCATAGCTATCTTGTTAGCGAGGCCTGAATAGAGGTCTGGTGTGGAGGTTGTCTCTAATTTCTCCTCCAAGTCCTTTGACACCAGACCGCCCCCTAGAGCCAGACCTACCTCTCCTCGGTAGGCGCAATTCTTATTCGCGATCGGCACGGTGATGACAGTCAATCTTCTGTCATCCCATTTCGTCCTCACCGCCATCCTTGTGCCTTCGTCCCCAAAGATCCTGGCGAAGTTAGTACTGTAGGGGGGCTCTACGCTCCGCTGCCAGTCGTGTTCTCCCCCGGCAGCAAAGCCTTCCTCCTCCGCACTTCTCACCTTCTTTAATAGGGGCTCTGGGCCTGTGCTTCCGGAGGGACCCCTTTTCTCTCCAGGAACTTCCCTGGGAACCAACTCCAGAGAAGGTCCCTCCATCCTCTCCTTTTCTTGGCCTCTGTTGGCCTTATTCCCTTCTTCTTTCTCCCTTATAACAATCCCTTTGGCACCTTTAGGGATTGTCTGGGGCTTGGCGGCCGGCATGGGTCCCTTCCACTTTCCCGTGTACCCCAGCTCAGCCAAGATTTTCCTGTCGTCTGTAGCATCCTTGGGAGAGGATACCACATCGACGGCAATTCTGCTACAGAACGGCTCCGAAACCTCTATCTTTCCTTCCCCCCCCCACCTCGGTAATCTCTTTACTAAGCTGGGTGGCAGGGGGCTGTCCCCTTCTGGTCCTCTTCATAAGAACCGTGCCAGGGGATGGGACAACCTCCCTGAGGATGGCATATCCTAACGCTTTGGCGTGCAGGGATATATCGTTCCTCACATGTCTGAGGAAGTTCTTTAGGGGCCAGCTTTACCCCTTCAACCTCTCCAGATTTTTTAGGGTGGCTGACCCGGCCATCCACTTGGCGTCGCCCATGAACTTAGGAGGGCACGTCCCAGGCATCAAGGGAATTCCTAGGTCCCCTTTGACGAAGAAGTAGTAGTCCCTTCAGTCTGAGTGGGAACTACTCGCTCCTGAGAACATCGCCTTCCTCGTCTTTGACCGCAAGGCCAAGCACCCTCCGTACCCTGGCACCGCCATCCAACTGAACAAGTTCTTGAACAGCGTCAGGGTCCACGATATTCCCTGGGCCTGCAACACCTTCAGGAAGGAATACACGTAGGACACGGCGTTAGGGGAGAGTTGTACTCTAGTTGAGGCGGCAGCATCAAGTCATACTCAACCTGCGTCCGGTATATGCATACCGCCCTCTTAGGAGGGCTGTTCGGTCGAAAGTCAGCAGTAGGGGGGATAATTGTCAGGTTGGGATTTCCTCTAAACCCCCTCATCGTGTTGAGCACTTCGTGCTCCATCAGAAGACTCTCCTGGTAGCTAGTATCCTTGTGGAACAAATCGGCCAGCTCGGCCCACTGATCTCTCCTCCACCCATGGCTTGATTTTTGCAACGCACGGGGCAAAATTTTCTTTTTCTCTTAGGGTTTGAAGACGGAAGCGCTTCAGCTTTCCCTCAACAGCCTTTTATGGGAAACAACTGTGTCCTTTCGTCTTCTGTCGTCTGATCTCTTAGATCAGTGTGTGGGCATAATTAGTCCGTCTGTGCTTTCTGACAAGTTCAGAATTCAAAGCGATGCACGGTTACCAAAGCAACGCTTCCCCCATTTTCATCGTACGTCGTGAACGAGGGTTCAAAATCGTGCGCAACGGCGCTCTGTTGTCCTCTTTACTATTATCGTCCGATGTTTTATAATTGTGCACGAGGGTAGTAGTTTTTCTTTTTACTTAGAATTTACCATTGATTTTCATACTTTCACACTAATGAATTCCTGTTCTCTCTTTTCTAACTTCGTGGTACCTGTCTCAAACACGAAAGAAAAGACAAACATAGACAGAATTCATCCAAAACAAGTTTTTGAAAGAAAAGTGAATTTCATTAATGATAAAACTTGTTACAATTTCATTTTCTCTATTCTCTTACATGTTTCTCTCATAAGTATAGGAAAAATAAAGAAAATACAAGGCTTCAGAACTTAGACACCTAGTGTAATAGTGTCAACCTCAAAAAAATGACGGAAAGGCCAATCTATTACACTCCTGACCGGTCACCAGGGCTATCAGAACTCCTCTCCTCAACTATCATTCTGTCAAACTTAATATTGATGGGCTAAGGAGTTAGGAGACGGAGGCAAATCACTTCTAGCTCTCTTGCTGATCCTGCTGCTGGACTTCAGGAGGAGCGCTTCGGCCCAGCCACCTGGCCTCCACAGGAGTAATTTGGCCCTCTTCGGGACTCCTGCGCAGGGGGGATGGGTGATATCCCCAGCCAACGTAGGACCTCGCTGGAGGAACCTCCTCTGGGCAGTGGCTACCAGCGTCGAAGAACCTGTCTGGTCCCTTAGGACCTCAGAAAGGAAGAACAGCAGGACTTCTGATATTCTCTTGGTTCAAAATGCTTACATCGACCAATGTCTGTAGGAGAACATAAAAAGCCGCCTGATTCTTCACATGGTGACCCACCGGTGAGGCGCTGACGATATTCACCGCCTTCCTCACCGCTTCTTCCAGATCCTCCATACGTCATCCCCGCCATCCAGAGCTATTCTCCACCAAGGCCCGCAAGGAGTGAACCTCAGACTTCAGCAACTCCTCTTGACGACGAGTTTTGGAGGCCACGTCCCTCACTCCGATAGTGCCTCCCTGGCCTTGGCAACCTCATCACTTAGCCAGCTCCTCTCCTCTTTCAAAGCCTCCATCCCATCATTTAACTCCTTTATTCTTTTTTGGAGGTCTTTGACATGAGCAGAATGAGCCTGGTTCACATCCGATAGGCTGCGATGGAACTCCCCCCTCGCAGCCTCACTCTTACTGGCCCAATCCGCGTTACTCAGAGCCAGGGAAGCCAACTTGTCTTCCAGTTTGTACAGCTTCCCTAGCTCCTCCTTGTGATCACTTTGAGAGTGCTTTGTAACTTGCAATAAAGCGCCCTCCAACTCCTTTATTCTCTGAAGGTGGCAAGCCTCCACCTCCTCCTTACCCTTCAGAGATCTTACTGCCTCCAGAACCTTGGAGGTACTCTCGAGGATCTTCTCCTCCTCCCTTTTTATTTCGAACAGCCTTTCTCCTAGCACTCCCCATGTCTCCCCAATGCTAGGGGCAACACTAGGGGCAGCTGGAGGAACCCTCTCCTTCCCCTTAATCGCTCCCTCCACCTCACCTCTTGGCCCTTCAATGCCAAGGGTGCTTTCAGAAGCAACCTGGTAAGGCACATCCTTCTTCCCATTAGTCACCTCCTCCATCTTGCTGCCCTCCTTCTTGCCCTTCTCTTCCTTTTCCTCATCATTTCGGAGGTTCGCTGAAAGGAAAGAAGGGAAGAGGAGCTTCCTTTTCTTCTCAAAAGGAGGGAGTGGTACACTAAGAGAAGCAGGACAACAAATCATCAGAGATAACTTCTTCTCTGCAAGAGCCCCAAACCTAGGAAGGAGCCGCTCAATCTCTTCATCCTTGAGCAAGATCTTCCCAAGCGCCAGTCTCTCTCCAGCAGCTGTTTTTCCCACAAAAGCCACCTCCTTCAGTTCCTTAGCCTTCGGAGGCAGCTTGATCGGAGAGTCAGAAACGTTCACCACCTCTGTGGCCTCCACACCCGCCGGCTCATGCACAGACTCCAGCGTCTGCACCAGAACAGTTGCAACCCTAACCGACAGAGCCTCTGCCTCCAGATCCACAACTACAACTCACTTCTTCCCCCTGGGATGCTTCAACAGGAGCTACCATCGCCGGTTTCGACGATCCTTCAGATGACCTAGTAGATCTCGGGCAGCGCGTCCACCACCGCGATAATTCGCATTCTAGGACCCATATTAATATTCGCGCCTTGACAATGCGGGGGGCTGATGTTAACACGTGGTTCCAGCGGTGCATCTCCGCCGTACATGTGGCGCCTAGCTGGCCTTCAGCTTTTATTCGTTTTAACTAATTCATCTATCTGTCCTTACAGGTCAGACCTCGGTCAAACCTCGGCCATGAGGGAGCAGTCAAACCTCGTACACGACGAGTCAGGACCACTCCTATAACCTCGTCCCCGATGTTATAAAACGGTGCCTGTCACAATCAAGCTTGATCCGACCACGCCGTTCCCCGTACAAGGCACTTTTTCCAGCTATCACGGATCCCCAAAAGAAGTACCAATATTAAAAGATAGCACCCTCCTTTCGCGGCTTCTGGCCCCTCCGGCGGCCGACAAGCGGCGCGAACCCAGAGTTTGTTCACTTCCTTTTCTCCGAAAAATCAGGACGAAGCTGCACCATCCACTGCCTACAAATACCTCTGAATAGTCCTCAGAAGAGGAGATCGCATCAGATCGGACCAGAGAAAAAACCAAGTAACCAGGAGGAACGGAGATCCCTCTTCTACCACTTCTTGTAAAGCGGGAGCTTAAAGAACAAGAAAAGCTCTTTCTTTCTCTCTCCCTCTCTTGTAAGCTCTTTATATTAGTCTTCACGGCTACCTTTTTCTCATTAGTGAAGCTTCCTCGCTGATCGCTCGGTGGATGTAAGGGGCCTACTCCTTGAACCACCTTAAATCTCTGTGTGCTCTTCTGGGTGCCCCGAACTCTCTCTCTCTCTCCTTCTTTCTTGAGCCCCCATTAACGGGCTTACCCCTCGGCACGCCGCCGTCTCCTGAAACTCTCTTTCTTTTTTGGTGTTCCTTAGAATCTCCTGCATCCTACGTAAACATTTTGGTAATATAATATCTTGATTCTTGAGCCTCGTTTGGTTCGAGCTTTATTTTAACAAAAAAAAAAATTTATTTTTAAAATTTAATAGTAGAAATATTTATTTTAATATTAGAAAGTGTATAAAACATAAAATACTTTCAATTCTAATATTAATATTTATGTTAATTTTATAATTAAAATTTATATTAGGTAAAAAAATTACCTCGAGTCAAACAACAACATTGAACGAGAACCCCCCTGAAGGATAAAAATGGTAAATGGTTTATAAACTATCATTCACATGCACAATTATATCCTACAATAAATAATCAAAGCAATAATTTTATAATTATTTTCAATATTATTTAAGCATTACGTAAAACCATATTATAATTATTCACTTTCAATGCTACCTTGATATTATATCAGATTATTTAAAAAAATTAATTACTTAATTTAATAATAAATTTAAATAATATTATCATAATATAATATTTATTACTTAAATTTAATTTTTTATTATTACTTTTTAATATAATAAAGTGAACTGAATAAACAAAAAATAAGAAATTATAAACATCTATATAATATTAATATCCAGATATCATAAATACTAAAGCATGACATAACATTACAGTAACATAAAATCAAACATCCCTAAATAAAAAATAACTAATAAAAGAAGCCAATTACAGAGTCTTTGAAATTACTCCAACTACAAGCTTGACTCAGATTACACAATGAATGAAAATTGGATAGCAACAAAAGATTATGATCATAATCTAAACAAGAAACCAGAAACTAAAAACCATATAAAATATATGAAAACTTTGGCTACATATTTGTAATGTAACAAATGAAATTACAGGAAAAAAAAAAAACAACAGAACAAAGCAGCACATATGTTTGCTCATCATCTACTCTTCCTCATCCTCCTCAACTCTTTAGCTATGGCCTTCTGCCGATCATTCATCTCTTTATTAACGATGACTTCCTTTCCCTTCTCAGCTGAAGCTCCATCTTTTCTTCTTGTTGCTCCAGTTGATGATTCCTGAACCAAAGCATTGTTGGGCTCCAAATGACTCGCAGGACTTCTGCTGCTTTGTATCACATCCAAATGAGTTTTCTGGCTGCTGGTGTAGATCGGTTCAAGTTTATGTGAATTGGATCTGTTCGTGTTGAGTGGTTCATCAGGAGAAACACGCCATCTGCGACGCGCATTCTCAAACCATCTGGTAACCTACATAACAAAAAACGAAGGTTCAGTTTTAAATTAGTCTTGTTTCTCGATTTTATTTTTTACAAAATTAATACAGGTAAGCAATAATGCAAGCATAAATCGCACTTGTGATATAGAACATAAAATGTTCTTAAAATGTACAAATTGAATTCGACATATCAAGAAGTGATTGGTTTCAAAGAGGAGTTACGATGGTCATTTGGCAAAAATGAAGAAGAAGAGGTACCCCAGTGCAAGGCTCCATTTGCCTAAAGAAAGGAGCCCATTGTAAGCATGCAGCAATGCTCGGTGATGAGGATGATTGTTGTAAGAGTTGATACTTCATCAGATTTTTTATATTTGATACTGAACTTAGCGTTTATGTTTATTATTATTAGTATATAGATTTGGAGAATTAAGGAGGTTAGCATATCTACTACATTCCTTTTTATTTATATTTATTTTCACTAGCTTGGGCTATAACTAAATAAATAGCCCAGAACTTTGTAATATGTAGCTTAGCCCTGGAATTTGTAATATGTAGCTTAGACGATGATTAAAAAAAACATATTCTCTACTTCTCTATTTAAGTCCAATGTTCTTTCACTCTTACATGTTTCTACATCAATTTGGCATTAGAGCTACAGTTTCTCATTTTGAGAATAGAGACTACACGTTCTACATCAACTTGGTATTAGATCTATAGTTTCTCATTTCAAGAATTAAGATTGTACATTCTACATTAACATGGTATCAGAGCTTCAGCTTTCCATTTTGAGAATCAAATGATTCATCGCAACACAAGACTCCAAATACTTCACATTTACGCATCTATTAAGCAAGACTCCCTAAACAAACATCTTTGCTGACGGCTTTAGCTAAATGTCATTGATTTCCGGGTGCTGCCTTCGCTATCTCCTGACACATCCGTTCCTTCACACGACACAACAACTTTGTAGCCTGTGTTACATCTAGATCTACACCGGCGTACCTGGAGCGTACTCGTGGAGACCTACGTGGCATCAACGTCAGAGGAACCCCACGACGGATGAAGGTCGAACAAACGCCTCCAGGCGAAAGGCTGTCGATGAAGAGCCCATGCCGAAGAACCCAAGGCGAAGTGCTCACATAACATAAAGTACGAGACCCCATGCCGCTTTTAAGAAGCATGGCTCACCTGTTTGGTAGGTACGATCTGTACAATCAAAGTTATAACGTACCGATTTAGCAGTTATTATTGGCTTGACGCCAGAGATGACGATCATTCCCTTGAAATGACTCTCTCCGGATCAGTTTAGACTATAAAAACCTTATTGTAACAGGAGAAAGGAGAGGATACTCTGCTTCAATCCCTCTCCTTTTCTCTCCTAAAGCAATCCCACTTCTGTAAAAAAAAATGGTAGTAATTGCATAGGGAAAATCTTCGAAAGCCGCTCGAACGGCGCCGTGGTTTTCCCGCTCAGTCGGTTTCCGCGCAAAAAATCTCTTCTGATCCTCTGGTTCATTTTTAGCCTCAACAAGTTTGGTGCCCTCACGCAGGATCGTACCCGATCCCCACAGCCACTCATGGAAGAAACTCACAACGAGAGCTATCCGCCGCCTGATGAGCGGCAGGCAACACCATCACCTCAGAATGACGCTCTTGCAACCAACCGTCAACTTCAAGCCCTTACACACGCGGTGGCCACGCTCTCCCAAATAATGAACACTTTTTTCGCCAATCTTCCGGCTCTCCTCCTGCAGCAGAGACCTCTCCCTCTGACCCTACCTCTCGAGGGCTCGATTCCTCCACCGAGCGCGGAACACCACGAGCCGCCCCCTGAGGAGGCCAGCACCCACGCCGTGGGGGAAAGCCGACCCAAAGTATACCCCTCGGCTCCTCCAATCAGCACAATCTTCTCGCCCGCCATAATGGCGGCGCCCGCGCCCCGTGGCTATAAAGCCCCCAGAGTCAGCGATTACGATGGCCTCACTAACCCGGCGCAACATGTAAAGCGCTTTGAGAACGCCCTAGCAACAGGTGACCCCATCTCAAATGAGTACAAATGTCGCTTGTTCTGAAACACCTTGACGGGCCTGGTGTTGGACTCAGAGCTCCATCCAAAGCTTTGAGCAGTTTTCGAACAGTTTCGCACCAGATTCGTTACGTCGAAAACCACATCCCGTACAATCCATGAACTCTGGCAAATAAAGCAGGGTCCTGACAAATCCCTGCGTGAGTACGTGGATTGGTTCTCAAAAATGAACGCTAAAACGAAGGACACCACGGACGACATATCGACTATGATCTTCATTCACAGCATATTACCAGGTGAGCTATATGATTCCTTCGCGGACGATATGTCGAAAACACTTATGGAGGCAAGAGCCCAAGCCGAAAAGCGTATCCACATCGAAGACGTGAAAGCCCTTAAGGCAAGCGCCAGGAAGAAAGATGCCTCGCCCCAAGACAAGAAACGCAACGCTTCGAAGCCAGAGCCGAGCACTCCTAGGAGAAACTTTCGGGATCAAAAGTTCCCCCGTCTCACGGAAAGCGCAAGTTCGACGGCGACTCCCCTCGCACTTCGATACCAGTATACATCATCGAGGAGATATTCTCGATCCTCTAGGATAAAGGATTCGTCCAGAATCGCAGTGAACGCCAACCGCCCTAGCATGACAAAGATTCAACAAAGTATTGTAAGTTCCACCAGCGTTAAGGCCATCTTCTGTAGAAGTGTCGCTCCTTTTGGACGCTTGTCAACGAATACATAAAGGACTTCCTCACTGGCTATAAGAAAATCGAGGTGCTACCGTCAAAGACGGCACGGGCATTGTTTCCCCAGAACAAACCTTCGGCAGTCTCGTTGTCGGCCCCAACAACATCAAAGGCCGGCAGGAAGAAAGTCGTATTCTCCATCTTCGGCTATGACTACACCTGCTTGATTCGAAGACACCCAAAGGTATGTACCATCGAAACACCCTCGATTTTGCCTGACATCACCCTCACCACAGGCGACCTTCCACAACGGGGCGGCAACCGCGACGACCCTATCGTCATCATCGCCGAAATCGAGGGATGCGATGTCCAGCGGACCCTAGTCAACACCGGGAGATCGATCGACATCCTCTATCTACACGCCTTCAATGAAATAGGCGTCGGCTGCTGCAAGCCCCTTCCTCCCTCCATGACCATGTCCAGCTTCTTCGGCGATATTTACCGACCCTCGGGCTACGCCACCCCGCGCGTCACTCTCAAAGATGGCCCCAGAAAGGAAACAAAGCATATCGACTTCATCATCATCGACGCGCCCTCCAGATACAACGCGATTCTGGGGCGACCCGTGATGGCGGCATTCCGCATGGTCCCATCTACCTACCACTTGTGTGTCAAGTTCCCCATGCTAGCCGGCGTCACCACCATCAGAGGGGAAGGAGCCGGGGCAAAGAAATGCTTCGAAATAAATGCTCGCCTCCATATAGATCAGCTGGACCCCAGGGATCACGCCTTACCCCCTGCCGGCCAAAACGATCATGTAACCGTCGCTGACAAAAAATCTGTACTGATTTCTAAAGACTTCCTTGAGAATGAAAGACTTGTTCTGGCAGCGTTGCTTTCTGAATATTTCGATGTGTTTGCTTGGGGACCCGGGGATATGCCCGGGATTGAAAGAAACATAGCCAAACATTGACTGAGCCTCAAACCCGGTGCAACCCCCGTCAGGCAGAAGAAGAGAAGCTTTGGCGGCAAAAAATAGCGGGCCATTAGAGAGGAGGTCAAAAAACTCACCACCGGTTTCATCAGGGAGATCGCGTACTCTTCATGGCTTGCAAACGTCGTCGTTGTAAGGAGAAGCTCAGGAAAATGGCAGATGTGTGTAGACTTCACAAACCTAAACAAAACCTGCCCCAAAGACTTCTAATCCCTGTCGAAAATAGACAGGCTCGTCGACTCTTTGGCGGGGTACTCTGTGATGACCACTAGATCCAAATGGCAGAAAAAGACGAAAAGCATACTTCATTCATCACAGACCAAGGGACCTTTTGCTACAAGGTCATGTCGTTCGGCTTGAAAAATGCAGGTGCAACGTACCAACAAATGATTGACACCGTCTTCAAAGGTCAGAAAGGGCGGAATGTAGAAGCCTACATAGACGACATCTTAATCAAAAGCAAGAGTAGGGAAGAGCATCTCAGCGACCTCCACGAAACACTGGACACCTGCCGTACTTACAACATCAAGCTGAACCCCCTGAAGAGCATTTTTGGCGCGGCATACGGCAAATTCTTGGGCCACATGGTGTCAATTAGGGGAATCGTGGCGAACCCCGAAAAGATATAGGCTATTCTAAAAATGGACCCGCCACTAACAACCAAAGACATACAAAGTTGAACAGAAGGATCACTGCCCTTCAGCAGATTCATATCCAGGTCCGGCGAGCTATGCATCCCATTCTTCAAGGTCCTTCGGGGAGAGTGTCCAGCTTGGAAAGACGACTGCCAACAGGCCTTTGAGTTGCTGAAAAAGTATCTGTCGTCGCCGCCACTGTTGTCCGCCCCATTCCCAAGCGAAGACCTCCTCCTCTACTTTAGCGCCACCGACAGCTCGGTGTCGGTGGTGCTCATCCGCGAAGAGGCCGGTCGTTAGCGCCCCATCCACTACGTTAGCCACATTCTTCACGGTGTTGAGCTAAGGTACCCTCCTCTCAAAAAACTCTCTTTCGCGCTAATAGCCACAGCCCGCAGGTTGCACCACTATTTCCATGCCCACTCCGTTAAAGTAGTGACGAACCAGCCCCTCCGAAGAGTACTCCATTCACCCGAAGTCTCCGGAAGACTGCAGAAGTGGATCGTGGAACTCTCTGAGTTCGATGTCGATTTCTTTTCCAGAGCAACCTCAAAGAGCCAGGTGCTTGCTGATTTCGTGGCCCAACTGACAACTACCGAACAACCAGAACTCCCGAAGAATTAGCTCCCTTGGATCCTCCACGTCGACGGAGCCTCTGGCGAACACACCCAGGGGATAGGCGTCATCCTCACCAGCCTCTGGGGAGTCCGACTCCAGAGATCAGGAAAAATACGATTCCCTGTCACGAACAACCAGGCCGAGTACGAAGTCTAGGCGATTGGCAGTAAAGGGCATACTTTTTATCGAAGTCCCAGGCCACTTAAATTCCAACTTAGCGCCTAGGCGATAGGCAGTAAAGGGCATACCCCTTCTCGAAGTCCCAGGCCACTTAAATTCGAACTTAGCGCCTAGGCGACTGGTAGTAAAGGGCATACCTCTTCTCGAAGTTCTAGGCCACTTAAATTCTAACTTAACGCCTAGGCGACTGGCAATTAAAAGCATACCCTTTCTCGAAGTCCCAGGCCACTTAAATTCTAACTTAGCGTCTAGGCGACTGACAGTAAAGGGCATACCCATTCTTGAAGTCCCACGCTACTTAAATTCTAACTTAGCGCTTTGGCGACTGGCAGTCAAAGGCACACACCTTCTCGAAGTCCTAGGCCATTTCATCCTAACTTAGCAAATTTTTCCTTACAATAAAAACTCAAAGCAAACATTTGTTCACGAAGAGACTATTCAAAAACAGCACAAGTAAAGACATGTTCTATTAACGAAAATTCTTTACAAAGATCTGAATTACAAAAATAAAATAAAATATTATTACAACTCATTATCCCTCCTTCGATATCGGCACCCGGAGTTCGGGGAACCCCCTCCAATGGGTCCCGCGAATGAAGGGGTGACACGGCCAGAGGCTCCTCCGCGGTCCCCTCTTTCCGAACGCTTGGCTCCTCTTCCGGGGGAGCTGGCGGTTGCGTCACCCCATCATCCCCAGCAGGCGGTGCTTCGTCGTTTGCCAGCATGATGGTGTTCACTGGTGAGATCGTGCAAACTCCACCGGAGAGAGACCTCGGAGTAGTGCGGACGGGCCCCCGCGAACTCGCAGCTTCGGCGGCAGGCCTCCCCGAACTGGAGAGGTTGAGGCCTCCTCTCGAATAGGAGGCTGCCTAGAGCCTGCTTGTCCCACCTGAGAGGTACGCCTAACAAGCGGGAGTTCGTCCTCCACGTCCTTAGCTAGGTTATCATATAAAGACATCATCGTGTCGGTCTCTTTCCAGAACCAAGAATGGTCTCAAGTGTCAGCCCGCGGACTATTTATAGAATCCAGACACTTACGTGGCGGTCGTAGAGGAAGGCACGCGCATCAATGCGCATCACGTCAAACTAACGAGACGGCATGTTACATCTGGATCCACACCGGCACACCTGGAGCGTACGCGTGGAGATCTACGTAGCATCAACGTCAGAAGAAGCCCACGATGGAAGAAAATCAAACAGATGCCTCCAGGCGAAAGGTTGTCGATGAAGAGCCCATGCCGAAGAGCCCCAAGGCGAACTGCTCACACAATATAAAATACGAGACCCCATGCCGCTTTTAAGAAGCATAGCTCACCTGTTTGGTCGGTATGATCCGTACAACCGAAGCTATGACGTACCGATTTGGCAGTCATTATTAGCCTGACGCCAGAGATGGATATCATTCCCTTGAAATGACTCTCTCTGGATCAGTTTAGACTATAAAAACTGCATTGTAATAGGAGAAAGGAGAGGATACTCTGCTTCAATCCCTCTCCTTTTCTCTCCTACAACAATCCCACTTCTGTAAAAAAATGGTAGTAATTGCAAAGTAAAAATCTTCGAAAACCGCCCAAACAACGTCGTGGTTTTTCTGCTCAGTCGGTTTCCACGGGAAGAATCTCTCTTCTGATCCTCTGGTTGATTTTTAGCCTCAACCGAAGCTTGATAACATTCACAATTCCCATGTTTTGTGAGAGAATTCTATATGTCAGCCCCCACAAGAATTTAATACCTCCTAAAAATCAAGTGGCATATGATTCTCAAATGCAGACTCGGTTAACATGGAAAGTAAATACATCACTGCCATCTAAGGCTGCAACATGATTACTGTCATTGCCACTTTTGAAGAATTTTAGCATGCGACTTCATACAAAAGGAGTTGTGAATTTGACAAAGTTGTTTCATTTATCAAAAACTACATAATTCCTTCTAAAATAATCTTACATATGGACTTTCAAGTACATTCGCATTGTTTATTCTTGTGTGGTCCATTAAAACACTTATCTGTCAAAAATTTCAAGTCAATAAAAAACTATTTGAATTAGCTGACCATTTAAATATCAATCTTTGTTTAATCGTGAAGGATCTTATGATATAAAAATGGCACATTTGCGGCCTTTACTTTCCTAGTTTTGCTTTTCCAACAATAATTACATCAAAGAAATATTAATGTCACTTGAATCACAGAAAAAATTCCAGGCTAGATCTTGGTCTTCTCAAATAATATTTGCATACTAACACGGTGAAGTAAGGTTCTTTTCAAGTAGAAAAGAACTATAAAAATCTAGATATGGCCAACCCCAAGAAAGAATTCAATTATGCAATGCTCCCTTAGCCCAATGGGAAAGGAACTTGCTTGGGTACCAGGGATCACTACAATTTCCAAGTGGTGTGAAGGAAAACACAATGTTACAAGAGTTGATAGTTTTTAGACTTTGAAAATTTAACAAAAAATTTAAGTTATTATCATTATTAGTGTTTGAATTTTGACAATTAAGGACTAATACCTTTATTGTTAGAATTTTTTTTATTTTACCTGTATTTATTTTGTTTAGATAGTTGAGTTGTAACTTCACACCAAAACTATTTTAGTTCTATGCCAAGTAGATCTACTATAGAAATTATTCATTTGTGGAGATATGAAAAAGTTGAAAGAAAAAATCTGCATTTAATTTTCATTGATTTAAAAAAAACTTATGATAATATCTCAAAGAAAGTGCTTTATAAATTTTTAAAAAAGAAAAAAATTTCACTGCTTACATTCACGAAATTAAAAATACAACTGTTCTGCATGTGTGTTGTGCGTGTTATATTAGTATGAGTACAACTATGTTTGACTTAGATTAGTTTAACAACAAAATTGTACTTGAACTAAATAATTTTTTGACCTAAAATTGAATCAAGTTCCTTTATATCAAAATCAGAACTGAACCAAAAACATAAATTTAGACTCATTATTCGATTTGAGCCTGATTCCACTTTTTGTTTGGCAACAAATTAAAAGGGCGGTTCTAAACTTTAACTTATCTAAAAAAAAATTTAAATAACAAGAAATTAAGACTAATGGCCAAAAACATGAAAAATAAGGGTACCAAATTATAATTTATTAGTACCAAAGATGTAAGAAAAATTGATAGACGAAATTATAGTTTGAGTTTTAAGAACTTCAAATCTAAGATTATGAGTAAGAGAAATCAGGAGACTAAATTGTAATTTCTTATGATCTGAGACTAAAACATAAAGAAATTGATAAACAAAATTATAATTTTTATTCTAAAGATTTCATAATTAAGATCAATACTAAGAGAAACTTGAAAATTAAAATATAATTTCATGGGACCTATGACGTAGACTAAGAAAAATCAGAGAACTTATAATTTTCATAGTAGAGAGTTAGGACCCAAGACTAAGTCTAAGAGGAATCAAAAGATAAAATTATTATTTATGTTGTGAGAAATTAAGATTTTAGATGAAATCAAGGAAAAATCGGGGGCTAGATTGTAATTTTGTGAACTAAGAAATCAAGGACCAAATTATTATATGCATTATCAGAAACTAGGACCACAGGAGCTACATCGTAATTCTGCAGAACCTAACGCTAATAGTAAAGAAATCAAAAGACTAAATTACAATTTTTATTATAAAAAATTAAAATCTAAGAGAAAGTCTAAGCTATGTTTGGTTGGAGGCCAGGCCAAGGCCAAAATAGGCTCCAACTATTTTATTTAAAACTAAAAATAAAAAATTAAGTATAATATGTTAAAACTTATGTAGAATGCAATGAAAAGTAAATTTTTTATATTAAAATTTATGTATTGTGGATAAAAAATAAAAATTTTTAAATAGAATTATTGGAGGTCATTTTGGTCATGATCATAACTAAAACAGCCTCCAACCAAATAGAGCCTAAGAGAAATCAGGGGGAAAATTATAATTGTTTAGAACCAAAAGCTAAGGATAAGAAAAATTAGGAAACTAAATTATAATTTCTATTATAAATAAAAAAATATTGCAAAAAATTATAAGGAATGACTCTACATACTTAGAACTAAATGAGAAATTATTATTTGATAAGAGCGCAATGGAACAAATAATTCATGTAGTCAACCCCATCTCTTAAAATAAAGACCTAGTTGTCAATATTATTATAGTTGGGTTGTAACTCTATAAATAGCTCAAAAACTGGTTTAAAACAACTAAATAAAAATATTTACTACTTGTCTTCTTTATTATGCCTTTTACTATTTCTTCTAGTCTCTTCCCTTGACTTACACATTTTATATTACACACCCTGTGAAAAATGAAAAGTAAAACTATTTTCAAAGTTCACTGAACTCAAACCTGCTGGAATGTCATGCCAAGCTCTTGTGCCAGGCTTTCTTTCTTCTCTCTTGTAGGGTAATGGTTTTCTTGGAAGGCTTCAAATAGTTCCTGAAGAAGTAAATTATTATTGAATTGCAGAAAAGGAAAATACTTGGGTATTGTCCATGAAATATGATCTATCCCATGAAAGAAGACAATAAAAGGGCTCAAAGTCTTAGATCTCTGAAGTTGAAGGTTTTAGATCTCACACAAGCACATTAATAAATTGAAAGTTGAATATAGTGTCTTTAAGCACCAAACATTTGAAGTACTTGATTTCAACTCTTAAAACAAAATCAGAACAATACTATTATATAAAATCCTTCTGAGATCTTAAAATTACTAACACCAATCTATTATTGACAAAGTTCCCAGCAGTTTGCATCTTGCATTTTTTTTAGAGATTTTAGACATGTTTGCTCTATAAAACAGTAACTCTTCTTGAAGATTATTAGTTAATTTCTAAATATTAACTAGGGACACTATGCCACCGTGGTAATAAATACTCAAAATCCTGAGATAATTTATTAGCATGGGAATATATGAAGACACACCCTTGTATAAAAATAATATATTCTTGGTTCATATTCTCTCCGTGTGAATGCCATCATCAACCTTTGTGCTGGATGGAATCATGGCATTACAAATGATGAAGGCTTCACAAATAAAAGTATGGTATATCATTTTGAACCAAGCCTAGACCAAAATAACATGTAAGCTTAATTAACACGAATTTTAAAAGCATCTTTTCAATATTCTTCAATTTAAGTATACTTATATTTTTTATACATTTTTTATGCTACTAAAAGTAACATTATAGACAATCCCATTCAAGAAATTTTAAATTTAAAATAGAACAATAAAATTTGATCATCGCTTCCCAACCAATTATAAAATATTTACGTAAAATAAAAATATCAAAGCATATCAGTAGATTGATTTCAAATCCAACCTAAATCTGACTTAAATTAGTTAGCTTAATACAAGCAAGGTAAAATTGATAAAATACAATTTTTGTGACTCGAACATGACCCAGATAGCTAATATAAACAAGTTAGATGCATGCCCATCTCTCTTCAAGTCCTCATTGAATAAACAGATAAAATAAAAAGAAATATCAAAGTCCTACCCTCTTTGGAATACAGGAAGGAATGAGGTGCTCCAAACACCCAATGGAACAACAATCCTGGCGTCTTGAGAAAACTGTTTGGTGAGGTAGAGGAAATAGCGATGTCACTAGTGTGCATGGAACAAGATAGGGTTTGCTGAAATAGAAGCAACAGCATACGGATGCTATATTGTTCTCTATTATCAAAACTCTAATATGTGTGAAACTCTCTACTCTCCCAATCACGTGAACCCATTGTGTCGTGCTCCTACTATGATCTATGGAGTCTAAGTGTGAACGGTTTTTTAAGTATGAGCTCTCTACTCTCCTCAATCGCGTGCAACCGTCCAAATAAATGGTAAGTTTCAAAAAAAGGAAAGAAAAAATATGGCAGGTGACAATATCATACTGAGAACAACTGGAGTACCAAAACAAATTAACTACATAGTTTACTGAACAACGTTAATCAAAGCTAGGATGACCCTGATGAATTAGAATGACGTTATTCTAAGACCATAAATCATAAGTTCTCAGAAAATTTAATGTATGTAAACAAAAAAATAATATAGCAGAATTCTGTCTGCATTACCTTAGAGGATACTTGAGATCTCTGAACTGTAGAAGAACTGACATGGCTAGCATGACGAACCAAATGACCATACCCTTTTTCAGATGCTGAAATTGCAGAAATTAACTGCAACTTCTGTGGTGTTCTCGCAGAACTGCAATTTAACACCTGAGAAAGTTGTTGATCCAAGTCAGATCAGATTTTACTAACTAATGGAGCCTCCAAGAGCTCGCGACATCAGTGTTGTAGCTACCCTGACTCTCTGCCATATGAGAGTAAGGCTTGTATAATACCTCATCAACTTCCTTCTTATCAATTTTCTTCATTTTCTTTGTTGTATTCATGTCATTCCACTCTTCATCATCACTTGAACCTGAAGATGCTTTACCATACTGTTCCAGTAAAATTGAAGAATTCATATAATTATGTCATGTCAGATGTTAGTTGGTAATGTGGTACATGAAACAAAAAAGATGAGAACGATAAGAAGCACGCAAATTCTTTAATTACAATTAGAAAAAGAAAAACTGACATGGCATTAACTCTTAAGATTATAAAAGCAGGAATAAAGCAATGGTTAAAAAACTCAAGCAAAACAAATATGCTTGATTGCCTCACGAAATATTTAGGAAATGAAACTGAATGATAGAAATTAATTATATCATAGGATGAATTAATGAATTGGGAAGCATGATGCCATTTTACATTTAAGAGTCCAAGGACAGCAGAGACCAGTAAACAAATGTTCAAATTTAGTTTTAGTTAGGGTGAAATGTATAAAACGCAGTTCTAATAGTGGCCAGTTCAATGCCATACACAATCTGGTAGGGAAGGCTCCACAAAGAACACTGAAGTTTTAGAAAGCATATGAATTCATCATCCTCTACGAAGGAATACATATCAGGCAACTAATCTTGGCAAAAAATCCATAATATTAAACTATCATTAGTTAGACAAGCAAAAAAAATATGACAGTGAACCACAACCATTATATTTGTTATCTACATCAAACAATATCATCATAACCAATAACTAAGACCCAACAACATCACATAGGCTTTATAAATTCTCTCTTTTCCCTAGTAATTCAAATTCATCGCCACTTAAGAATATCTAAATTTCTTTATATTAGTCTCACTATAACAGTGCATCTTATGAGTTTTAATGGTAAACCATACTCCTTTATGACCAGAATGTCACGATTCAAGTCCCAGAAACACCCACTTTATTGAAAATAAAGGGAAACATGGCATACAATGGACTACCCTTTCACCCTTGCAAAGTGAGGAGGAGCATTTGGCTTGGAAATCACCCTCCATCTTATTGATAACATGTTAAAAATATGTGCCGTTTCAAGTGCTAAAGGGCAAAGAAAAAAAATCTGAGCAACAAAACAAGGGCAACAGAAGGATGGAAACTTACAGCATATAGTTTCCCGTAATCTAACCTTTCAGAGTATCTTTTACGAGATGATCTCAAACAGCTTTCCTGTTTGCCTTGCTCTACCAAACTACAATGAATCTCTGGATTAACAATTGACATATCTTTATGCTCTATGTTATGACCATTAGTATCAGCCAAAAGATCCGAACTTGGCAGGGAGGATGCAGAAGCTTCATTGGCACATGATTTGACAAGCTCAGCACAAAATTCATCAGAATCAGATGTAAAGTCAGATTCATCTGAATCAGACTTATCCTTGTAAATTTCTGTGTCTGGATCAGGAGCATCAGGATCAAAGTCGTCATCCTCTGAATCATCTGTTGATAATTTTGAAATTGCTTCATTCACATTATGGCCTGATGTTGCAGAAACTTCTGATGAACTTGAATCTGATTCTTCATAGCTTGATTCCTCCTCATCCTCTTCTTCCTTGTCAATGTCAAAGCCAGGTACACCAGGATCATAATCATCATCTTCAGAATCATCAGATGGAAGATTTACGTAATCAGATTGCCTACTTCCATTTGCAAACGCTGCTGCCTCAGGGAAAATTCTCTGTGATGCAGGAAATAGCCTTTGAGTTATAATTTACATTTCTGAGATCTGAATGAATTTGGACAGTTGAAGTGGACAGAGAAAACAAAAAACAGTATGCTTACTTCCCAGGAGTCCTCAATCGACAGATTAGTTCCTTGAGATTCATTAAGCAAATTAATACAATCTACTTTGCAATTGCACTGAGGGCATAACCATTCTTCACCTTCAGCAGGAACTAAAAGGTACAGTAACAATAAGATAAAAAAACGCATATAAGTAATTAGTTGAATATTAATCAAGACCATAAACTATGAAATACAATCCAGGATAAGGATGCTCAGATTTTACTTTCTTCACTCAACAAAGGAGGATTCAAACACCTCTGATGGAAACCACGTTCACAATTTCCATCACAGAGTACGATGTCATTGTCATTAGACGCATCTTTTGAACCACACTTGCCGCAGAATATCTGTAAACTTACAGACATTTATAGCCAATGTAAGACTTCAAAGGTATTTTATCAGCAAGCTCTTACTAACATGAAATAATACTAATGAAGAACATATAGATAGCAAAATCAGTTCTCATACATTTTCACTACAAATTCCATCAGGATCAAATAATGACTCATGCAGCCTTCCTTCAGATTGCAAAGTATGTAGGTGCTGAAAAGTTCCCCTCATTTTCAGTTTACAACGTAAAATTTCAGATTTAGCACGGTCAAGCTCCTTTTCAGGCCTGATCTTTTCCAAACTGCAATTTTCAAAAGAAGGAGAAATCAAGCAATTGCAAGTGATGATACTCATAAAAAGTCATGTTACTAATCTATAAGCATACATCATCCTGGGAAATTATAGCTGGAAAAGGGTGATCTCATGCTCTTCAGATATGTAGGCAAGTAAGTGCAAGTCAGCAGCTCATCATCTTGCTACTCCATCTCAGGTGAAGAGATAAAGCAAAAAATCTTGAGCAAGTGAAATGAATGGGCATTATGAGCTGATACCTTGAAACCATCCAGAGTGACCTACCAACTAATGGATACAAAATGATCACAGAATACACTGAGTGAGCAAAAGCAAGCTTGTTCAACCCAGTGGCTTGAATGCATGCTAAGGCAGCACATGGACATGTGAGACTCTAAAAACAAGATTCTTCTGATTAAGATTACTAATATTCTGTTTGCATTATTATATTGAACATAAAACATTGTGCTGTATAGTAATATGTTAAAGCACTGTTGTATAAAGTTGATTTTCTATTTGGTAAATTATTGTTAAAAGCTATTATCAAAACTAGAATTGTCTGCTACGTTGTATAATCAAATTATGTTTCTAACATAATTAGACATGTATAGAGTTAATTTTAATTATATGCATATTGTTAGGACAACTACATATAAATATATATATTTGTTGACAGATTTGATTATTTGTATACTTTTAAATATATATATATATTGTTGCTAAATTTAAGAAATTAATAATCAAGGCAATTACAACAACTCAAGGACATGGCATCCAAATTTATGGACCAAGAATATTGTGGGACATCTACTTGTTTGTGGGTATTCTAAACCTAAATTTATTTGCATCCCAATACAGCTGTCTGCAAAAGTTAAATTTTTTTCATCTTTGCACTGCGGATGCTCTTTAGATTTTTGAAATATGAAATGTCTTCCAAAAGTAACATATTACAGAAATACAAATAAATACGTTAATTTGAAATATATAATAAAAATGCAAATATCAACAAAATATAATCATACAAGCTCCAAAAACTATAAAACACGAGTACGATATAGTGATACGGATATGATATGATATGATATAGATATGATGAAACAACAAACTTAAAAAAATAGAATACGGACACATCAGGATACAACCGTTATATAAGTATATATAATACATCATATTCTCATATTTAAAATATAACTTTATTGCAAAACATAAAAATTTATACATCTTATTGCTATAAATTTCAAAAATATTTTTTAATATTTTCTCAAATTAATTACTTTTCTTCAAACATTCTTAATATCACTAAAAATAATATTATGAACAATTTCAACTAAAAAAAATAAAAATATATTTTAACAACTATTGAATTTCAAATAATCTTAAATTTAAAATAATGTCATAAAATTTGTTTAATTATTTTCTAATATGTTACATATTATCTAAGTAAAATGAGAGCTTAAATATATATATATATATCAGTAGATTACTTTTAGTTTCAATTTAAATCCAACCCAAATCAATTAGCTCGTTGTAATTGAGATACAATTGATACTAATATAGATGTTATAACATAAACCCAAATATATTGACCTGATCAAACTAAATATATGTTCTCCTCTCTTTGAGCCTTTGACTAAAAAATAGATTAAATAAAAGAGACTAAAGTCTTATCTTTTTCATATTATGAGCTTAATTAAAATAAAAAAATAATCGTCGTCCAACAGAAGCAATGACAGTATCGATTGAGGTAAAAAAAGTAGCAATATTACTATTATCTGTAAAACCGTGAAAAATAATCAGCTAAAGTAGATGATGTAACAGCTTGCAGATATCAAATCCTTTTTTACTGCAGAATTACTAGCGTGCGTGAAGCTTTCTGTATTCCAATTGCATGAGACCAGTGCATCTCTCAATTTTAATGTTCGAGTCTATGTATGAATTGTGTTTTATATATGAAATATTTTTTTATCATGTGGACCGAACTAAGTGTTTCAATATTTTTTTCTGATTAGAAGTATTAGACAAATATCAAATAAATATTGAATTTTTAAAAAATAAAAATAAAACTGATACGCCATCTGGCATATCGGATAATATCAGTGGAATATCGGTATTTGATACGGATATGATACATATACGTTATGCTCCACGAAGTATCGGTGCTTTATAATTTATAAATTAACCAAACTCATAGTTTCATCATATACACTATGATTAAAAAGTATACACATACAAAATATATAAAAGTCATACAACAAGTCTCTTATATAACAAAAATAAGTCTTATTAGGTTTATACCTTTGTGTCAATAGCTAATTTATAACCAAAATAACAATAATGGGGTAGGTTAAAGAACTCAGTGGATAGTTCATACTTAAATAAGTTAGTAAACTTGGAGACTAATCAAATATACATTAGATGATAAAATCTTAAAAGACTAATGTATGATAGAAGTGGAAATTACGTATTAAAAATAATAAATAGAAGTGTTGCAGATTAAAACAAATATAATAAAGCAGGAATAACTTTTCCAACATATAATAGTGAAAGACTTTGAATAAAACACAGATTAAAAATATAAGACTATTAATTATAATAACATCAAGAGACCAAAATAAAAAGCTGACAAACATATAGAGCATATCAAAGAATCACATTAAGTCACATAATTTCAATGACATAAGAATGTCTATATTAATTGATGCTACAACAATCCAATGAGGTAGAGGGATGAAGCCAAACAAAATAAACCCATTAATTCATAGAAGGATTTGTCAATCCCAACTTGGGAACTTGTCAATCCCAACTTGGGAACTTGTCAATCCCACTCATGAACTATAACAAACAATATTTAGTTGCACAAGTCAATCAATAATATCTTAAACATGCATAAAAGATCATGCGCTCGGAAAACAACAAATCATATGTACATATTATTGAACATAAATAAATAATAAATAAGGGCATGTAAAAAAAATGAAGTATGAAATTGCACAATGACAAGTTAATCAAATAATATGACATAACAGATAATCAAAGCAACTACATTTTCATGGTCAATGCATTCAACAATCAACACAATTACTAAACAAAACTCAAGAAATACCTACATCAAACAAGTTTAAGTAAAATGATCCAGGCTCAACTCAAAACTTATGCCACCCCGGCATCAACGAAATTCACAACATATTATTTGTTATATACTCTTATTATAATAGATTAGAATTATTTGCCCCATAACATATAAATATATTCAACATAATATACTCGTATTTTAATAGATATAAATTTAATATATTATAAATTAAAGTTACATCATATCTATATTTACAAATATCACACCTTCCCCCTCGTACTCTCTCCCACTCATCTTTTTATCTCTCTCTAGCTCTCCCTTGTCTTCTTTCTCGTGTAGTCATGTGAAGAGCCATGGTAAGTCTTACAGCTCAATTATTATGGTAGAAACCACAAGACAAGTATATTTGAGTTTAAAATCATTTTTATAGTGTTGTGAGGTCCTTGCAATAAATCTTATCTCGAATAAATATTTTATCAAAAGCTTCCTTAAACCTTTGATTTAGTTTGAACCAAATTTCTATATATGTTATATTTATGTTAATAGTTGCATATTGAAAAATGTCCTTTTGATTTATTAAATGCTACTAAAATGGATTAGATTTATATAGATTCATAAAACACCCGAGCTTTTGTCCTACTAGGTGGGGCCAACTACATGGATTATTTTTTATTGCACTCCATCAAATAACAACTCCTTATTTAATTCTAAGTATGCATATAGATTCATACACAGAATTAAAAATATTTAATTAAATAAACGTAACTATTAGAGTTACACTTAAATGGTTGCATATTTATTTGTATAGTACAAGTATA
Source organism: Apostasia ramifera (assembly GCA_019297695.1). Lineage (NCBI taxonomy): Eukaryota > Viridiplantae > Streptophyta > Magnoliopsida > Asparagales > Orchidaceae > Apostasia > Apostasia ramifera. The sequence goes on from JAEMOT010000895.1 coordinate 101,876, forward strand.
TTATATAGAATTTATTTATATGTTACAAGGTGAATAATCCTGCTTTAAATTAGATACTAAGGAGGCAAAGGTTTTGATAAGAACCTTAGATCGTTTCTAACTACTTTGAGGTGTGTAGTTCTTACTTGGTGAATTTTCTACAAATAAACTCTCTCATGTATATTTTGTATAATATTGGCATAATATCATTGAAAGTAGGAGTGTGCATTAAATGGTTAAACCGAAAAATCGAACTAAACCGATTAAATTTGGCCAGTTTGGTTTAGTTTAGAACACATTGGTTTGATAATTGAATTTTTTAGTTATATAATTTGAGTTCGGTTTCTTATATTTGAAAACCAACCCAACCAAATTAACTAGAATATCACAAACCATGCTCTTAGTCTTTGTTTTGAAAGTTATGTTACATTATTTTTTTAGGGCCATGCTCTTAGTCTTTGTCATTATAAAATTTTGTGATAATATATTATATTATTTTAAAATTTTTTTAAATTTTTTGGAGATAATTAATTAAATAAAAAGAAATTTATGGTTTTAACCAAACCAACAGAACCGACCGAATTTTATTTGGTTGGTTTAATTTTTGATTTACAGTCTTATTTGATTGGTTTAGCTTTTTAAATTTTAAAATCGATTCTGATTTTTTTTCTTGGTTCAATTAACAAAACCAACCAAACCAACCGAATACGCACCCCTAATTGAAGGCGGTGTGAAATGCATTTGTTTCGAATCTCTTAAATGTCATTATTTGATAGACTTATCACTGTTGCAAATTCATGTCTCATTTGCTCTTACAAGTGCTTATTTGTTATCTATGCATATTCAATAAGTATTAATTTGTTATATTCTAGGCACATGACCTTTCATGTATGTTTAAAATATGATAGATCGATATACGCAACTGGGTATTTTTATTTGCTATAATTTATATATAAGCACAATAACGAGTCCTTATAATTGGGATTGACAAATCCTAATAGGAACTAATAGGTTCAATTTGTTTGGCTTTAACCAAGACCTCAATGGACTATTATAGCATCGTTCAATATAAGTATACTTATATGTGATTATTTATAATCATTTTAAATAATCTATATGTTTATCAACTTTTCATTCAACTCTTTTGATGCAATAGTGATATGACTATTTTATATATTTAGGGTGAGTTTGATTGCAAAGATTAGCTTTAATAAGGTTAAAATTTGCATTGACCTTGGATGAAGATATTCTTTATTGAGTAATATATAATGTAAAATAAAGTAAATTATTATGTATTGAGATGTGAAATTAGTCGTTAATTGGTATGTGTATATGATGTAAAATAAAGTTAATTTTTATTTTAAAATATACATATAATGTGAAATATTTCTATTAATATTAAAATTTGTATATGATGTGATGTATCATATTATAGTTAATCACGTTGAATCTAACACGGCAAAACAAATGCACCCCTAGTTATGAATTATTCAAAATCCTTCACTATTATATGCTTTAAAAAATATTCATGCTTCATTATGTTTGCTTTGATATGCAATATCTCTACTGAATACTATTCAGGAGCATATTTTCACTACTATCGCATACTAGTCATTTAAGATCTTATTATCCAGTGTATATTTGAATGACCACAGTTTATTTTTTTTACTAGATGAAATAGTGGGAAGATCAGTTGAACACTATTCCATGGAAGAAGCTGGTTGGTGACATTGCTAATGAATTCCTTTTGGTAAGTTTAACATATTTACATCATTTCTACTTTCACAATTTTCCAAAGGTCTAACCTCTTCATGCACGCCCCGGAGATGTTTTTCCCATTTTATTGATCGGGCTAAAGAGATTGAGGCCACCTTGAAGACCCATAATGTAAAGGTGGTTAGCACAAATATAAAGGGTCACATCCGGCCATGGGACTCGAATAGAGAAAGTTAAAGGTGAACATAACCTTGCTCAAGGCTATGTTCTACCTTCTATGCAATGGATGGACCGAACGTGCGTCTAAGTTGAAGATTGCGACGGAAGAGTTGCCGGCAACCAAAAACTGAATTGTGGTATTGTAAAGGGAGGCATCAGACCTCAAGCAGAATCTACTCCAGATATATTGAAGGCGATGAAAGATAAGATCACCATTGACTTCTAGGACAAGCTAATAATAAGTCGAGTTAAGAGCAAGTTTGTCTCAACTCAAAATCTATTTGGCGTTGACTCGAATTTTGATTCAATCAAGCTTAATTTTAACTTATTTTAAACTAAAATATTCACTTTACATGAAATTATATTAAGCCTAAATATGTATTATTATATAAATATTAAGTAGATTTGGAGTTGAATCGATTTTATTTCAAGCGAGCTAACTTTAAGCTATTAGAAAATCGAGTCGAGCTCGACTCAAGTAAAATGCAAGCGACTTTGAAGTTTCAAACATTATGCACATTCCTACTTTCATTAGATCACTACCCCTTGCCAAAGAGAACATTGCAGGATTCAAGTTTATCTTGAACGTCCTGAGACCGTCAGATGTGTCATGAAGGCTCAATAATGCCATTTTGTTGCTGGAACACAATGTTTACCATTTGTTGGTAGATGACGTCGACATCGTTGTTGCAGTGAGGACCAAAATTCATGATGAATGTCATCTTTTCTTCCTATTCTATCATTTTAATCTGGTGGTACCTTGAGTATACGTCAAGGAAACCATATTAGTGTCCAATTGTCCTGTCGACCAGCGAATAAGTATGAGGTTAACGGGTACGAGTCTAAGCAAGCCTGGTTTAGTGCATGAAAATCTACACACATCTGCCATTTTCATTCAGCATCTTTACAAGCACCACGTTGGTGAGCCACTTTGAATAGTGTACTTCCTGTATAAATTGGGTGGCAATTTTTTGTGCTTATGCGAGTATTAGGTCATAAATGAATCAACCCAAATTTGACTCGTCTAAGAGGACCTGTGTACGGGTTAGTGGGTCAACCCAATTATAACGTATCAATGACTAGTTTATCAAAATTAGATATTTTTTAGTATTTTTTAATATTAATTATTAGATATATACATTGCATAATTTAGTTGTATTTTTGATGTTTTTAATTAAACTTTATGGCCATACCTATGAAGCATCGATACTTCGTGGAGCCTAACGTATCCGTATCGTATCCGTATCGGATACCGATACTCCCCGATACTCTACCGATACGTATCCGATACGCCACGTGGCGTATCGATTTTTATTTTTAATTTTAAAAATCTGATACTCGCCTGATACTTGCCCGATACTTTTCGATACTTCTAATTAAAGAAAAAAATGTTGAAACAATTGATTTGACCTACACGATAAAAAATAAAAAATATATTATACATAAAACACAACTCATGCATAGACTCAAATAATAAGATTGAGAGATATACCGAACTCACATAATTGAAATTAAAAAATGCTTAATGCACGCTAGTGTTTCGGCAATAGAAAAAGAATTTGGTATTTGCAAGCAACTGTATTATCTAGTTTTTCTATATCAACCATACTATTTTTGCTTCTGTTAGACACCGATCACTTTCTTTTTACTTTAATCAAGCTCATATTATGAAAATGATAGAACTTTAATTTTTTTTATTTTGTTTATCTATTTAGTTAACACTCAGAGTGAGGAGAGCATATATCTACTTTAACTAGATTAGTATATATGACTTTATGTCACATTATCTATATGTTATTTTCAATTATATGTCGTTTGCATTGAGCTAATTAATTTAAATCGAATTTAAATTAAAACTGAAACTAATTTACTGAAATATATTTAAACTCTCATCTCACTTAGATGATCTGTGATAGGTTGAAAGTAATTAAATAAATTTAAAATATTATTTTAATTTAAAATTTTTTAAACTCAATAGTTGTTGAAGGATATTTTTATTTTTTTGTAATTCAATTGTCTAATATTTTTTAGTGATATTAATAATATTTAAAAAAATATAATTAATTTAAAAAAATTTTAAAAGATATTTTTGAAAATTATAACAACAAAATGTATAAGCTAGTATAATCTACCATAGATTTATATCTTAAATATGAGAATATAACGTATTATACATAAATATAACAGTCGTATTCTGACGTATCCGTATCCTACTTTTTTTAGTTTGGCGTATCGTCGTATCCGTATCGTATCGTATCCGTATCGCCGTATCGTACTCGTGCTTCATAGGGCCATACTGACTCAAATTAAAAATACTGAATTTATTAAATTTTGATATCTTAAAAATTATAGTAAACGGTTTGATGGGTTGGGTTGGGTTGGGTTAGGGTTAGGTAACTTGTTTATTAAAAAAGTCAAGTACAGGTCTTGATGCTTAACCTGTTTAATAAAAGAGTCAAAAAATATATAAAAAAATGAGGTGACCTGAACCCAACCTGCCAACTCGAATTGCCACCCCTATGCATAAATCTTGCTTCAAGGAGCTTGAACACCTTTGATTCTATGGCCTTGGACTGTTCCCCATCTTTCGCTTGATGGGCTAGTATCAAAGTAGACGTTGATCCAGTAAACAATAACATTTGAATTGACACCCTTTATAGACATTGATCCAGTAAACAATAACATTTGAATTGACACCCTTTATATCAAATAGACTTTTCAAATGAACACATCAGAGTACTGCGAAAGGAGCCATACTATTTCAAATTGCTGAACTGCATCCAAAGTGGAGAAGGCAGACACAAGCTGGAGTCTTCCTTATTAAGGGTCACATCGATCATTCCTTTGTGGGTCATCAACGCACGACCTCCTTAGAGTCTATTTCACAATGACCTTGTCTACGATCTGGAAGCACCAGAGAGCCTCTTTGGTGGGTCTCCACATATTGTGACTACTTCGTTGGGCATCAAAAACTTGACACAAATAAGGAGTGGATATCACAATTCCAAAAGCATTTAGCATTCTTCTCAAAATAGCATTGTAGCTTGATTTAAGCAAGATGGCGGAGAAGGTCACCACCTTCACATCATACCCTGCCCATCAGTGAAAGACCAGGGTCCACGGACAAGGCCGAGAAGGCGAACTCTTTCCGTGGAGAAGCCGTGGAGGGGCGCATTCATGATGGAGAATGTCAGTCATGCACAACCCCATTTGCAAGGTTGACTCAAAGATGATGTTAGTGAAGCTTTCGGAAAATCCAACTCATGACTATAACGGGGTCTTCATGGGAGTTACCATAGTCCAAAAAATCTTAGGAAAAGAAGGTGGGGGAGAAGTTGCAGAATGCTGAGAAGTAGCACTTCCAACTTCTGCCAACTACCTTTGGCCAGTCTAGGAAATGAAGATGAAGATAGAGTTGATTTGTGCAACCAACACCTTGGCCGAGAGAGGTACTTCTTGTGGCAGCTATGACTATGGCTTAGGCCCATCCTAGCAGCTGTCATTGGCATTAGTAGGATTCTGGATAAGGAATTCTTGAAGCTTCCCCTCATCCATTAGCCTGTCTAGGATATCTTTAATGAACTGTAGGAATGAGTAGGATGGTTATACCGCTAGCGATATTCATAATAGTTCCCCGAGTTTTCGAATGGGTGGTAGCTGCGTATCGGTCTTTTAAACATAGCCTTTTTGTTAGGCTAGTGTATATACTTCCACGAATAGGTGGTTGAACTAATGACGTAAATAGCGGCAGGCTACATCATCCTTGGTAACATTCTGCAAGATCTTCAACGACCTAATGTGCTTAGGACAAGGGCTTTTATCATCTTCGAGCTTGAACTTTCTAGGCTCCTATGTAGGTTGAGACCTCATGACTCTTTCCCTGTCATCCACCTCGTCCAAAATAATGAATTTCTTGGCGTAGCTGACTAGCTCGGGGAAATTCTTGGGCTTAGACAACTGACTTGGCCAATCACTTTTCTTCCTGAGGCTCTTGTGAAGAAGAGAACTATAGGATAGATGCCATCATTGGTGGATGCTATCAACCAAGATGATAGTAGCAAAGAAACAATCAATGTATATGATCATAAAGACATATCTGGACCTTGCTGGAAGTCAGACAAGATCAAGTCTAAGTTAGCAACCCTAAAATGTTCGACAAATTGTGCTAGGATCTCCCATTTAAGGTGCTGGGAAGATTGGATATGGCTTTGTGGGAGACCAACGTACCCATCATAAGTTAGCCCCAGGAGTAGACTTGAGGTAGCATTGAGTGGATTCATCCAGATGAAAAATACAGTCATCGAAAAGCTGAATGTGCTCACGTGAGAAGGTAGTTCCGTCAAACGTTCTTATTTTGGGTGGATGTTTGCTTGGATCGAAGCGAATCGAAGGGCATCACACAAAGGTTCCCCCAAATCCATACTATCAACTAAATCATTCAGCCCCTTGAAGTCTCTGCCAACGGCTTGGACACTTGGGGAGGAGTTGTTTAGATACAAAGGGAACTCTTCTTCATCGGAAGCATGTTGCTAGAGGTGTGGATACCAAGGAGACCATCAATGACTGTTGGGATTTCATTTTGACATTGGCCCCAGGGTAGAGAGCCTGGGCCAAGAGTGTACACATGTCATAGATCCTGGGGGCATCTGAGTATTGTTGAAAAATGTTACTAAATAGCAAAGGCTAATGTGTGCAGAATGTTGGCAAGTGGAGAGGGCCCGAACATCATAGTGATGGAAGTAGATCCGAAAATACATGTGCCTATAGTTGAAGAAGTAAAAAACCAAGGTTTTAAAAATCGAACCGGTCTCAGAAGTAACAAAATGAAAGGTTCAAGGTTTTAAGGAACGAACCATTGATGGGAAACAACATGGTCCTTATAATGTAAATGGGATTGGACTGGCTCAACTCTTCCTGGCTTGGATCAAATCTGTTTTCGCCACATGGACGACTAGGATGCTTTGGAGAATTTGTATGGCATTTAATTTTTTTATTTCACCTAAATTATAATAGAGCCAATGAGATTACAAAAAGATGATGAATTTCCACATAAAACTACAAATGAATCAAATTCATAGACCACCCTGATATAGACCACTTTCAAACAGCCTTATAGGGTCTGTTTGTTTGTAAGGTTAAGTTTAAGAAAATTAAAATTAAACTTGGATAGAAATATTTTTTTATTAAAAATTATGAATGATGTGAAATAAAATTAGTTATTATATTGAGATATGTGAGGGATGTGATATGAAGTTAGTTATTATGTTGGAATATGTGAGGGATGTGATATAAGTTAGTTATTATTTTTGTAATATGTGTAGGATGTGAAATAAATTTAATTTTTAATATTAAATTTTATGTGTGATGTGATATGCCTGGTTAAAATTAAACCAGGTTAATTTTAAACTTCTAGACAAACAGGGCCATAGTGTATAATTCATATCCATGACTTTCACACACACATTGGCAAAGGTGCTCATTCTAACTAGGTCAGAAAACCCATCCTAGAAAAACAAGAGTAAAACATAATGACAAACAACATAGTAAATGGAAAAATGGCAAATGATTTAATTTGTTGCCTGGGGCCCACTGTGTACCCAATGAATCTGAGACTTTAAGATAGACAAGATATGGGATTTATTAAGATAAAAAAGAAAAAAGTGCAAAAAAAGAAAGAGACAGCAACAAAAAGAAAATAAAAACTGCTAAATAATGCACAAAACACAGACCAAAAAATTAATATTCTTAGTACAAACCTTAGGCCTTTCCATCCTTCACTGGAATATGCATCAATCAGACTCTGCTCATAATTCATTCGCTTCATCAAATATCCAATACGTGCCCTGATTCCATATAGTTCATCCTTGCCAGATTTATTTCCTTTCTTCTTCCCACTTTTCCTTGTACTCCTTACCAAATTTTCTAGTTTCCTTGCAGATTTCGGAGACTTAGAATCCACTGCCTTTGATGCCGATCGAAGAATTCGACTGCTATCCAATGATCTTAAGCTGTATGCATTTCTTAACATTTTCGGAAGATCTTTCTTTTCTTTACATGCTGATTTATTACAGTCCTCAGTTTCGCCATTGGCCGTATTTCCATTTTTTGATAGAAATACAACATCCAAATTGACCTTATTTTGGGCAGCCAGTTCTTCAGAAGTAACTTTCTCACATTTTGCATTTAAAGATTCTGAGAGTGCATCATTTGAACTGTCTGGCTTCTGACCATGCATTGAAGGCTTGAACTTGGCTTTAAACCGTGACGATGGTTTCTTTCTGTTATTATGTTTTTAGAAAATACACGGACCTGCTACATACAGAAAAGATCTCCAAAACTTCATGAATCAGTTAAAAAGCATGTACAATCTCGTACCACATATTGAACAAGAGAACAAGAAGAAATTGCTTGCAAATGTGACTAGAAAGTATGTCCTTCCCCCATAAACAGTCGACATACAGCAATACTTATTCATCGATGCAATAGTTACCTGAAATTTCAGGAGAAAAGGAATAAGTCCTCACTAGCAAAGAAACGGCACAATAATTGTGAAAAATGCACAAAACAATGAAGAGAAAACACTAATCAACACTATAATTTGAAAGCAAATGGCTTTACCACATGAGGATACATCCACCATGATGTAGGTCTACATTCACAATGCAATTTTTAATTTTGTTTCAAATGTGTAATTCATAGTCCCTAATTTAACAATGCAGTTCAAGGCAAATAAAATTACAACAAAAAATGGAATAAAGGAAGATAAGTATCATGATAATCATTGATATGTATACAAGGTAACAATGATGATACATATATTTCTCTCTCTTGTACATATACCAGATGTATTACATAAGCATATCATCTTCTATTTGTCCATATTTTCTGCTTTTCCGTCTGCCTACACCAATTGTTTCTACCATGCATTTTGTACTCATTATATCAGGGAGAGAGATCAACTGTAGTTTGCTACTAAAAAAATGTGATGATAATGTACTAGATTTAATAGGCCCTCATTTGATCGTTTGATGAACTAAGCAAAGCGATTCCAGCTCCATGTAGATGAGTCTCAGCATGCAACATGAACTGGCTTTTAGAAGATAGTTCAGCCTCGTAGGATCGCGCCGTTTGTCCTGTGCACTGTAGCACTAGTGTCTTTTCAACATAAGACATGATGCCTTGACGTCATCCTAAACTTCCTTTGGCTTGTCAACAACAATATGTTCAAAGTTTGAAACTCTATGTTGGGAACTAATAAAAAATTATGTGTTCACTCCAAATGACATTCCAATTTTACAATGTTCAAAATGTTACAACCATTTGAAATGATGATAAAATATCAAATTTCATCGAGTTGTTTTTATTTGTACAGTCAACCCAAAGAACAGTGGTGGGCATATTTTCACGCGTGTGAACTCGTCCACGATCGTGGATATGCCCCAAAAGGCTATTGACCACCAAACGAAAAACAATTTTGGGGAGGGGGGTATTATTAACAAAAACTATGTTTTAATAGTATGTGCAAACAAAACTTGAATTCTTTTAAAGTCTCACGGTGAACAAAAGGATCCTACAAGAAGATAGCTTGTTACAAATATGTTAGAGCCAAACAATCATACTTTTAAGTCTACCATCATTCAAAATTTTTGTTTTGTAAAACCACCATAGAAGATCAATGATATGATAAAAAAGACAATTTATTAGCTAAAAAAAGGTAAAATTATGCGTTCACAAACATTGGCTTTACCTAAGAGAAAGAAATGCAAGTCAGCTGTTTGCTCAAGAGATAAGAGTTCAATAATGTACCTGCTTACATCTGGATTCAGCGTTGAATCTCAGCCATATACGTGGCATCTAAAGACTTTTAAAACCCATTTATTTATCATTGTGCTCGATGTTTGCTTCATCGGCTATGATGTTCAACTAATCATACTTGTCTGCTTTCGCAAAAATGTCCAACCATCGACAACGATGTCTGGCTTTTTGCCGGTACTATCGGCCACGATATTTGTTAATCCATAGCTTCCTGCCAGTACTATCAAACACGATATTTGGTCATCACAGCTGTCGTTGTCCTACAGCCTAGTGGAGACAGCCACGTTAGCATCCCGATTGCATAATTTTCACTGCAGAACCCTTCGCATCACCAGTTAATTGGGAGTTGCAGATTTCCGATCACTAGTAGCTGGTCAACCGGTTCCCGACAGCCACACAGATCAAGAATCCGTGTGTCCTTGCACTAACAATGGTCTTTCCTGGAGCCAACAATTAATAGTGGTCTAGCCTGAAACTGGCTGAACACCATTTTCGCTATAAATACCTCTGAACAGCTCCAACGGGAGAGGGAGAAGCTTGTATTCTTTTTCTTTTTTCTTTGACTCCCAGGTGAATGTAAGAGAAGTTATTCTTGAACCACCATACATCTTTACATTTTTTTTGGATGATTCTTGGCTCTTCTGTGCCAGTGCTCTCGGATAGAAACGTTGTGTGCTGCTAATTCTCAGGGCTTCGTCTCTCTCCGTCAACATTTTTTGGTGCTTAAATTGAGAACGAGAATATGGTACACAAAGCGCACAAGACCAACTCTCTGGCTCGAAACGCTCAGGTCGCTTGAGAACCTTCTGTTAGGGCTCCTGGAGATAAGTGTTCGACCTCTGCCTCCAAGCGTCGCGCTGAATCAACTTCCTCATCAAGCAGCACCAGAATGACAGAATTGCGTGAGATGGTGACGTATCTCACCAATATTGTCACTGGATTCACTACTAAGCAAGCTGTAGTCCTTCAACGGACTCAAGCAGTCAACGCCGTTGCTGATCCAATTTGCCCGCCGGTTGTGACGGCTTCTACTCCCATTCCGCCGGTAACCGGCGGCAGATCCAGCTCAAGTCCCACCGCCGGATGCAGCAATTCAAGCACTCCTCCGTCAGTTGTGGTTGTTGTTGTTCCGCCACCTCCACAAGATCAGAGGGTGGCTTCCCTCCCTTCAAAAACTTCCTCTGTTCAATCTTCTGGCTTCTCTCAGCCTCCTGGGTAAGACCTTCCTCACCAAGAGGCTCAACACAATCTTCCTTATCTTCCACCTCTTCCTCCTTGTCCTCTACTTCTACAATCTGCTCTCCCCCCTCCAGCCTTCCCTTCTTTCTTGGCTGAAGACAATTCTTGCTTTCTTGGCGTTTAGGCTCCCCAATATGAGCCTAGCATCTTCTTTGGTCCTCTTGATAGCAATGCCCCCTTCAATGACGTCATTTGTCAAGCGCTCGTTCCATAGGACTTTAGGCCGCCACGCCTTGAAGTCTACAAGGAAACTACAAACTCTCGCAAGCATATTTAGGGGTTCGAAGCTGCCCTTCGTTATCACCATCCTGATGATGCAATGAAGTATCACCTTCTCGCCGATACTCTGAAAGGGGCAGTATTCAATTGGTTCATTAAGCTGCCCAAAGGCCATATCTACTCTTATGAGCACCTGAAGTGAAATTAGACGAACATGCATGGTCATCTCCGATATGATGCTTACCAATATTAAGCAGAAAAAAGGAAAACTTGCAGCATTATACCAACTATTTCTTGTTGTTGGAGCGGAAGCTGAAGACGTTGACTTTGCCGTCGTCATGCACAACTATCGCAAAATATTAAAGAATGAAGACTTGTATAAGTCTCTGTAACTTGTGAAGCCCAGGAATTATCCTGAGTTGGTTGCCAGAGCCAACCAATTTGTGCTCTTGGAGGATGCGGAGGATGGCCCCCTCGATGTTACCAAGCCCAAAACTGAAGAAGAGAAAAAGAGGAAACATCGGAGCGATGAAACATCGGGCCTGAAGAAACAGAAGAATGACGGTCGCAACAAAGACAACAAGAAGACTCGTCAATTCTATGAGCGAAAACATCTCTTCTCCAAGCTGCTCACTGAAATCTATGTAGCAACTGTCAAGCAAAGATGGGTTCGCCCATCAGGACCTAAATCAGCACCTCCCACTGGGACAGATCCTGGTAATTACTGTGAGTTGTACGGCAACTACAGGCACAGGCTCCATAAATTCCGCACTCTCAAGGCCCTGCTTGACACACTAGTTGATCAGGGCAAGTTGGAAGAATTTCTACTCATGACCTACGCCCCTGAACCTGGTCGGAGGGAAAGGTCACACGAAGGTGCCTTGGGGATCGCAGCGCAAGCTCCCACAGCTGCCCCTGATTTGGATCCTTCAAGCCGGACATATTCCCCGACCGCTAGAACTATTAACGCAATCTTCAGCGTTGATCCAACCACTGGTCGCTGCCAAATTGCCGAAGTTGGCAGCGTATCCCAACAAATCTCTACTTCTATCCCCCTCACCTTCTCCAAAAAAGATCTCCCTCGCAGTGACAATTCTTACAATGACCCCATTGCGGTCACTGCTTGAATCGCTAATTTTGATGTTCGGTGAGTTCTCATTGACTCTGGAAGTACAGCAGATATCCTATTTGAGTCAGTCTTCCTCTAGATGGGCCTTAAGGAAACAAACCTCTCCACAAAGGCCTTACTCTGTTGGGCTTTTCTGGAGAGAGGGTCCAACCCTTAAGCTTCATCTCATTACCGGTGGCTTTTCACGATGCAACGGGAATGCCATGAACATAGTAAACTTCACGGTCATCAGAGCGCTACAATGTTATCCTTAAAAAGAGCACTCTCAACTCCTTCGGGATGGTGATTTCTACGTCGCATCTCTGCATGAAGTTTCTCACTCGTAGTGGCGTCCTCACCATCAGAGGAGACCCCAAGCAGGCCTTCCGATGTTTCCAAATAGCCAGTCAAATTATAGTTGACCAGCTGGATCCCAAAGAGACCCAACCTGTCACTCCTCAAAAAGAGGTCATTAATGTAACTCTGGGAGCCGAACATGTATTTATATTCTCTTCCATGAATAACAAACAGCAAATAGAGATCACTGCCTTACTTTTTAAGTATATCAATATTTTTCATAGTCACCTGAAGACATAGTAGGTGTTGATAGGACCATTAGTGAGCATCACCTGAATGTATTTGCTGATGCAACTCCTGCAAATTAAAAGAAAAGAATATGACAGGAGAGAGATATCATATCACTAAAGAAGAAGTAGATAAATTATTGAAAGCCAAATACATCAGAGAAATCAAATATCCAGAGTGACTTACAAACGTAGTAATGGTGAAAAAGCTCAATGGGAAATGGAGGATGTGTATGGATTTTCACACACTCAATAAAGCCTGCCCAAAGGATCAATATCCTTTGTTGTGCATCGATGTTATGGTGGATCGCACTGCTGAGTTCCATGTGATGAGTTTTCTAGATGCTTTCTCTGGATATCATCAGATAAAAATGATTGAAGGTGATGAAAAGAAGACTGCTTTCATTACAGACTTCAGAATCTAATGCTACGATGTTATGCCCTTTGGTTTAAAAAATATTGGCGCAACTTATCAACGTATAATTAATGTGGTGTTCAAGAACTAGAGAGGAAGAAATCTTGAAGCTTGTGTAGATGATATCTTAGTCAAGAGTATAAACATAGAGAATCATCTAGCTAATCTCAAGGAGACGTTTTAACACTCTCCGCAGATATAAGTTCAAACTTAATCCTGCTTCAGGTACATAGGGTATCTAATATCAGCCCGAGGTACTGAAGCCAACTTTCACAAAATCTCGACGATACTTAATATGCATCTCCAAAATCATTAAAAGAGATTCAAAGATTAGCAGGTCGAGTTACTAGTATGGGAAGATTCATCTCTAAGCCTGGTGAGCGATGTTTATCAGTTTTTCGATGTTTGCGTGATGGCAAGAAGGCACAGTGGACTCCTAAATGTGAAGAGGCCTTCGTACAATTAAAAAAATGCCTCACAACACCACTATTTCTTATAGCTCTAGAAGTAGAGGATATCCTATCTCCATATCTTAGAATTTCTAATACAACCATCTCTGTAGTTCTTGTCAGAAAGAATAAGGGGATTCAACGTCCAGTATTTTATGTTAGTTATATACTATTGGAGACAAAACTTGATATTCTGTGCTGGAAAAGCTAGCCTTTGCTCTTCTTGTTGCTGCTAAGAAGCTGCGACTATATTTCCAAACTTACACCATTCAAGTTATTACTAATCAACCTCTCCTTAAAATACTACACCCCCCTGAGGTCTCAGGGAGATTACTAAAGTGGTCTATTGAACTTGGCGAATTCGATATTAAATATGCTGCACGAACAGCTACCAAAGCGCAAGCTCTAGCTGATTTTGTGACAGAACTCACTACCTCAAAATTTTTGCTAACAAAAAAGAAAGTTATACCTTAGTCTCTACATGTTGATGGTGCCTCTAGGCAACAATCACAGGAAGTTGGCATTCTCTTGACTAGCCTAATCGATGTTACCTTATATCGATTTGTAATTCTTCAATTTAAGGTCACTAATAATCAAGTTGAATATGAAGCTCTCATTGCCGACCTAGAATTTGCTCATGGGTTGGGTGTGTATATATTCAAGTCTTTAATGACTCACAGCTGATAGTTAATCAGGTCAATCACATTTATGAGATAAGAGATGATGTTTTAAAGAAGTACTTAGCTAAAGTTTATCTCTTAATCTCTCAATTCATGGAGTTCTCTCTATTTTATGTCCTTAAAAAGAAGAAAATCAGATAGCTGATCATCTTGCAAAGAAGGAATCTTCTGATTTTCATCAGCATCAGACATTTGACAAGCCAAGTTATGAACTAACATAGGTACAATGTGCTAACCAAACATCGTGTTTGATGGATAAAATTATTAATTATCTGAAGAATAGCGTTCAGCCTAATAATCGAATAAAGACATGGAAGCTAAGGCTTGAATGCACCAAGTATATCCCCCATCAATGATCAGTTATACAGAAAATTATATGCTAGACCCCTTTCAAAGTGCTTGAAATTGGAGGAGGCAACAGAGATTATGAAATCTATTCATCAAGGAGAATGCAAAACTCATGCTCACGGACAAAGTTTGGTTATGCGCACTCTTCGTCAAGGATTTTTCTAGCCTAATATTCATAAGAATGCCCAGATATTTGTGAAAAGTTCACAGTGCTAGTATTATGCAAATCTACACCAACCAGTGAATTTCCTCAAACCAATCAATTCTTCTTAGCCCTTTACAGTTTGGAGGCTAGATTTCTGAGTCCAATGTCTCTTGTTGTACGAAGCTACAGATGAGTCTTAGTCGCTATTGATTATTTTAGAAAGTGGATTGAGGCAAAACATATGGCACAACCTACTGCTCAATGTGTAAAAGATTTTTTTCTATGAGCTAATATCTTATGCAGATATGGTGTTCTTATGGCCATCATCATTGATAATGATATTCCCTTTGCCAATCAAAGAATTCATAATTTCTGTGGGAAACACCAAATCAATCTTAAATATGCATCTGTTTGACATTCACATACTAATGGTCAAGCTGAGACGGCTAACAAAAATATTCTTAATATTCTAAAGAAGCGTCTAGGTGGAGCCAAAACTCGTTAGTCTGATGAACTTTCATGTGCTCTATGGGCCTATAATACCACTCTATCAGAAGTCACTCAAAAATTCCCTTTCTCTCTTGCGTTTGGAATAAATGCTATTATACCTGTTGATTTGGAACACTTCTCTCCTAGACGAGAGGCTGCGGCAAACTTCAATCTCAATGCTTTAGAGCTTGGATGAAAGAAAACGATAATTCAAGACATCTTGATCTGGATCTTCTAGAGCACAAAATACAGCAGCGCTTTAACGCATAGAACATAAGCATCGAATTGAGCGATATTTCAACCGCAAGGTGAAACCAAGAGACTACACTTAAGGTGATCTTGTCCTCAAGCGATAACAGATGGTAAACAGCAACCTTAGAGTTAAAAGCTTAAGTCAAACTAAAAAAATTCATATATCGTTCGCGAAATTGCTGAACCTAATACATACTATTTAATGAATCCCGATGACACTCAAATTCCAAGGATATGGAGTGGAGATATTTTATGCTTAAATCAGTCATCTTGTAGGCTCAGGGCATTCTTGATAAAGTTTCGCTGGGGAATTCATATCCTCCATTGGTCTTTTGAAATTCATTGTTTACCTGCGATCTTCTACAATTTATATTCTCGATTAGTCTTCCCGAATTCATTGTCTACCTACAATTTTCTGGAATTCATATTCTCTGTTGGTCTTCTGGAATTCATATTCTCCATTGGTCTTCTGGAATTCATATTCTCCATTGGTCTTCTGGAATTCATATTCTCCATTGGTCTTCTGGAATTCATATTCTCTATTGATATTCTGAAATTCATTTTCCACTTGTGGTCTTTTAGAATTCATATTCTCTTTTGGTTTTCTGGAATTCATATTATATTTATGGTCTTCTGAAACTCGTTATATTCATGGATTAAATAAACATGAAATTCTGGATTTCAATTACTATGAAAAGCTTCAGAATTATCTTATGCATCACTGCAAGAATTAACATCGTAAACGATGACCTCTCCGTGAACGATATTTTTTTGATCAATATCGTAAGCGATGACCCATGCTTAGGGGCTGACTTTATTCTCATCATATTTTTTTTAGATATATATATATGATAAAAAATAAAGTCAGTTAATTATGAAAATATTAAATAAAATTAATTGATGTATTGAAAATTATATAGGTTACTTTATTTTATTAAAAAAATAATTATGACTAAGTTGACCACCAACCAAACATACGCTTAGGCATCCTTATATCAAACTTACATGTTAGATTCACCACAAATATAAAAAAAAAATACAATAGCATAGCAAGAGCATGAAAGCCTTCTGTTATAAGGGTTGCAATGACATGGAAGCCTGTTGTTGAACGATTAGGTAGCAACAGTATAATGAGATCATGGAAGCCTGCTGCCAAGAAATTGAGTTGTGAAAACATAATAATAACATGAAAGCTTGTCACTGAAGTTGGATTTAAAGCAGCATAACACGGGCATAGAAGCCTACCACTAAAGATTTGGGTTATCATGTCATATCAAGAGTATGGAAGCCAATTATCAGAATTTGGAACCACTAATAATGCATTTAGAGGCATAAAGGCAACTATGAGAGATTAGGATAAAGGGGCTACTTGGGTTAACCTATTGCTACAACATGAGAAAGATAACTATTAAGGCTTATACGAGGATGTAAGGCCACAACAGTGGAAGGTTACCTTGCATAAGGATAACAAAAAGGGATCTGAGATACTTTTATCATATTTTAACATCATAAAATGAAAGAAGTGTAAAATATAAGGTTCCCTTAGGATTAGTGAGATTCATTGGGAAAGTGGTCGGTCAAAGAGCCACAAGGGTATTTTTGTAATTTGGCTCCACCCGAGAAATTTTGATTTGGGCCTTGGTTTTGTTTGGTGGAGCTTTGAATATTTGAAGTTGAGTTCCGATTTGAAGATGGTTTGGTTTTAAAGTGGATGTTTGATTTTGTATTAATAGATGTGATGCCCATTGTTTATTAGCGCCCAGGGATTGAACTTTATCTTTACATGTATTCACCTACTTAATAATAAACATTTTAAGTAGATGGGCCTTCTTGCAATTTACTATAGAATTTTATTTCTACAAAATGCTCACCTCTAAGTACTTCAAAAGTTTATTTTTCAAATTAAAAGCCTTCTTCTAATTTCTTATACTATTTCAAAAAGAATGAAAAATATGATAGATCAAAGGGGTCTTTGTGTAATATCATAATTTTCAGTCATAATTGTAAATGTTATTTATATTTGGACTAAGATGATAATATAGCAAATTTATAATTTGCTCTATAATGCTAGTTGCTCATGGTATTTTTTCAAAAATTTTAGAAGTATGATGACTGTAAATTAGGGCTGTTATCGATCCGGATTTGAGCCGAGCCAATACCGGTTCGAAATCTGATCGATCGACTCGAAATTGACTCGAAGTCGATTGGGTTTGACTTCAAGCTGGCTCGAGTCGATTCCAATTGACTTCGAGTCAATTTCGATTCATTTTCGAGCCAAATCTCAATTTTTTTTTGAGTCGATTTCGATTCATTTTCGCTTGACTCGATCCGGCTCGAGATCGGCTCGGTTTATAATATATATATATATATATTATATTTAATATTTATTATATACATATTCTATAGATATATATATATATTATATTTAATATTTATTATATACATATTCTATAGATATATATATATATTATATTTAATATTTATTATATACATATTCTATAGATATATATATATATTATATTTAATATTTATTATATACATATTCTATAGATATATATATATATTATATTTAATATTTATTATATACATATTCTATAGATATATATATATATTATATTTAATATTTATTATATACATATTCTATAGATATATATATATATTATATTTAATATTTATTATATACATATTCTATAGATATATATATATATTATATTTAATATTTATTATATACATATTCTATAGATATATATATATATTATATTTAATATTTATTATATACATATTCTATAGATATATATATATATTATATTTAATATTTATTATATACATATTCTATAGATATATATATATATTATATTTAATATTTATTATATACATATTCTATAGATATATATATATATTATATTTAATATTTATTATATACATATTCTATAGATATATATATATATTATATTTAATATTTATTATATACATATTCTATAGATATATATATATATTATATTTAATATTTATTATATACATATTCTATAGATATATATATATATTATATTTAATATTTATTATATACATATTCTATAGATATATATATATATTATATTTAATATTTATTATATACATATTCTATAGATATATATATATATTATATTTAATATTTATTATATACATATTCTATATATATATATATATATTATAATATAAAATGTATTTTAATTCGAGCGGATTTCGAGTTGGATCGAGTCGAGCCTACCCCGGCTCAAAATCGACTCGAAATCATTACCGAGCCGAACTTTTGGCTCGTTAGTCAGCTTATTTAGATTGACTCGATTTCAATTCAATCTAAAATCGATTCAATTTTCGATCAATTTTTTATCTTCGATCCATATTAACACCCTTACCGTAAATTCAACTACTAAAAACCAAACAAATGTTATTGAGCAACCTCAGCCCAACGACACTGGCCTCAGCCAGACTACAAAGACTTTCAAGGTAGAGCAAGAGAAATCTAATTCAAAAAATCAGGAAAAAGTCAAATTACTCAAATTTCACTCAATCTGATCAGTTGTAACATTTCTCGTACTTTAACCTTTGTTGGCTAGAGTAGAAAGTGTTACATCGCTAAGATGGGAGCAATTCTAACAAATTTAAATTTATTTATTTGTTATTATTATTTTTTATCCATTTTTATTTTAGGCTAGGAGTAAACATTGGGCTAACACGTCGTTGTCGGGTCCCAAGCCCCAAGTGAAAAACACAGAGGGCCGCCTTAGATAGTCGACATTCAATATAAAACTCATCAAACAAATATGGCATAAATTCTTTAAAAAATTGCGCTAAAGCTAGACAGTTTCTTAGAAGCAATGTACTATATTACCTGACTATAGTAAAAAGTGTACAAGAACAACTGCATCAGAGATAGTGTGCAGTGATAAGTAAGCAAGAATTCCCACATCATAGATGAATGTGAGTAAAAAAGCAAATCCAAGACACTAGGGTTAGATTATGGACTTGCAATATAGGTGCCCTGACAGGCAAATTAATAGAGTTAGTGGGTATTATGGTTTATAGAAGGATTAATATTTTGTATTGTTAAGAAACGAACAGAATCAAAGAGAAATCCAAAGAAATTGATAATTTAGGCTTCAAACTTTAGTACTTGGGTAGGAATGGGAATAGAAATTGAGTGAGTATAATTCTCAACAAGAGTACAAAGCAACATATAGTAGAAGTCAATGAGAATGAAGAGAGAATTATAACTTTAAAAATTATTATTAATGATATGACTATTAACATTGTAAATATGTATGCCCCAAATAAGTTTGAATGTACAATAAAGAAACAACTTTAAAATAATTTTAAAAAGTTGTTACAAGTGATATCTCAGGAGGAGAAAATATTTATTAGAAGAAATTTAAATAAATAAGTGGGAAGCGTTGATGAGGAATTTAATAGCATTTATGATAGGTATAATTTTTGGAGAAATTAATAAGAGTAAAACTATTTTAGAATTTTTTTTAGCTTATAATTTTATAATTGTTAATATTTTATTCAAAAAATGAGGTAAGTATAATATCACATATAAAAATGGGTCTTCAAGAACACTGATTATTTCCTTATAAGGAACGGGATCATTTTTTATTTCATAATTCAACCATGTCATTTAGCAGGAAACAATAAAAATTTCAACAAATATGGAAAGCATTTGGATCCAACAATGAAATCTGAACCAATTCAAAACAGTAGAATACTATGATGTCCCAAACAACTGAGAGATGCCAAAGCAGACACATTAACCAAGACCAACAGAAACACAGAACTCAATTAAAGGTCACAAACAGAAAGAAATCTAAAATAACTGAATCCCAAACCCAATGGAACCTCAAGCCTATGATACCTGGTCGTAGTCCCCTGCTGTGCCGGCGTCAAATCCGCAGCCACTTGCTCGGAATCGTCTAATCGGAAGAGAGTCGCCAACTGTGCACTCAACTCAAACTCAACAACAATATCAACTCATCCTCTGTTCTCAGAAAATCCCTGGAAACTTTTATAGAAGAAGAGCAGTGAAGGTGAGGGTCTCTTGGCTCGCGAGTTGGCGGAGATTGTGCATTCGCACGCACCGACGACGCCGATCGTGGCCAAGGGTGTGAACTCCGTGGGTGTCGACCGTATTTGCGCCAAACTCGCTGGAGCCGGCGACGAGCAGCGTGCGAGTGAACAAGCAACATCAAATTAGGGATTTAGATTGAATTTACTGGATAAATTTCAATCTAGTCCCTCGATTTCTGTTCCTTCACAAATTAGTCCCCCTTCAACTAATTTTTTACTCGACCTGAATCAACTCGAACAAGACCCAAACAAACCCAATTGATATCAATTGACACAACTTAATATAATTGAGTGAAACCGAGTCAATCCAACATAAGGGCTCATTTGATGCAGGCTTTTTTTTTCCAGCTCAACACAAATTTTAATTATAAAAAAAAAATTTATTTCACATCCAATATAAATACAAATATTAGAATTAATTTTATTTTAATTTTAATTAATTTTTGAAGGATTTGGGTTGACTCGATTAAATCACGAGTCAACTCAAACTCAAATCGCATTGCAATGAGCTGAATTTGAGTCGTGACTGGGCTCAAATTTATATCGTTATTACCACTGATAGAGGAGAGGGTAAATATACAGATTTTTGATGTAAAATAATAATATTAAACGGATCTTTGTACTTTAGAAAGTATAATTTGTATTTTTGATGTTGTAAGATAATATTAAATAAATTTTTTATTAAAAACTAAAATTAAATATAAATAAAAAGACTATTTTGTCAGTTTTTTTTTTCCTCCACAAATAGGGGTATTTTAGAAATTTTAAAAATAAACATTAAAGATTTGTGTAAAATATTTCAGTGAAAGCTCAGAAATCAATTTCAGAAATTAAATGAATTTGAATCAAATGTCAATTTTTGAAATTATTGATCTATTTGACCATAATCTATTAGCTTTGTTGGTTTGTCGTAATTATTTTATATATTTAAAACTCAAATTTTTAATATTATATATTAATTATTAAAAATATATAAAAAATATAATTTTTATTATATATATATATATGACATAATTTTATAGCATAAATTACGTTAATATATAATATTAATAATTTATATATCAAATATATAAAAAACTTAATTTTAGTGACATGTATATAATAATTCTTTCTAATTTTATTTTTATTTATTTTACATTATAAATAAATTTTAATATTAAAAAATTATTTTATTTTTTATCTATATAAATTTTAATATTTAAAATTAAATTTATTTTATTTTTAATATAAATTTTAATATTAAAATAATTATTTACTCTCTTTATACATAAAACAACCTCCAATCAAACAAAGCTTTCTTTTTGATTATTCAAAACGGAAAGGCTGAGGGGGAAGTCGTAAAAGAGACAGACGGTTGCACAACGAAATAAATATAGTTTCTACTATTAGCTATAGATCGATTAAACATAACTAATCAAAACATATTCAAAGCTCCGATCACCATTATAAAATGGATAACTGACAACATTTGTGTCGAATTACTGAAGAAAATCGATCAAGCACTCTTTCGATTTGAATCCTCTCTTCGTTGCTGAATGAGGGAGAACATAGAGAATATAGGAAATAAAATTAAGAGAATTGAAAAGAACTCTTCTTGTAGATCGATACTAGGGGAAGAAAAACGACAGAAGAGGTTTCTATTTTAAACATTGAGTTTAGGCACGATTACACGGATCATTACATGAAGATACGATTATGATTGTTTCACTTCATACTGTTCCATTGGAAGCTCCATGTAGTAGGCATTTATTACATTAGTCTTACTTATAGGATAAAGAAAGGAGAAAATATTGGAGGAGGACTAAATGAGTGAAGAAAATGATTATTTCACTTCATAATAATTGATGTGAAAATTTGAAGAAAACAATCACTATTTTCTTAACTAACGCTGTGCTTATTACGGAGTCACATGTGTATCGTCACATATTCGTCGTTAACACAAATAGTGTAACTCTATTTTTCTCTACTCTTTCATCAAAGCCACCATGTCATACTTTGAATGCCACTTTTTTATGGCACTTTGAATGCCAATCGGTAACTAAACAAATGATGTGAAACGACCCCTTAACTGAATAAATTTCCAAGAAGGAGACGAGTTTTGACTCACAAACACCTTTGCTCCTTCAATCCCCCACTTCCATCTCCATTTCTCACCCTCAATTAAAACCTTATCAACAACTTAAACCATCTGCCCTCCAAAGCTTCTGGAGAGATAGAGAGAAAGAGAAAAAAAAAAGCCGACAAAAGAAAAAGAAAAAAAACACATAAAAAGGTGTTTTAGTCATTAATTAAATAAAAATATAAAATTTCAACTTGTTATTCACGTGATGATGGGAACTTATCGAAACTCATTAAAAATACTCTTGTAAAATATTAAAAAAAAAAATCTTAGAGGATCAAATAAGAAAATTTAATGTTATTTGTGAATCCAAATGATAGTTTTTAACCTAGACTATATCCATCATGTAAATTCATTGTCATATATGTAAATGATCATCTTTGTTAGATATCAAACCAAAGATTGCAAATATGAATTTCATTATTATTTTTTTTATAATTTATGATATGTATATATATTATGTAGTGGACCTTTCATTAGATGTTTTCTAATTTCAATGCCAAAAAATTTTTAGATGGGCCTCACACATACTTGCTTTGGAATGGGCCAAAAACGTGTGGGCTATCAATGGATTAGGGCCCATTTATAGCTCACAAGAATCAACCATCGAGGGAAGGAATGCCTATTGGGTTCAAACGTCTGACATGGTCAAGCATCCATCTCCCAATTGTGGCTTGTTGTGTGCGTGCAGTGAGCCCAGCATATCACAGTGACCAAATGATGTGTTCGCGCCAGCCTTCTGGTCATGCCAGCACCGTAATCGGGCCATCCGATGATGCCAGACGGACAGTTCAGTTAGGCCACTGACATAGCCTGGTCAAACGTTCTAGTCAGGCCATCGACGCAACATGACTGAGTGGTTTGACTAAGCCAATACTGTGCCTTGATCGGACCATTCGATGTGCCAAACATATGGTTTGATCATGCCAGACGATTCGATCCGGACACGGCAGTAGCGCAACTAGACAGTTCGGCACGAACATGCCGTTTAATTGTCGTGATGTGTGGGGCCCACCGTGCACATGTGGTGAGTTGCGATTGGAGGACAAATGTGTGACATGGTCAAGCATCCAAATTTAATAATTTTATTGTTTTGGAAAATTTACATATATATCTCTTAATTCTTTTTCAATACATATTAAAACTCTATTTTTTTATTTTACAATATAACTCCCAAATCTTTCAAAAATAACATATTTAAGTCTTTTTCAAGATTTTTAAAAATTATTTTTTGATAATTATAATTATTTAGCTATTTATTACTAATGATAGGTATAAATAAAATTTTATAAATATATTTGTGAATACATGTCTGCCACTAATTTTTATTTTTAAAAAATTTAGAAGGTTAAACTATAAAATAAAAAAATAGAAAATTTAATATATAATTGAAGAAGAATTATAGAATACGCATGTAAATATTTTTTTATTTTGAAAAATAGATGGTAAGCTCAAAATCATAGTAAAACTACAATTTGTGGAAAAATGGAGAATCATCTAATCAATATTTGGGGTTCCATGGAGAGCTTATTATAGGAAGAATGCATATTATTGAGGACAATGTGAAAAAAAAAATATTTGCTTGAAAAATTGGAAAAAAAATTGTAAATATCACATCAAGTACAACATAGGCTAAAAAGAAAATTGCTAATGTTCTATAAACAAAATTTTGTTAGATTTATAGTGTAACATTTTGTAGAACAATTTATATACATACTAGTTAGCCACATCTACATGGTGAACACATAAATTATTTATGAATTTCATCATAAATCTCAAAATATTACAGATATCACATCTAAAACAGTTATTTTTTTCATTTTTCACATTCTGCAGTAAATTCTATCAGAAGATTTAACCATAGTTAAATCTCAATAAAATCTAACTCATTGATCACATCATTTAACCATCGATCTTCAAGTTAAGGCATCGCGGAGCTGTATTGGTCCCGACGGTAACCTATTCACGCGATGCGACAGCATATTCTCGCGAGGCGATAGCGTATTCACGCGAGCATCACTCTGCTATTTGCATATTCTTCTTACGCGGGCATCGCGAGTGAGTATCGGACCTTTTTGCAGCTTCAGAATTCTGTCGCCATCGGCCTCAGAAAGGTCCGATGCCCGCTCGCGATGCTCGCGTAAGAAGAATATGCAAATAGCAGAGTGATGCTCGCGTGAATATGCTGTCGCCTCGCGAGAATACGCTACCGCCTCGCATAAATACGTTATTGTCTCTCGTGAATACGCTGCTGCCGGAACTAATGCAGCTCCGCGATACCCTAACATGAAGGTCGATGGTTAAATGAATGGCTGAGATTTTGTTGAGATTTAACTATGGTTAAATCATCTAATAGAATTTATTACAGGATATAAAAAATAAAAAAATATCTATTTTAGATGTAATAATTATAATATTTTGAGATTTATAATAAAATTTATAAATTAGCCTAATTTATGTATCTATCATGTAAATATCCCATAAATATTTTAGCGTAAATTCCATCTGGCCCTGAGCAAAAATAGTGTAGTTTTAATGATTCTTTCAAATTCTCATCTTTTTTTTTGTTGTTTTTCGCTGATAAAAATATAGAATTTGATTATTTTTTATTAATTTAAATAATTCGTATATTTTAAAGAATCATTATAAGTCTTCATTTTTGCCCTTCTTTAAAACTATTACAAAATTTTAAAAGTTAATTTCTCTTATCTCTTAATTTTTCAACTTTAAAAATTTAAATTAAAAAATATAAATATTATTATTTTAAAATTATATTCTAAAAAATCAAAAAATTTAACAATTGAGAATAATTTTATAATATATTATAAAAATTTAATAATTATGTCTTAATTAAGAACAAGCGACAACTCTTTTCTCAAATCAAAATTTTTGAAAAGTTGAGATTAATTTTAAATTATGTTAAAGTAAACATATCATTTTATATAATATTTTTATATATTTGATAAATTATAATATGTCACACACCATAAAATGCATAAAAATTATATAAATATCACAATTATAGTGTGCTCAGTATAATATTTTTATTAATTTATATTATGTACAGTATAATTTATTAAGTATAAATATGTGATACGTAAAATGATAATTTATTATGGTGTATAGGTACTTATTTTTAAATATTTTAAAATTTATTTTCTATCAAAAGAAAAGTGATAATTGCATGAAGTTATGAANGTTTAACGTATAAACTATATAATTCGCAATAAAACTTATATCAACCTATTTTTTTTTTCAAAATATGAAAATCTGCAAATGAGTTTCAAACTTAATTTCAGGAGGCGTCCAGGGTCAATTTATATATTTTACTTAGGTCCAAATTAATGAACACTATTCAGAGAGCAACACATGCTTTGAAAATTATATAAAAATTATTATTATTTTTCATATAATTTTGAAAATTTATCAATAACAAATTTGAAGTGTAGTTTGAGAAATTTAAGTAATTAATTGAAAATGTAATGGATAGAGGGAACGTTTTCTAATGATTAAAATTGTACTTATTAAAATTTTAGTTCCCCTTATCTTTCAAAAGATTAGGACGTATCTGTAATGAGACCTAGACTTCAGGCTTGGCATGTAATTTACCGACGATTAATGCCGTAGTACTGATCCCATGCATAAAGACTGATTTTTTTTTGGACATTTACATACATACTCTTTAATTCATCTTGAATTACATATTAAACCTCTTATTTTTTAATTTTACAACTTCACCGCCTAAATCATCCAAAAATAACATATCTAGGCATTTATCATAATTTTTAAAAGATTTTTTTATTGATTATAATTATTTGGATACTTATTACTAATAATAGGTATATACAAAATATTATGAATATATACCAAATATTATGTATATACAAAATATTTTTTTTGGATGATTTAGGGGGTGAAGTTGTAAAATTAAAAAATAAGAAATTTAATATATAATTCAAGATGAATTAAGGGATAGGTATATAAAACTCTTTTTTTTTTTGATAAATTGCATTCAGAGGCCTGAGGTAAAGTAGCACTTTCAAACTAATCTCAATATTTAGATGCCTGATTTTCTAGGAACTTGTGAATAAAAAATATTAACTTTAATAAAAATTTTTTAAAAA
Organism: Apostasia ramifera; assembly: GCA_019297695.1. Classification (NCBI taxonomy): domain Eukaryota; kingdom Viridiplantae; phylum Streptophyta; class Magnoliopsida; order Asparagales; family Orchidaceae; genus Apostasia; species Apostasia ramifera. The sequence goes on from JAEMOT010000895.1 coordinate 128,879, forward strand.
AAACTGATGAGACAAAAAATGTCCTCGCCAACACGAGCTGCCTATGGCCGCTTACCGTCCTATGCTCAAGCTACCATTTGCATCATTGCATATGCAATTGTCATTCGTACAACTCCGTGCACAACGATTATCTGCAAGCAGCGCTCATAATAATCATGTCTGTTATATTCCTGAGGCATCTCATGGGAAGAGACAGAAATAAGAGAAATATATTAAGATTAAAGAATATTAAAAAATATTAATTGATATGTAAAGATAAAATTAGAAAAATATTTTTTTGATGGTTCTGCTATTCTAGGAACTGACGGCAATCTAATATTCGACCAGAGGGACCGAAATTGAAAATTTAAAAACCTTTGGATCAATTTACAAGTATCTCTCTATCTAAAGGACCCAGTTGCAATTTACTTTTTTTTTAATGGAAATAACGACTGCTTTGATGATCTGAGAGACAATTACTTAAGAGCCCAGAGATTGATAAACAGTTACATATAAGTCCTACCCTTTTAACATGAAATAACAACCAACAACGTTTTTCGAAGAATACTACACAACTCAAAGAAATAAGCTTGAATGATAGCGAGTTTAGTCGACAAAAAGTTTTCAATCGATAAATACTTTATCAATAGGAAGAAGTAACAATTGAACAATGCTTTCGATCAGTGAGCTAATGCATTAGTCGATGTCATTATTTGGTGGATCGATAACCGTTTTAGGATGATTTTGAGGATTATTAGATAACTATTTCTTTTAATTATTCGATTAGGTCTCTTAAATCAAAAACTCACTTAGATGCAATGAAAAAAAGTGGACATTTACATACTTATTACATAAAATTTGCTACGTTACACTATATATTTTTTTCTATAATTTACATTTACATATATACCACATAAATATTGGTACTATTTAGAATTGAAATATAAGAGATTTTCTATCTATATTAGAACTATAATATTGGAGCAAAATTTTTTCGATTTTAAGTTGATTTTTTAATTAAATTGAGCCTAATTATTATAACTTGTACTTTTCTATAAAAATATACATTATCAATATTAAAAATATTAAAATATATTATTATAAATTCTCTTTTAAATTTTATGTAATATATTTCTAATATCGTCTCTTTAATTTACATAAAATAATATAACATATTTACATGCAAAAACATATTCATTATAGTTTTAAAAAAATTTAATATGTATGTTTATACACAGATCAAGTCGATTACAAGTCGAGTCATTTTTTTCAAGCAAATTAACTTCCAGACGAAAAAATCAAGTTAATTTCAAATTGAGTAAAATGCGAGTGAGTTTTAATTTTCGCATAAAATTACCAGCCCTAGGATGGAAGGTCAGAATTAGAAACTAATAGAAAAGCAAAGATATGAGCTCGTGTAAGTAGAAAACAAAAAATATCTATTTTAATTCTATCATATTTCGTGGGTTCAAATCTAATCAAGAGAAGTTCTAAATATTATTTATTATTTTGAGAATTAATTTGTAATACATGTTATATATGTTTCTAAATAAGACATATAGGTCCTCAAACCCTTTAGAAAAAAATATTATGTTAACAAACATCAAGTAGCTAAATATTACATTCAAATTTATTCACAACTTTTAAAATCTATTCAAGTTTGCTAAGTTTGAATACATATGAATAGTGTAATTTTTTGAAAACTAGATTCATTTATGACCCTATCATAGCTATTTAACCGACCCGTGATAAAGATGGCCTGCCTAGGGGAGGTAGGTGACGACTTGCCAATGGCACGGAGAAAAAGAAAGAGAAAATAGATATTTAATCTATTAGTTTATAATACTTTGAAAATCGAATGAAGGTAATAACTTTGAGTGAAAATTTAACCAACCTCGAGAAAAATAAGAAAGACCAAATTAAGTCCAAAGGCTACCTATAATGCACCACTAACCTCACAAATATCTAACTTCAATCAATGAGAGAGAAGGAGCTAGAGATAGAGAGAGATTTGCTTGAACCTAGAATTCTAGAGAGAGAAACACTTAACAAGCCCTCACCACTTATTAGTTGGAGTCAATTTTTTTTATCTAATACAAATTTTAATTATAAAAATTAATTTTATTTCACATTTAATATAAATATGAATATTAAAATTTAAAGTATTTTATATTTTATATACTTTTTATTATTAAAATACATTTTTTTCTTATTAAATTTAAAAAATAAAATATTTTTTTTTTGTTTAAAAAAAAGTTCAAACCAACGAGGCTGAAGTTATTATTATTTTTTCTTATGTTTTCTTGCCTTTTTATTACCCACAAAATGGCTATGCCTAACTCTTCTTTTGACCATGCCATAATCTTTTGCATTTTAGGTCAACAGTTGATTTTACCTTAAGGTCATTTATTTGTCATATTTAAATATTGGGTAAATTGCATCTAGGTCTTCGAGGTCAAAAAAATATTATAAATTAATTTTAATATTTTAAAAATCACGATTTTAGTCTCTAATGTCATAAAAGTATTATAATTTTGATCTCTCTTTTAAAATTTTACATTTTTCACTAGTCTTTCGTGATGAAAGATGTATATATTTTTTTTAACTACTTTGAATAATTATATATTTTAGTAGACTATAATATCTCTCTATTATTACTAATTTTTGAAAATTTAATAAAAATATAAAATTTAATTTCTCCAACTCTTGGTGCTTTGAAATTTTAAAACTAAACAAAAATTAATATTTAAAAATTAAAAAAAAAGTCAATAATTGAAAATAATCTTCTAATATAATAATAAAAATTTAATAATTATATTTTAATTGGGACCAATTTATAATACTTGCAATAACCCAAATTGTTTTTTTTTTAAAAAATTATGACCAATTTACAGCACACTTCTAATCTTAGGAGCCTAGATGTAATTTATTTATCATTTTTAATATTATACACACACATTTAAGATTTTGAAATATTCAAACTATGCACTATATACGAATTAATAGCATGATGATAATGAAATATTCAGTTCATCCATTTTTTAAATGTGGTAGCTAAATAATTTCTAAATATTAATTGCATGCTTCGCATTGTAAAATAAGTTGGTATTAATTAATTAAGTTGAGAGAAGTAAATGAGATAAAAGTTAAAAAATAAATTACTAATATATAAATATGATAATACGATGCATTGTGTATAATTATTTTCTATATTTTTTGTTGATGTAAAAAGTTAGCCAAAATAGAATGAAATAAGACAATAATTTTTACTTGAAAACCCGAGTATCTGAGGAAAAACCACAATGCCATTTAGGTGGTTTAAATCTACTAATTGAACCTGATCTTTTACAAAACTTGAGAGTCTCTAAATTGAGATCGAATAAGAAAATAAGTATAAGAGAGAGAGGAGGGATTGCTCCTCTATGGATGGCCCATGTTTATCTTTCGACCCTATTTATAGCTTGAAAAGGATAAGATATAATGAGTACAGTCTGTCACATCTGTTACATCAGAGGTATAGCACTTATTCTTACAAAGAATTATTAGGTAGTGGTCCTTTATGACCTTCTAAATACTGAGTTGACATAATAGTACGAAGAATGTGATCTGGTGATATCTTCTTAAAGAGCTATTAGAGGAGAGTTGTTCGACTAGGGGTATTAGAGAAAAAATTATTCTCTATAGAGTCATTAGCTCGTCGTAGTCGTAGTGCTCCATGGAAGCTATTAGAGAAGAACTGTTCGACTAGAGATGTTAGAGAAGGTTACAATAATTTTAAATAAAAATCTTTGAGATAAAAAATGACATTTTCATCTTAATCCTTCTCTCTCTTTATAACTACTAAACATGTTCGAATTTGGTGAACATTCAGAGTCCCTTTGGAGGCATTTGATAAAATTAGTTAACATTCAAAAATTAGTCGAGAAAGCGCAACTTACAAATTACTATCAACGATTATGTTTTAAGAAGTACTGTTGAAACTAAAATTATTGTTGTCCTTATAAAAAAGGATCCAATTTTAATGTGCAAGTTTCCTAACTATTTGAGGATTTACTTAATGAATTTAAAGAAACAATGGGAATTTTTTTAAAAAAAATATAAAAAAGAGGATCAGTTTAAATTTGAGAGATACCTCCAACTATAAGGACCATTATGAAATTTATCCTTTATTTTTTCCAATCTCTCTCTCTCCCCCTCTGTGGACATCAAGTCAAGGCTTGTTCCCTTGATGAAAGGCAAAGGGAATCAAGCATGCAAATTAATCCACAACTTAATTAATCACAACAATTTGGTGATTAATTACATTTTATTATTAATTACATAGGCATCCTCCTAATTGCATACTAAAATAAAATAAGAAATTTTACAGAGTATATTAATTTTATCAATTGAAACACTTGAATATCTTCCTTCGAATCATAATATTTCATTTGAAATATCATCTTATTTACTTTTTATGCCATTCGTTCTAGGGTTCATCATGCTTTGTCAACCTCTCCAAGTAGAATTTACGTCCCCTTTATCACTATCTATCTTTATGCAATTCCTCCCTAACTCCGAATAATGTTGGGCGATTGCATTATCATTCTGACTATCAGTTTACATATTCTCTCAATCTCTTGGAGTACTTATGACTTTCCTTTTCTAATGGGCTAGAACTGAATTTAGCTCAAGTACTCTTCTAGATTTCTTTGATCATGCATGCTTAAAATAAAGTTTTTTATTCATTAAAGATATAAAATAAACTTGACAGTTTTATTGAAAATGATTAAAAATATGAAATAAAGTAATTTTTTTATATTAAAGTTTATGTTAGATGTGATAAAAATTTATTTATTTATTATAATTGCTATTTTCTAATCAAATATCATTTTGATTTTAGGCATAACTAAAGTAGTCTTGGACCAAACAGGTCCTTTAAGCTTTGATTCCTTCCTTTTTTTCTCCATGTGAGTTCTCTATCCATCTCCACATCTAATTTAGGTCCCGCTAGTTTTAAGTCTTGCAGTAATGAAATAATGCTGCTCTTATAGTTGGCTCTCTTCAGAGTGTTTTTCGTGCCACTTTTAATAATAATTAATATTTTTTTTATGTAGAACCATTCATCTATTAATCCTCTGTTTAAAAAGGTTAATGATAGCAACTCATTACACTATGATTTCATCCATTGGGACATAACCAGGCAGTCACTTTTCTTTGTTTTCGATATAATTGTGAAGTAACTCGGTCCTATTTTAAAACAAGAAGTTGATGTTTGCTAGTAGAAGTTTCTAACTACTTAGCAAAGTTATCAACATCAATTAAAGTATTTAAATAACAAGCAATGCTTCTTAAGATATAGATCTTGTTAATAAATGGCAGTTAGCCTAATGCTGCTGGTCTAATTACTTTGTACTAACTCTAATAAATAATAATCTTATAAAAAATTATGTATGTATGCATGTATGTATGTGTATGTATGTATCATAAATGACATATATTTTTAATGTAATTAAATATTAGGATAATGTGTCTAATATATATATATATATAGAAGCTGAAATATTTTTTCTTTGCACAATTGGGCCCCCTCTATAAATTAATTTATCCATTTAATTTTCTATTTATTTATGGCATATAGAAAGATTCTTTATGAATTTGGTAATTATAGCACAAGATAGATAGAAAAAATAATTATTTTTTGTCTATTTACTTTTGATTGGATAATTGAAAAGTAAAACAATGAGAAAGTCAGGATTAGGAAGGTAATATTTTATATATTCATATAAATTATAACTTAGGAGTGTTTCCATTAATAATATTTTTTGTGTTATATATGTCACATAATTTAGATAATTAAATTAAAAATTAATAGCAATTAGGTTCCTCTAGTTTAAATTTATGTGTATTTAGGTCCTCTTAATTTTAAAATTAACCAAATAGGTCTTTTAGTTTAAGATAATATGCAAATAGGTCCTTTGACATTAATAAAAAATCACAATGGAGAACATTTTTTTAATTTAAATTAAATTAATATTTTAGATAAAGATAATATCCAACTAACCTATTAATTAAAAACAATATCACCTATTAAGTATTTTAATCAATAGTAAATAGCCCTATTTGTACTTACTTCAAATTTATAAAAGACTTAATTATAATAGAGATACGTGAAATTTAAATATTTTTTATTATAAGTTGTTAATATAATAACATTGAATTAAATAAATAATAATTTGAAAATAGCATATATATATATATATATATATATATATCTAAAAGATTTGATATTTAAATAACATAGATGAATATGCAAATAGCATTAACCAACATATGTTTTATTTTAATATTCTACATTACAATTATCTAGTTGCAAGAAATAAGCATAAATTACTTTTTTTTTTTTAAGATAAATCATATGATTATTATATTGTTTGAATTTTATATGCAATTACCTTATAATTTATAATATTAGATGAAAGAAACCTTACCTAATGACAAGTTTATATTAGTTAATTAATCCCAAGGAGAATTTGTTAAAGGAGTATCCCAACTGCAAAAGGAAGCCAACTTCCACCCTAATTTGTAAATTTATTTTATTCAAAATCTTAATGATGCACTAATTATCTATAGGGATATGGCCAACAATTTTGAAATTTTGTTTTCTTTTAATTAATCATAGAAATACTAAATTTATACAATTTATTAAAATCAAAATAAATAATATATCTGAATCATAAAATATTACAAAAATAGTAATTAAAATCTAATGCTCATAATCTGACATATCGAGTATGATATACATTTGACGCTTGATGTAATGACCTTTATCCTTAAGCACCCAAATGCAATATTTTACCTAGTAATTCAAATGAGAAAAAATAACTTAGAAGGCCCATTTGTTATCAACAAAAATTTATTTCACATTTTGATATAAAAATTAATTTATTTTCATATCCTATATATATACATTTTTATATAATTATCGATTTTATTTCACATCTTAAATAAATATCAACATAACAAACTAATTTTATTTAAAATATATTATATATTCCCGCACATAACTAAATAAGTAATGATTTAGCTATATTACTAAGCTTGCCCTTTTCAATATTATTTGTTCGACAATGTTTTTTTGTCAAGGATCTATGGACTTTCAACGAGATCCTCAACCAATATCTTCAATAAAATGTGATCCCATTTAAGGCTTTGGCTGTCGTGCGTTTTGTAACTAGAAGATATTATCTAGATTAACTTTTCATCTGTCATCGTTACTCTGCTCCCAACACGTAGTGCTGTGGTTTTTCTCATTTGGTTTTTTGGTCAGAAAGATCTTTCTTATTTTTCATTGTTCTTTTCACTTACTACCTTCTTTTACTTAATTCATATGTTTGATTACTATTCATAAAAATTTATTCGAGTGAACTCGAAGAAAAATTCACCAATATGAAAGGGTTCTCTCATTTATTATTTCATGTCACCTTATAATAATTAGCATGCACACTCTTTTAGTCCTCTTGTGAGAGATCAGTAAGTCATAAGCTAAGGTTAGGCTCCTTTCATTAAAAAAAAATGCTATGAAATAGCTTAGCTTAATTTATTAATAGCCTTTTACTTCTGATTTTCTGTTCCTCAATAGAAAAATAGAACATTAATTGCAGATTATGTTTTATCTAATAAGATGTATATATTGTGTTAATGCACATAATTATAATTAAGATAATGGTATACATTTAGTTAGAAAGTAACTTGATGTAGGAAGGATAGATACTGAATATAATAAAATATATAAAGATAATTATACATATAAGTTTGTGCGTAAAAATATATGTGTTAATGCAAAAAATATGTCAAAATAGAATGAAATGAGACGATAATTTTTATGTGGAAACCCGAATGTCCGAGGGAAAAACCACGATGCCGTCTAGGCAATTTAAATCTACTAATCGAATCCCTTCTCTTATAATTAAAGCCTAATCTCTAAATGGAGACAGAATGAGTATAAGAGAGATAGAGAAAGAGAGGGGCAGCTCAGCCAGAGAGAGAGCCGGAGAGAGGAGTCCCCAGAGAAAGAATCTCCCAGAGCTTCTCCTCCTCTCCCTTATTTATAGCTTGGAGAGGAGGAGATATAATAGGTTTAGTCTGCCACATCTGATACATATTCCTGTAAAAGACGATTAAGGAGTGGGGCTCCATGCTGTCTTAAATGCTGAATTAACATAATAGTACGGAGAATACGATCTGGTGATATCTCTTTGAGCTGCTGTTTGACTTGAGCTGCTGTTCAGCTTGAGCTGCTCGTCTTGAGCTGCTGTTCGGCTTGAGCTGTTCGATTTGAGCGTCTGTTCAACTTGAGCTATTAGAGAAGGTTCTAATAATATGTAATAAGGATCATAGAGATTCTCCTACATTTAAGATCAAAAGAGAAAAAAGATATTTTTATACGTAATGTAATAAGTTCCTCCGAGGAATTACAAAAGTTATGCGTAATGTACAAATTTTAAAAATTCCAAAAGCAGCTCCTATGGGTCTTGTAGTGCAGCTATTTATAGAGTAATTAGAGGCATATTTTTTCTTAATAATATTTGCATTGATGCATATATTTAAGGTTTCAAAGTTCAACCGGAGTCTAACAGTAATAATTTAATAATTTAATAAATATTTATAAAATATAATTTAATAAATATTTATAAAATATAATTTAATAATAATAATAATAAATATAATACATCATAAAATTTATGATGAAATTTAAAAATTAAAACTTAATAATATTAATTTTTTTTTAAAGATTATCAAGTAATTTAAATTATAAAATCATTCTTATAAATAATTAAAAGTAAAATTTTTTTAAAAAATAAGAATTAAATAAAAATATTTTAAATGTAATTTCTATAAATAATAGATAATCGCGATTGAGTTCTATAAAACTTGAGGATTATCACTCGTGCCTAATATATAGTCGGATTTAGCCTCATATTAGGAGAAAATATGAAATCTCTTTCATATTATTTTGCGGCTAAAATTTTTATGAAAAACTTGCAGATTGGCCAGTTCAATCAGAACAGTCAATTGATTTTTCGGTTCAACCCCCAATTTTGGCCAGTTCAATTCCGATTCGATGCAGGGCCAGTTTTGAGACTTAACCGAACCGATTAGACCACCGGTTAAACCGATCTAGTCCAGTTTTTAAAAATACTGCACGTACTAGCTAGTTTATTTACATTCAAAATATGTGAGCCTACGACTAGAAAGTTCTCGAGTAGAGTGGCGCTCGATGAGCCCGAAGAATCGATCGTTGAGGGTCAGACTCTCCTATGTATTCTTTTCCAGCGTCTGGTATCTGTCGCTGTTCACTTGCGTCACAGCTGCTACTTATTGTGCAGGCATGCCTCAGTTTTATATTTCATTTTATAATATATAATGTTTTACCTTATGTATATATATATATATATATATATATATATATATATATATACATTTATATGGTGGACACAGAAATTAAACTAATTTACAGATTTTATCATAAATCTCAAAATATTATAAATATCATATTTAAAACAGCTATTTTTTCATTTTTCACATCCTGCAGTAAATTCTATCAGAAGATTTAACCATAGTTAAATTTCAATAAAATCTCAGCCATTGATCGCATCGTTTAACTATTGACCTTCATGTTAGAACATCGCGGAGCTGCATTGGTTCCTGCAGCAGCATATTCACGCGAGACGACAGCGTATTCACGCAAGCATCATTCTGCTATTTGCATCTTCTTCTTACGTGGGCATCACGAGCGAGCATCAAACCTTTCTGAGATTTAACTATGATTAAATCTTCTGATAGAATTTACTGCCGGATATGAAAAATGAAAAAATAGCTGTTTTAAATGTGATATCTGTAAGATTTTGAGATTTATGATGAGATTCGTAAATTAGCCTAATTTCTATATCTACCATATAAATGTCCCTATAATATATTATGTGTCACACTTCTTACTTCAATCAACAATTCAAGCTGACTTCACTGATGCTGTTTACACAGCTAATTCTATCTAATGATGTTAATTATCTACAATTCTGCGGTCAACTCTCAGCCAAAGTCGAAAACGTGGTAGACGAAAACATGCTTTTCGTCTAACTCTTTCGGCGGCATCTTTTACTATACGGGCATCATGTACATCGTGGAAAAGGTTTACTCAAGAAACTCCAGATCTTTCAAGAAACTTCAGATCTTTCAAGAAATTGTCGCTGCTGTTGTGTCCCACTCAAATTCGAATAGAAAGACGTAATATGAGAATAAAATATCTAAGTGTGTCAATGCTTCTATGTCTTTAGTTGATTATAAATAGCAGAACTGTGATGCCTGTGGTCGAAGAGGGCGGGGAGTGATCGACGGATGATGTCCTTAGAGAAAGGAATTACTGGGACAAAGTGCGGCTCCTGGCAGGTTTCTAGGCCGAGTAACGAGTGGTGAGAGAGGCACAGGAATGATTCGACCCACATCGAAAATGGAGGGAGATCCCAAGCTGTATAAGTAAATAGCATTGTGTCAAATAGTAGAGGTACCTTTTGAGGCAAAACCGTGAAGCTGATGATGAAAAACTTCATAGTTAAGCATACTTGGGCTGAAGTGCTTGGGCTTAAGTAGCATTGGGATAAGTAACCTCCTGAAAAGTGCTCAAGTCACATAATTTTATTAAAGTCAAAGTGGACAATACCTCTATATTGAGATCACGGGATGTTACAAGAACACTAAAAAGAAAACAGTAACCTTTGGTTTTCTTTCATTTCTTTTCACATGAAGAATCTCTGTCACCCTGCTTTTTCTCTCAATCGAACAAACAATCCAATGCATGTATAAAGTAAAAAGCCTATCTATAAGTAACTCAAATTCGATCCAATCTAATTTGTTTAATGTACGACTCTAAATAATGATGTTTTTAATAAATAGGCAAAATTTCATGGTGGATCGTTATTTTGGGGCAAGATTTACAGATTAGATCATATAATGCCACCTCTAAATTGATATTCATTATTTTCATGACTTCATATAATTAATACTCTCGTATGATTATACTCTTAGTACTCAAATCACATTTATAAAGCTAGGTATAATTTGAGTTTGATTTTAGGTTTTAAAAGAAACATTATAGATTAATATAACTACAAAATAATTCACAAGTTAATTTAAAACATCATACAATGAGGGTATATGTAACATAATTTAAAAGGGAGCATTGCATCCGCGCCATAAAGTTAGGAGGATATTATAAATTGATCTTAATTTTTAAAAAATTTTGATTGTAGTCCCTCTGCTGAAATTACACCATTTTTGTTGGCTCTTTTTTATGAACAATATGAAATTTAATCTTTTTTTTGACCAATTTGAATCTTTTATACGTTGTGTTCCCATCGTCGTTCTATAAAAATTTAAGATTTACAACTTATAAAAATTAAATTTTTAAAAATTTTATAGTTTTTCTCCTCTCAAAAATTTTAAAATTAAAATATAAAAATATTAATATTTTAAAATAATATTTTAAAAATTAATTGAAAATAATCTTAAAATTTTTATCTTAATTAAGACTAAATTAAATTATTGTATTTTTACAATCTCAGGAACTCAAATAAAAGTTTTTGAAATATTAGGATCAATTTATAACGCAACTCTGGGCTCAAAGTCCGAGTACAATTTACCCTAATTTAAATTATATACTTACACACAAACATATATTTATATATAGTAAATAATAAATTAAACAATATTATTTTCAATTAGCCATTCTAGTTGACTTAGTCTGGCATGGTGGGCACATAAAATATATAAATTTAGATATAAATCAAATATATGAATCAGATTATTATAGTTATATAATGTTATATATTATGATTAAAGTAAGTTAGACAATGGCTCAACATACTTAAAATTTTCATCCTTTTTTTTTAGGATAATTACCTACATGTCACACCATTTAATTTTATTTATACTTTACTCATTCATTCTTAGTTAATTATGTTATGCACACTTAAAATCATACAAAATCTTACATACACACACTTGAGTTAAAACTTAATCAAAATCTATTTGAAAAAAAAATATTGTGTTAGTAAATCATTAAGATTATATTTTTATCCTTAATGGTACATATTTTTCTCTTCCTCAATACCACACTAAAGTACTGATTTGTCCTAAAATTAATTCACATTGCGGATGTCTTCTTTCTTAAAATAATATTATGAACGGCTCAGATTTTTTGTAATTTAATTATAGTTAGGTTATTGAAAAATTATGATTACTCATTATAATAAAAATAAGTTAAAATATGTGTATGTAAGATTTTATAATATTTTGAGTGTGCATAGCATAATTAACTAAGAATGGATGGGTAAGACATAAATAAAACTAAATGGTGTGACGTGTAGGTAATTATCCCTTTTTTTTCTCATTTTCAACTTAATGTAAAAAATCTATATATTTTAAAAAAAATTATAATAGTAATTCTTAAAAAATTGAAGTTCTTGATTTTGAATCGAGCCATTAAAATTTATTTCATATCAAGACATTGTACGTGTATATTATAATATGCAATTATAAATATAAATTCTAAATGCATATAGTATGAATAGAGATCACATTAATTTTGAGTTAAATGCATTCAATTCTGTCTGCATGATTTCAAGTCACACGTTTTAAACTAAAAATAAAATTTGAATGAAAATCATAGAAATCATTTACATATTTATTAATAAAATGCATAAATGATCACTAATTTTTTAATTAATTCCTATCAAATTAATTTCAGGTAATTTGACAATTAGTTTATAATATATATATATATATTAATTATTGCATTAATAGCTTCTTGATTTTCAAATCCATTTTAATTTCGAATTAAAAACATATGTTTTATTTTAATATTCTACATTAAATGATAAATTTAAAACTATATATATATATATATATATATTAAAAGAGAAGGCATGATGTGTGAGAATAATAGATGTGGAGGGCAAATATCATCTGGGTCTTGAAGTTGGACCTTTATTTCATAAGAGTCCTTAAATTTAAATTACTTTCTAATACCCACGAAGGTATGCAATATTGTTTTTTAGATATCTAATGTTGGGTCGTGCTGGTCTATGAATTTAGTTAAGTCTTCACTTAATAGAGGGATCCAAGCTTTTCAACGACTTTTATTATTATCGTTATAAGCTATTAAAAAAGTCTATTATATATATATATAGTTATATAATTCAGTTAAGCTCTGGCTAAAAATTAATAATTTTAAAGGCTTAAGTTTTTTGACCTAACTCGTCTAGCATTAACAAGATTACTCAGCTGTTATGCTAGAATGTTTATGAGAACCGAAGACAGTGAATAAAAATATTCAATTCCTTACTAAATCTAGACGAGTACAAAGCCATTTATATCATAATCCAAATAATATATCGGAACAGAGTCTAAGCCAAGTCAATAGCTCGTGAAATCATGTCTGAGGGAGAAAGATCGTCAATTAGTGAGAGGCAAGATTGGCTAATTGAAGAATTTACTTTTTATCAAGTTAAACTTTTACACTAAAATTTAATGGGATAAGTTTTTTGTTCACTATCTCACCCCCCTACTACAAAACACAATAATTTTAATAATTTTTAAAAGAACGTAGAAAAGATTAAAAATGTTGTACACGGGAAGGGACCTATTAGAAAAACAATTAAATTTGTGGGCCTGTATTTCATAAAGGTTCAACTTCAAAGTCCCATTAAAGTGGAATTCGAAGTTATGGACCTATATAAAATCCCATACCTCATTCATGAATCCAAATGATATTTACCAGCTAAGCAGCGGTAATTATAAAGACCCCCGGGGAAAAATAGAGGTGTCTCCTACGTTACCCGTAATATGTGGAAGTATCGACGTAATTTCATAGAGTCATTCGGTCTGAATGCTACATATATATGGGTTTTTACATACAAGACATGAAATTTACACGAAATTACGTATTTCACCATCAATTCGTAAATATTACCACTATCACACCATATTCATTTAAATTTTATGCATTTCACATATTTCACATATTTCATATACTTTATAATATTATATGTAAATTAAAATACATAAATTCATTAATATTTAGATTCTAATATATATTTTTATTTTTTACTGTAAACACTAAACACATCATTTTTTTACTTCAATTAAAAATTATAGTCATGTGGATTTAAATTTGGCACCCTAATTGAAAATTTTAAATAAGATAAATAAATTAAAATACATAAATTCATAAATATTTAAATTATTATTTATGTAAATTAATTTATTTATAGTATTTAATTAATGTATTAATAATATAGTTAAGATCAAGGTCAATTTAGAAATGTGAAGTTCACCATTAAAGAATATGGTATGAAATATGTGAAATGCGTAAAATTTAAATGAATATGGTGTGATAGTGATAATATTTATGAATTGATAATGAAATATGTAATTTCGTATAAATTTTATGTTCTGTACGTATAAACTCTTATATATATACATATAGAGAGAGAGAGAGAGAGAAGGCACTCTCACTCCGGACGGCGGTGGAAAGCGGCGAAACGCCGTCACCGGCCGGCTGACCCAGCCAGCGAAGGCCAGGTGTCGGGCTTACGATCCGACGTGGCTGCCGGACCCACTTGTCGCCGGTAAACCCAGCAGAACAGCAGGGCGGGCCACCACCTGTCGCCCAATCCCTTCTCACGTGCGGGGCCGTTTATCTCCCTGTGAAAAAAAAACGGTAAATTGCATCGCGGTCCCAAATATGGCGAATTGATCTCAATTTTAATATCTCGAATTATAAAAGAATTGCAGTTTGGTCCTTGTGTCAAGATCTTGGCATTTTTACTAATTTTTTCTTAACAAAAAAGTGAAATTTAATTTTTCGAAACTAATTTAAACTATTTATATATTTTAAAGAGCTATTATATTTTAAATAATCATTTGCATATATATCCTAAAAATTAAAAATTAAAAATATTAAGAATTTAAATAATATTTTAAAAAACTATCAAAACTAAATTTTTTTAAACATTAGGATTAATTTATAAATCAGTATAATATATATGTCATGTCAGATTTTTTTTCTAATATCGTATTTAATTATTAGTTCTTAAATACAACTAGCAAATTTCTTGTATTTTAATCATTTAAAATTTATATTCCTGTCAAAAAAATCCTAGAATTTTGATAATCTCTGTTTAATTGAAATTAAACTAGCCTAACATAACCAAATAATTAGGGTTTAAGTAAAAAAAAAAATAAAAATAAAAATAATTAGGGTTTAAGTCTAGAATTCATGGTTTAGGATTTAAAATTTTATTTTGAATAATTAGATTGATACAATGAAAAATAAGAGCAAATTTTATTTTAAAGATCCACAAGAATCATAGCAAGAATGCTAAAATATTTTTGAAAAATTAATTCAAAAAAATTTATTGCCTACAAAGCCTTTTGGTCATCCATTTTAAAGAGATAGTTTTAATGTTTATAATAAATTAGTATTTTATTTGAAGCATATAATGTGTATAAAATTAATTTATGTCACCAAGTTTCTTCTATTTCAACAAAAACATTGGATTCTATAAATTGAATTAATAATGGAAGTAATTACAGGCATCTTGACTCCCGAGTCTCCTATTTTACATAGGTCCTAAAAATTGAAACATTTCATCAGAATTAAATTTATCTAGAATTTATTCGTTGTAGTCCCTATTTTTCAAATTCTTTAATTATAAATGCTTAATTATTATTTTTTAATTACTATTATAATTTTACCTATTAATTCTTGTTGATGTTCTATCCTATAATAATATTAATTCTACATGATTAAATTAATATTTTTTAATAGATGGTTTTTGTTTTATTGACTTTGATAGAACTGGGAATCTTCTCAGGTACCTGAATGTAATTACCCTAATTAATAATTAAATAAAATTTATTTCTCGCTTCCCTCTGTTCTCGCCTATAAATTACTCCTCCGGTCCTCCCCTTTCTGCTCTTCGGTAGAGAGTGAGTGTGAGAGAGAGAGAGGAGGATGGTGGCAGTGATGCCGGCGGCGGGGAGGAGGACGTCGGAGCCTCTCGGTCCGGCGGCCTGCGAGAGCGACGGGAAGAAGCTGGAGTTCATCGAGGAGATGACGGCGAACGCCGGCGAGGTCCAGGAGAGAGTGCTCGCCGAGATTCTGTCCCGAAACGCCGGAACAGAGTACCTCCGGAGGCACGGCATGGGCGGCGCCACCGACCGGAAGACCTTCAGGGAGAAGCTCCCCGTCGTGACCTACGAGGACCTCCGCCCGGAGATCCAGCGGATCGCCGACGGCGACCGCTCAGCCATCCTCTCCGCTGAGCCCATCTCCGAGTTCCTCACCAGGTTCGTCGACGATCCGTATCTCTCTCTCTCTCTCTCTCTGTCTTTTGTCTCTTGACATCGGTGATGGTTTCATGGGTCGCCGGCGGCAGCTCCGGCACGTCGGCGGGGGAGAGGAAGCTGATGCCGACGATAGAGGAGGATCTCGACCGCCGCGAGCTGCTCTACAGCCTGCTCATGCCGGTGATGAACGTGTAATCATTGCTTCTTCCTTAAAAAAAACATTTTTAATTAATATTATATATATATATGTATATATCATTAATGACAATTATTTAATGCAAAAATTAATTAATAATATTTATTGCAAACAACAAAAATTCGCAATTTCGTATTTATTCCATAATTTTCATAAAATTTAAAAAATGTTTAATATCCAACATAATTAATTAGTTGATCCAGTAAATAATTTCATTAATTAATTTGTATAAAAATATAATACTCCAGACATATACAATTAATATATGGAAGTAAATCTTTTTATTTATTTCAATATTTTTGCCAAATCTCTGCAATTTATGATATAAACACATAATTGGAGGATTGCTGATTATAAATTAATTATAAGACTAATAATAAAATATAAATTTTTAAGTTTAGCAATTATATTTTATATTATTCGTGTACCACTTATATGTCATTTAATTTGCTAAAATATGATAAAATTTAAAAATGTACGCAAATATTATTCAATATTTTGGTTGATTATAAGTTGAATATATTGGAGCATGCAGTAAATAAAATAAGCGTCGGACTGCTCTATATTTACTTTGATAAAAGTTCGTTCGATCGTGTAGTTCATCAAATATAATAAATAAATATTTAGTTTGTTAGTATTTGTGAATTAAATGAAACTCGTACTCATCAAATTCTTTTCTATAATTCATTAATTAGTGATCTTATTATATCTTATTTATTAATAAAAAAATAAATTCATTAAAAAGATAATTCGCTCATTTGCACGTAATATATATATATATATATATACTTAAAAATAATTTTTTTACGAATTATTGAATTATCCTAATAGTTTTCAAATTCTTGAACTCAAATTGAAAGCAATTTGCTCGAAAACAAATAAAAAGCCAGTTTTTTTGTAAAACGCGAATTAAATTAACCCGAACCTATCATTATGTTCGTGAATTGAGCTCGAGCTCGAGCTCGCTAATTAATAAATGATCAGCATGAAATTCTTGAGCAGAACGTTATTCATTTTGTACGGTTCATTTATAATTTTATGTTCAATTTAATATTTTGAAAATAACATATAAATAAAATCTCAAATTTCTAATTATAATTATAAT
The DNA here is from genome assembly GCA_019297695.1 of Apostasia ramifera. NCBI lineage: Eukaryota > Viridiplantae > Streptophyta > Magnoliopsida > Asparagales > Orchidaceae > Apostasia > Apostasia ramifera. Next base: position 146,548 of record JAEMOT010000895.1, read on the forward strand.
GTAGCCACTAAAATGCAAGCTTTTCTTACAAAATGGTCTCAGTATTTTACAAAATCCATTTTTTGTTCGAATTCATATAATTAAAACATTCATTATGATTATCTTAATGTAAACCAAAAAACTTGAGATAATTACAATATAAAGTTTGAATAATTTTCCGTTTAATTTCTTAATTATGTTGATTCTCAATATTTACAATATTCACTTTTGTACCATTTCATAAATAAAGTGGATCAATTAAAACTTTGAAATAATTAGAATATAAAATTTGGTATCGTTCTGAAAAATGTATGTATAATTTGGTAATTTTTTTCATTTATTATAGAATTATTATTATTTTGGTAATTTCCTAAATGAAAAAAACATATATAGATAATTTTGTAATTTTTCTTTTATTAATATTTTGGTAATTTTCTAATGACAATAGTATTCAAAAGCTAATATTAATTTGATAAAATATTTAATAAATTATTATAATCATTAATTAATTTTTATTGGAATTAATTAATTAATATTTACTATGTTTTTCGATATATATATTATTTACTAATTTTAGCTACGTGCCGGGGCTGGACAAGGGGAAGGGGCTGTACTTCCTGTTCGTTAAGTCGGAGACGAAGACCGCCGGCGGCCTGGCGGCGAGGCCGGTGCTCACTAGCTACTACAACAGCCACCACTTTCGCCGGCGGCCCTTCGACCCCTACAACGTCTACACCTCGCCGACAGCCGCCATCCTATGCCCGGACCCCCGCCAGAGCATGTACGCCCAGATGCTCTGCGGCCTCCTTCACCGCCTCGACGTCCTCCGCGTGGGGGCCGTCTTCGCCTCCGGCCTCCTCCGCGCCATTCGCTTCCTTCAGCTCAACTGGCGCAGCCTCGCGGCCGACATCGCCTCCGGCGAGCTCTCGGCCGAGGTCTCAGACCGCTCCGTCCGGGAAGCCCTGTTTCCCCTGCTCCGGCCGGACCCAGACCTCGCCAGGTTCATCGCCGGCGAGTGCGCCGCCGGCGAGTGGGGCGGGATTGTCCGGCGGATTTGGCCGAAGACGAAGTACCTCGACGTCATCGTCACCGGCGCGATGGCGCCGTACATACCTACCCTCGAGTTCTACAGCGGCGGCCTTCCGATGGCCTGCACCATGTACGCCTCCTCCGAGTGCTACTTCGGCCTCAACCTCCGGCCGATGTGTCCGCCGGCGGAGGTCGCCTACACCATCATGCCCAACATGGGTTTCTTCGAGTTCATCCCCCTCGACTCCGGAGATGCCTCTCCCGCCCCACCGGTGGGTCTGACGGAGGTGGAGCAGGGCAAGGAGTACGAGCTGGTGATCACCACGTACGCTGGGCTCTACAGGTAGAGTCGTCAATCATTAGATCTTACCCCACTCAAAATTCGAATTTAATTCAATTCAAAATTTAGAATGTGAGAAGGTATCGATATAATCTTCACCTCAACTTCCTATTTGAACAAGGATTGCAAATCTTTCGATTGATTTTTGAGCGAAATTAACATCTGTATCTGTAGGTACCAAGTGGGAGATGTGTTGCAGGTCGCCGGATTTCACAACACGGCGCCGGCGTTCAAGTTTGTCCGTAGGAAGAACGTGATCCTCAGCATCGATTCCGACAAGACCGACGAGGCGGAGCTGCAGGCGGCGGTGGGGAGGGCGGCGGCATGGCTGGCAGAGGCCAGCGGCCTCGGCGTGGCAGAGTACACGAGCCAGGCTTGCATGGAGGGGATCCCGGGCCACTACGTGGTGTACTGGGAGCTGATCGGCGGCGGCGGCGGCGGCGGCTCGGCGGCTGCGGAGGTGATGGAGAGGTGCTGCTGGGAAATGGAGGAGGCGTTGAACGCGGTTTACCGGCAGAGCCGGGCCCGCGACGGGTCGATCGGGCCGCTGGAGATCAGGGTGGTGCGGCAGGGGACGTTCGAGGAGGTGATGGACTGCGCCATTGCGAGGGGGGCGTCGATCAACCAGTACAAGCTGCCGAGGTGCGTCGGATTCCGGCCGATCATCGAGCTGCTGGATTCGAGGGTCGTGGCGGCGCACTTCAGCCCTGCGCCGCCGACGTGGTCGCCGGAGGGGAGCCGCGGAAGGGCCTGAGGGTCGCCGGAGGCGGTGTGCTTCTTCAGGGTGGATTTAGAGCTGCAGTGTGACCGCCATTGTTGTCCGCTTTGATCTCCCTCTCTCTCTCTGCTCATTGAACATTAAAAAACCTACAAACATTTATTTCTCGAATTCCATTTAGATTTTGTTATGATTTTATTATTTTATGAACATTATAAAATTGATTATGATTTATAATTAAAACTCTTGTTTATATATATATATATATATACATATATGCGAGTAATTATATTTATGTTATTAAAATTTAAATATTTATATATTCATCATTAAAATTATATAAAAATTATAAACCATAAAATAAAATTATGATGGATATATATAAATATAATTGCTCATAGATATGCTATATTTTATATTTATACTATTAAAATTAAAATATTTTATTTTAGGAATAATTACCTATATGCACACCATTTAATTTTATTTATACTTTACCCATTCATTCTTAATTAATTATGCTATGCACATTCAAAATATTACAAAATCTTACATACACATACTTAAGTTAAAACTTAATCAAAATTTATTTGAAAAAAAAATATTCTGTTAGTAAATCATTAAAATTATATTTTTATCCTTAATGGTATATCTTTTCTCTTCCTCAATACCATAGTAAAGCGCTGATTTATTCTAAAATTAATTCACATCATATCTCCTTTCTTTGTCGCTACCTAAACATTAAAGTTTTAAGATTTTTACTCAAAATATATTTAAATATCCTTAAAATAATATAATAAACGGCTCAGATTTTTTCTAATCTAACTATAGTTAGATTATTGAAAAATTATGATTATTCATTATAATAAAAATAAATTAAAATACGTGTATGTAAGATTTTATAATATTTTGAGTGTACATAGCATAATTAATTAAAAATGGATGGATAAAGCATAAATAAAACTAAATGGTGTGGCATGTAGGTAATTATCCCTTTATTTTAATACTAAAGTCAACATTATATTTTGACAACCAATATTTATATAAAAATTATAATTCATACTATAAATTATTTTTTTATTTTATTTTAATTGTTAATATGTAATTGCTATACTATACACACACACACGTAGATGGCATATATTGAACAATTAAAGCAAAGAATTTTGTTTTTTTTTTTTTCTTAAAAGTTGATTTTGGTTTATGTTTTTAAGTTCCTAGAATTTGTAATGTATTAAATTGAGGTCCTTTTGCAAGTACCTCCAATTTTTAACTTTATCTTTAATAAAAGTTAAAAATTTTATTTAATTTTAAAATATGTACCATTTCATTTTCAAACCTCTAAAATCATTTATTTACCTAGTATTTTAAATCTCTCTCCTCTCTTCTCTCATCCTTCCTATTTTTCTTTTATGCCTCCGCACTTGAATCAACTCTTTCTCATTTGCTCCTATACTGGCTATTGAATTAATATTTTTGCACTTAATCTTCTGTATCTTGCTCATTTAAGGAAGAGAGAGAGAGAGAGGTGGGCCTCTCTGGTGTTATGCCAAGCCCAAGTTTAACGACGACAAAATAGAATAAGAGACAACATCAATGGTGAGCTCTAAATCGACAACTAACGGAGTAGGTGACATTTGATTTCGTTGCAACGACTAGTAAAAATACACAAAGCTAAAGAGAAATAGAGAATAGTGAAAGGATAGAAGGTAAAGCATGCATTTTACAATTGAATTAAGGAAAATTAAAGATTTGGTAACATTGATTGTAATGATCATCACACATATCTTGGCATTCTTTTAAAAAATAAATTTAAAAAATATAAAATTACTATTTTACCCTTTTTTTCTCTCTTTTGTCCACGATAAGTACACACGATATCATTGCGACAACCATTGTCAGCACATAGAGCTACGTGCAAGGATGCACAGCCCACTATTGCTTAAGGCCACGTAACCCTCGCACGACAGCACAGGGTTGTCGTTAATGATCGATCAACCCCTCACAACTTACATGCGGGCAAGTTCGCACGCTGGCCACATTGCATTGCTACCGTTCTGCACTGCCGGTGACTTTGGCGGCGACGGTTCGAAGAACGAGATAAATTGAGTAGGAAAAAGAGTAACAGTGTGAGAATCTTTATAATTTCATAATTAAAATTTTAATGAAGGATTGATTAAAAATATTAAAAACTACCCAATTGAAATATTTATACCGATCGTAGAAACCTAATTAAAAATAATTTCGAGACTAAAAGACTCAAATAACATATTTTTGAATTAATGGACCTAAGTAATATTACCTCTAACTTAAGGGAACTGAATTATATTTATCTTTCTTAAAAAATTGGGAAGATAACAAAACATAACTAACATTATCTAAGTTAATTAATTTCCTAATCAACAAATTTCCATGTACTGCCATATGCTACAATTTCACAAGGCAAAAACTAAACATTCAAGTTGAATAAGAGAAAAATAAAGTTATAAATTAACATAAAATAAAGTTATCATAATGAAATGTTCAATGCAAGAAAGCCTAAATAAATGTGCTAATGTTGTGGCCTTCATAGGGTTGTAAATAAATGAACCAATTTGAGTCGAGTAGTGATTTGTTTAAGTTTATATTTGTTTGCTAAAATTAAGCTGGAGCTCGTTTTGAGCTTGTTCGAGCTTAGTTCACGAACATAAAAGCATGTTTGAGGTTACTTCATAAAGTTCGCAAACGAGCAAACTAATATGTTCACAAACGAACTTATATATATTTGAGTTCACAAACATGAAAACTATAAAGAAGCTCTGATATATAAAAGATATTAATGTGTTTATAATATGCCTATCATCATAATTCATAATTTTTTTTTAAAAAAAATATCATATTAAGCTTTATAATTGAGTATGTTAACGAACATCATACAAACTATTCCTGAATATTAACGAGTCAAACGTTAGTATATTCAAACTCGTTCATTTACATATCGTGTTTTTAAAACTATGCTCAGACTTATTTATTAATATTAATAAACTGAATATAAAAAAAATTCTTATCAAATCGAACATTGAGTTGTTCATTGGACGCTCAGCTAAATTACGGCCGTATAGACTCCATCACACTTGTATTAAAATAACCACACTTAAGTCATGATCATGCTCATCAATTAAATGAGTGCACATGTGAATCATGGTTGAGCATTTTTAAAAATACTTGAGAATTAAAATGAAAAAAATAATTAATGACCTATTGGGATTAATGTAAATTAAACTTCAAAGTTTTTTAAATGAATCATCATTCATCATTTGATTATTACATCTGAAATGGACACAAAATAGATGCCTTTCAAGTAACAAAGTAGTGCTAAACATCAAACCAAACAATCTTCTCTTAAAAACTTAGATTGTGTTTCAATAAACAATTGTTTACAAACACATTACTTTCAAGGAGACTTCGGTTTAGAAGAGGTTTAGGGGGCGTTTGATTTAATATTATCTTGACGTTATGTTATGTTATCTAGAAAAAATAATTATTTAGTTTAATGACATCTATAAATTATTAAATTATTAATCAAAAAATGACATTTAAATGTCATGACATCTAGATTACAACAACAAATTAAATGCCCCTTTAGTTTAATGTTTCGTTGATATCATATCATATAATTTAGATGTCATGATACCTAAATATCATCTTTTAAGTGATAATTCTATAATTTATTTTAAAAAATTATTTATATGTCATTAAATTAAATTATTATTATTTTTAAATAAGATGACATAATACTAAGATATTGAACCAAACGCCCCTAACATTTGATTCAATATTATTTTGATATTATGTCATGTTATTTTAGTATGTGATTTAATAATTTGTATAGATAATATTTTAAAAAATTATAGAGTTACTCAAATAATGATATCTAAATGTCACAAAATTTAAATAATATGACATACCATCAAGATTACATCGAGCCAAACGCTCCTTAAACTAAATACCCTCCTGAAAAAGCACTTGACCGAAGAACCCCAGAATCCTATTTGCAATGTGTTGGCGAAAAAATTCATGGCACTAGGAAGGAAGTAGTTGAAAGTAAGGCTGTAAATAAATCGAGTGTTTGATAAATAGCTCAATATTCAGTTTGATAAGAGTTTGTTCATATTTGATTCATCAATATTTACAAACAATGTTAAACATAATTTTTAAGGTTCAATTGATAAATGAACGAGTTTGAACATATTAATATTTTATTTATTAATTTTCATGAACTATTTGTATGAAGCTCATGAACATGCTAGATTACAAGGCTTAATATGATATATTTTTAAAAATTTTAGTACATTTTATTTAAGGTTAATAGCAATTAAATCCCTCTAGTTTGAGCTTATGTGCAATTAGATCCATCTAATTTCTTCAAGTAAGTCCACTAATTTGAGATAATGTGTAAATAGATCCTTCAACATTAATAAAAAAATTAAATAGCGGATATTTTCTCTAATTAATAAATAAATTTGACTAATTTAAAAGCTAAATCAATATTTTAGATAAAAAGAAAATTGATTTGATTTCTCAATTAAAGAAAATATCCTCTATTAAGTACTATAATAAGTATCAAGAACTTATTTGCATTTTACTTCAAATTAAAGGACCTATTTGATTAATTTAAAAATTAAAAAAACTTAAGTGCACATAGCCTCAAACTAAAGAGATTTAATTGTTATTAAAAAAAAATTCATGAATCAAAATGATAAGCTTGATAGAGAATATATTAATATATTTGATATATACGAGCTTGTTTATACAAAAGAGCTCGTTCGTGAACCTTAAACGAGCTCATCATATAAACCTAACTCAAACATGTTATTCTAAAACTCACCATGCCGAACAAGCTGTTTTCTTAGTAGTAAATAACTAAAATCATTTCATCTCATCATCATCCCCCAAGGGGAGTGAGGTAAAGGATATTACCATAAAAAAAAATAAACAACAATAAAGGTTACGCTGTGACTTGTGAGGTTGGTATAGCGATGGCAATGGGGAGAGTTTAGAGCGGGTTGACCAATACCCAAACTTGCTCTGCTATACATAACTTATTCCCCGTACGCAGCCCCATACCCGATTTCACCCCACCCCAATTACTATTTCATGACACCCATACCCGAGCGGCCTCGCCCTGCGACCCGCACAATTTCTACTTCCCCATCTCGCTTTGTAGTGCCTCGTTGCAAATAATCTCGCGCGGGAGGTCTTACGGCAGTGACCTTGAGGCGCAGAGCTTCTCCACACGGTTGGCCTCCTGGCATCGACAGAAGCCTAGGGGGAACGGTTGTGTGGTGAAGCTCAAGGTCATTGACAGAAGCCTGGGACGTGGGGAAGCTGGTGGCGCGAAGAAGTTGGGTCAAGCCGTCGAGGAGGCCAAAGAAGCTCGCGGTGCGGAGAAGCAAGGTTGGGCCATTGGCGAAAGCCTGGAATGCAAAGAGGCCAAAGAAGCTTGCTGTGAGGTGGTGCAGTAGAAGGAGGGGCGAGCCGTCGAGGATTTTCAGGTGTAGGGCACTACGGGATGCGATCAAAAGATTAGGTTTCAATTATTGATGGGCAAGACCTGGATTTAAATCGCTAATGAGCGTGACAGGACACGTGTGCGAATTTGATTTTATTCGGGTTACGGGTTGGGACGAGTTTGACTGAGTCATACCCGAATCCACCCCATTTCATAACAAGGTGGGATAAGATAGGTCGCGGGTATAGTTTTAGTCCTCAAACTCATCCCATTAGGGGAGGTTCAGGGCTGGTTAACAAGTATAAGTATAAATTACTACCCCTAAATTAGTGAGGAAGGATAGAAGGAAAAAGACAATAAATATTAGAGTTGATACGTAGAAATTTGAGACACGTTAGGAAAACTAAAAGGTGTGATGACTTAAAAGAGTAGCACTAATAAAGTAAGAAGCTTTTAAATACAAGAGTATTGGAGCTATGCGCATAACTATTTCTCCACATCTTATAGAAAGAGGGATTATATGCATAGGCCTAAAAAATAACTTCTAAGAAACTTTTTTCTATGAAACTTTCAAAATAACTACTTTAACTAAGATGATTCTCCACTTTTTAGACGTTATGGCAAGACATGAGAGTTGGATCCACGTAGTGCTCATTTCAACAAGATACTAGGCCAGCTGGTGAGAGTAATGCGATCGTCGCACAACTAAGGTTGGTGATTGACCTCAAGTTTGTAGGTAACGGGTCTTCAGTAGGCATCGATACAGCTTACCGTTGAAGTGATGTTTGCCATTAGCACATGTATGACTCGAAACACAAACAATTCTCGGTGTGAATTAAACACAACTCTTACTATTTACAATTATCTCACAAATGGTCGGGTAGTCCATCTGTCAACAAATTTATTACTATTTATTAATTTTTTTATAACGAAGGAACTATTTCACCTTTAATATGACCAAAATAGTGTAAAGACTAAACACGAAACTTTAAGCATATGCCATGTATCAAAGTGATGCAGAGAGAGTCAGCCTGCACAACATGGTGTAATAGATTTATAGTGATGTAGAAGTTACAGATTCCAATAACAAAAACAAAAGCAAACACTAACCGGAAATTAGGATTTGTTCCAAAGTTGGACTCAGGATAAATACAATCAGATTACTGCCTGTATCAACAAAGTACAAAATCTAAGTATCAAAAAATAAAAAAAACAATGATAAAAACAATAATAGACACAAGCCTAGCATTTTTATGAGGCATTTCTAAATAAAATCTCACTGTGCTTTAAATTCTGAGCTCTAAAATCATAACTTAAAATCCAAAACACTAAATCTTATGCTCTAAATTACTTTAATACTGAAAACTAAACCATAAATTCTAAAATTTTAGTTTTTGTGAATTAACTATATATATAATCTACTTTAAACTCAACCTAGTGATATGAAAGCTTCTATTATAAATTTGTGAATCATACACAATAGGATAAGATTCATGAGGATACATCAATAATGACAAGTGATATATATAATTTTATCATATTTTAATGACCTGTATATAATTATTCCTATTTTTAATTTGTACCACAAACATAAATTGCCAGGACAAACTCATAACTCACAGTCGTTGTAAATAATAAACTGAACTTCCGGGATTGACGAAAGAATCATTTTCGAGCAAGTAAGTTTAAAAGATCATATTTATTTTTTTCAACATGAAATTTAAAAGACAAGTACAATCCAGTCCCTTGAGTAAATTATTGTATGCCTATTATGCGAGCTTTAAAGTGAAAGAAAGCCTAGATGAACAATGTACCTGAAGTTTTCTTCTAACAACAATTGAAGATATTAACCTGCACAAGATTTTCAGTAAATGGGTGTTGGGAAAGGCTCTAATAAGGCTTAAAGTTATTAGTACAATAGGACTCAGGGCCAATGATAAATATCAGCTGAAAAGATCGTCATAGGTAACAGAGGAGGGATCACCAGCGATTGTTAAAAGCTGCTTCAGCTCCAGGCGATGCTCGAGACCCCTGAGATAATGACCCATTAACAAGCACCTGGCCAATTCAGTGAAGGCAATCTGCATGGTTATTGGCTAACCAACGCAATCATGGAAAAGAAAAAAAAATCCAATCAAGCAGCAGTAATATACCAGAATAGCAGACGAGCAAGATAATCACGTGGGACTGTGACAAGGGGATGCAATTGAATGGAGGCATTCTCCAGAAGCTCTTTGCATTCGTCCTTTGTGAAACTAAAGGCTACACCCGGCACGCTATCAGATTGAAACGGAAGTTTGGAATGCATCTTGGGGGAAAGAGTTGCGAGAAGGCCGTGGGCAACAGAGTGGATAACTTCTTGCACCTCAGAAGAGGTTGGCTCTGAAAGCTCAAGGACCTGAAGGGAGAATCAGAAACGTGAGGTTGCTTTCTATCATTATCATCATCAGTACTCTAAGAACATGAATTTGCTATTTATACTTATATTGAACATTTTCATTTATATGACCCGTTAGGCCATTGGTACTTCCCTGCCCTATCATATATAGTAGAAACGTTCATTAAACTTAACTGAGGTTTCAGTGAGAGAGGGGTCCTAACCCTAGCCATCCAGTAACTGTAAAACCATGACCATATTAAGCATACCAAAGTTGATTGCCACTTCACTCGGAATGAGGTTTTGTCAAAGAAAATATAGAGTGAATGAGGCTTTCTTAAAGAAATTATCTATTCCTTGCATTTCTATCAAGAATTAGTTAGAAGATATTTTCACTAAACCATTGGGGCTCAGTTTTTAGAGCTATGCAACAAGTACCTTTTTGATAGCCACACTCCAAGTTAGGGAGTGTGGTAGAAATGGCAAAGTACGATTTAATACTCCTATTTATGCTGGATCAAGTTCATGTATTGCTCCTTAGGTCATTTGAATTCCAATTGTTAGTTCCCCCTTGTGCCCATAGATGTTGATGTTTCAACAAGATGTTTAAGTTAGTTTGGTACTATCAGTTTATCAAAGTTGGTTTTCAGGTTAACTCAATGTGTGATGTCATAATGATGAATTATATGAAACGAATCAAGTTAGGAATGATGATGTTAGAAAGATGCAGTAAAATAAAGCTGAGCAACAATGAACACCAAGTTAATTGAGGAAACAAAATCGAGATGAATTGAAACTTGATCTAGTTGAAGAAAATGATGATCAAGAATGAAAAGATGGAATTGGTCATAAACACCATAGGTCACGTTCAGATGTGATTAGAAATAAATAAGTTCAAGTCCTAATTGATTTGGAGAGATATACATGGACCAAGAAGTAAGATGAAACTACAATATTTTGAACTATTGGTCAACCAAGGGTAGAGAGGGGTGAATATCTTGGTTGGCCAAAGGAACAGTTGATGTTTCTCTTTTCTGGATAGCCTTCACTAAACTAGCCATAACTTTCTCCACAGAGCTCAAAGTAATAAGCCATTACCATTAACTAAGAGTGTTAAAAATATTCAAAACTCAAAACTCACTTGAAACTTATTCAGCTTTTTAATTGACTTGAAATCAGTTTGAAATTTTTGAATAGAATCATGAGCTAGGCTTTTGGCTCAAAATTCAATTCGAGCTGATTTCGAGTTGGCCATAGCTTGCTCGAAATATGGTTTAAGTTGGCTCAAAATTGTATATAAATGTAAATAATTTTGACATATTTTCTGATGAAACTGAAAGCGAACAATTGCCGATTGAAGTTGCACTCACGTAAAAGCAGTTTTACTCAATGAATTGTTAGCTGGAAAGGAAAAAATAAAATAAGGTCGCTCTCTTAAGTGAAGAAATTCGTGATTGCAGCCAAGCAAGCAGAAGGTGAAAGGCAAGCCGAAGACGGGGTAGTGTAATTTTATCCACAAAGAATGGGATTGACATATATATATATATATATATATCAAATGTTTTTACATATAAGTTAGCATAGTAGTCTAGTGATGAAATGGTGAGGATTAAAACTTGTTTTCTCAAAAATTTAAGGATTAAATCCCCGTGGATGCGTAATATTCTTATATTATTTAGCATAATGAGTCAACTCAAATCAAGGTTTGAGCCGGCTTAGAATTGAATTAATTTTAGTCGAGTCCACTCAGAATAGAATTGATTCGAGTCGAGCTAGCTCAAATCATGTCCGATTTCAATTTTGAACTGATTTTGAGCCAAGCCAAGCTCAAAAATGTCGCTTTTGAGTTGCTTTCGAGTCACTTGAAATCTGTCTAATAAAAGCCATTCCTTTTAAGAATTGTTTTTCAAATTCTTTTGAATGTTTTGGACCTCTAAAAGGGATTTTAAATGAGTATATGTGACTTGAGATTGAATTTATATCAAGTTTGTGAGGATTTGAAAGAACTTCTAGTGATCAATCATTCTTGGTGAGAGAGCTTTGCGTGTAATCATGCACTCTTATGCTCAAACTCTAAAGAAAATTCTTATCGTACTTTTCACTTTCATTAACTAATCCAAGTGATATTGCAATATTTTGTAATACGTTTTCTTCTTCGATCTCTTATTTTCTTCTTGATAAGGAAAGAGTAAGATCTTAATGAGCAGCCTCTCTTTTCTTCTTGGTGAGGAAAGAGTGGGACCTTGTGTTCGTAGTGAGGAACAAGTGGGCTCTTACTGAGTGCTCTTTCGAGTGAAGGATGTAAAGATCAAACCTAGATTTGGATGTAGCTCTCGGTGATGATATTGGGTCTAGGTGAACCTACTTTCTCTGAGTGAACTAAGTAAATGAAACCTAACAAAGAAAGAGTGGAAAGTAGTGGTGTAAAGAATTTCTCCATTTAGTTTTGTGAAAGGAGCATCTTAGTATTAAGGTCTTTCTTTGTTGCCTTCAGACTGTGGACATAGACAATGGGTAGGCCGAACCACATATATCACAAAGTGTTTTTTCTAGATTTTCTTTTTTTATCTTACTTTCTCATGCTATTCTTTCTTGTTATTACTGACGTGAATAATTTTAAATTCCACATATCATCTATTCACCCCCTCTCTAGACGATGCGACTGTTCTTATAAGAGCTAAGGAGTTAACCTAGCTAGCTTGTCCTTTCCGTGATCTAAGGAGTGATCTTAGAGGAAGAAGGTTGGTGCGTAGTGGTGTAACCCATTTTTCCACCAAACTGAAAGGAGTTGATATAGTAAGTGTTTTTCTTTATTGCTTTTGAGCTGTGAATGTAAGCATAGGATTGTCGAACCACGTACATCTAGTGTCTTATATTACTTCCGCTTATTATCACTTCTAGCTTTCTTTTATTTGCATATAGTCGTCTATTTACCACCCTCTAGATGACCATCTCAATCCTTCACCCCTTTCCTGTTACATATAGAGAGCCCTCATTGTAATAAACTCAACTTGGGTTATACAATTTCATTTTTAAAAATGATTTTATAACTGGCCATCCACTTTTATCAGTTATCAACATTTCTCATTTAAACTTGTAAAGTCACAATGGTGGTTTTAAAACACAAGAACAAATCAATCATGGTCATTTAGTTAATGTTTAAGTATAGATCGGACAAGTTCTTAAAACTAAAAGGAAGAATAACTAGAAACTCAAGCAAAGAATTCACACCAGCGCCTCACCCACCCAACAGGCAACACCACACCAATGGTCAGAAGATCACCCGATACTTTAAAACCTTATTTGATTCGAGCTTTTTTTTGGACAAGAGAATAAATATTTTATTTTTTAAATTTAATATGAAAGAAATTTATTTTAATATTGAAAAATGCGTAAGATGTGAAATAAAATTAATTCTAATATTCATATTTGTGCTGGAAGTGAAATAAAATTAATTTTTACAATTTAAATTGTGTTAGGCAAAAAAAACACCTCGAACCAAACAAAGCCTAAGAGCATAGTCTGAACAATGTCCTGAACAATGTCAAACTAAGTGCACAATAAATTGAACTACTCAAAACACAAGATAGAGCACAAATGCTAATGAGAACTATCAATTACAGCACGGATACCATGGACATTATGGTGTTTAATAGCTTAAAAATATCAAACATGCAAAGAATCGTACAATATATTCATACAAAGTAACAAATTTGTGATCATATTGAAAGCTGTAGCAGTGTGTCATGACTTAGCATGAATGTCTTCCATATAATCTCAGCAGCTCAAGCTCTATGCACATACTAAAGTTCCTATAGTATCAGTAAAGAAAACCTTCAAATCAATGCAAAACTAAATGTGAATTTGGTGAAAATAAATACCAAGAATTTTGAGGTTCTTAGAACTTTGGGCTATAATTTTGTACAACTCAAAATACAGATTTTATGTGATAATAATATTGGTGGAGCTTGTATGTAAACACTCCATATACAAAGGTTTAGCCTAGGTGTTTAATAATGTAAAGTTCTACTATTAGCATAAGAAACAACTTATCAAATGAGGAAATGAAAAAGATTACCAAGAAATGACCTGCTGAAGAAGCAATTGAAAACAATTACAGATATATTTAGAAAATGAAGGATCAAAAAAGAAAAACCGAAGAAGACTACAAACCTTCTCCGGTTGCAACGAACGCAGGTAGTCCAGTAGGTCATTCTTTTCTTCACCTACGAACTGCTGCAGTTGTAGAGCAGAATTTTTCCTTTTAACTTCATGGAGTTCCTGGTTATATTATCATGATGGGCACACAAAACAGATCGTATATCAGTAAAAGAAAATCTTTCATAAATAAATTATATAAAACCTAAGATGATCTAATTGATACTTTCTCCACTGAAGATAAACGAAATTTGAGACTTCTGATATATTCTCTAGCTTCAGGGGTCAGCTCCTCAAAGCCTTCAAAACAAATATCCCCACATACTGATACTTCTCCTTTATCGATGTTGGGCAACATATCATCTCCTTCAGAAAGCTCAAAGAGTGTGGGAGTCCTGTCTTGCAACTTGTCGTAGTCATTACATAAGTTTTGAGGTTCATGTTTTCCTAAATACTTTTCTTTATTGTGATGATCTTCAAATGTCTCCAGATTCCTCTCAAGAGAAAGCCGATATTCAGCATTACGTAAAGTGTACCTGATATTAAACATAGTCAGGCTTCATAAAAAAAAAATTGCATTACAAAGATCGTAATGCTTATGAAAATCTATCAGCTTAATATTCAATATTTTTAATAGGCTACACTCTTGCAAAGGTAAAATGAAAAATTGGAGGATGGAGGGGAAGATCAGAAGACGGGCCTTAAAATTAGTTGGAAAAGACTGAATACATGGTTTGTAATTCCAATTAGATCAAATTAATAATTATTCGATCAATACAAAAACAAACCTTTAGGCAGTAAGGTAGAGCTACTCCTACCCAAATGGGGAGGGAACATGATTGATACTGGCTTTTGCAGTAGAAAATAATAATGATAGAAACTTTGGCCTCATTTGATTTGAGGTGTTTTTTCAAGTCCAACACAAATACAAATATTAAAATTCACTTTATTTCACATTTTACACACTTTTCAATATTAAAATATTTTTCTTTCCTATTAAATTTAAAATATTAAATATTTCTTTCTATTATCCAAATAAAAGCTCGAACCGAACGAGGCCTTTAGGTGGTATCAACATATGTTAATGCAAAAAGGCCATTAATTCAACGGCCTACACAAATGAAATAGTGAACAAGTCAACATGGGGGGGGCGGGGGCGGGGGGGGGATATAGTAATGAGAAGCTTTAAGTGGTACTAGCATATATTAATACAAAAAGGCCACTTGTTCCACGCCCTATACATCACCAAAGGACATGTCAGCAGTCAAACGTTGAACAAGTTAACATTCAAACAAGAGTCAAAGGAAATAGGAAATATCGTGAAGGGTTACTATGAGATAAAAAGTCGTCCCACCTTGTAGATAAGCACCAAGGCAATTCAAGTAGCATCATCTCAAGGTCGGAAGCTCTCAGCCTATATCATGGAAGTCATCAAGGAGTCTTTCTCAACAATAATGGGCCCAACACCTGACAACTTCACCAACCACTTTACATGTGGAAAACTCAAGGAAGGATAGCTCTTCTAGAATCTTGTACTCTTCTAAAATCCTGTACTCTTCCAAAATCCTATATGGCGGTAAATTCTCCTAGAACAATAGTGGTGAGAATAAGCTCCTTACAAATCTTGGTACAATAATCTTCCTAAGACATTCCTCGATATTGTTGTGTCGGGAAAGAATTAATCGCCTAAGCAGAAGAGAGGTCTGCTATCGACATGACAGATTTCATTAACCATTAAAAAAATGCTTACCAAACTTTGCCACTCAGGCTTGCTGAAGCCCTCGGATAACCTTTGAAGAAGAAGTCTTATAATCCCTAAACAAGAGAAAAGGTTGAGGGGCATCAGACGTTGAATGATCCACCATAACAAGAAGCCCTCCTTGCCTATAAGAGCTAGAGAAGGGTTAAAACATCATAACCCTACCTACCAAAACGTGGGAGCAATCAGAACAAAGAGATATACACTCAAGAGAGCTAACACATTATTCTGTAACCCACCTTATTAGGACTCTTGAAAGCTTCCTGTGTAGCCACTCCTCTATAATCAAGGAAGTATAGTGAGCTTTTTAAGTTGCTTATGAGTGTCGTGGTTTTTCCCACTTCAAGGGTTTTCCACGTATAAGCCTTGTGTGATTAACGCTTCATTTCCTCCTAATTTCTCTCTCACAACCTTCATGTTCCCTTCTTAAAGAGTTGGTCAATATGCTTTGCGATTGACGATCTCCCGATCATGGGATCAGTCAACCATCTAAGTTGATAAATTTACGTGAACATTATATAAGAAAGTGCGAGCAAGGTTCACATTCAAGGCTGAGTAAAAAAATAATAAGTAATAGCGCAGGCTAAATGCAATATGACAAGAAATTTTGTACAAACAATTTTATATGTTAGAATCAATATCACAAGTTGCCTTAATGATGGTGAAGATCAAGGCATAATATCAAAGAGCTAAAATACATACCAACAAACAGGTGGTTCACAGGCCAATTAGTAGGACCCAAAGAATAAAAACCAAAAAGAAACATGCATAAAAAACATACCGAGTATATCCAAGAACATTCAAGTTTGACGTCTTCTTTGATACTGCTAATAGTTTTTAGGAAAATAAATGGGAAAATAGCTCATCTAACATATCTCAAGCTAATTACAACAATAATGACAATGATGATGATGACAAAGACTTAGTCCCAGACTAGTTGAATCGGCTACATGGATTTCCCTTCTCAACTCATCTCTATAAAAAATAACACTATGTGTGAGCAAAAATGATCAACATCATGTCTAATCAGTATGTCTGAAATCATTATCTTCAATCATACAAGGGCCCCTATAGGGAAATCTATAGGTCAATGACAGCCAGCCATACCACTCTACTTGTCCCTACATCATTTTATCCTAGTTTCACGACCAATTTCTCCCCAATACACTCATTTGCAATGCAATCTACTTTAGTGTGAGCATTCATCAATCTGGGCATGTGCATCTCAATATGAAAATCTTATTTCTAGTTTATTAAGGGGAAAAAGAATCTTTTTCTATATCATAACATTTCATGACTTATCAATAAAAGCAATTTTCAAATTTCTTTTCTTTTCAAATTAATATCATTGACTAAGCTCTAGAAACATTAGGGCTGTAAAAATAATTTGAAGCTTAAAGTTTACCCGAAACTCGCTCAAATTTAAACTCAACTTGAAAAAAATCCACTTTAGTGCGAGCATTCATCAATTCGGGAATGTGCATCTCGATATACTAATCATATTTCTAGTTTTCTAAGGGGAAAAAGAATCTTTATCTATATCATAAAATTTTGACAACCTATCAATAAAAGCAATTTTCAAACTTCTTTTGGGAACATCAATATCATTGACTGATCTTTAGCAATATTAGGGCTGTAAAAGTAACTCGAAGCTTGAAGTTTGCTTGAAACTCTCAAATTTGGATTTGATTCAAACTCAACTCAAACAATTTTGAGTCAAGTACGAGCTAAGGCTGGCTTGCTCAATATAATTTCAAATAGGCTCAAGAAATATTATTTTGGTAAATATATAAAAATGTATGTATATATTTTTACATTTTTATATATTTAGATATATATATGTATATTAAAACATGTGCAAATATAATCGATTTCGAGTTCAAGTCAAGTTCAAGCCGAGCTAAATTCGAAAATTTCAAGTTTAAGTGAGCACTACCCTCACTCAAACTCGACTCAAAGAGAGCCTATGCACTTCCTTCATAATACATTCTATAGACAATTTGGGCTGTGACAGTCATGACAGTTCGCCTTGTCAAAATTTTACACAATAAATGTTGCTTTAAAGAAAAAGCTAAACTTTATCTAGGTTTTATTTCTTTCAATGATAACCTAATAGATAAATACTCTCTAAGCATAAGATCAACTATTACATATGCACATATGCTCCAGAGAGGTCTTGTTTTACGCTTCTGACAATTGAATTTTTTGCATAAGAATTTCTATATTTTTTGAATTTTCACCAGTCAAATATGGTGGAATATTTTGATAAAAGCAAATTGGTGACTTAACTATCAGTAAAAGTGCAAAGGTAACAAAGGAAGTATATCTGAAATTTAGGAACGCAAAAGAAAGAACAAAGTTTGGGCAATACAAGTAGCTTTTCTCTCGCATGCCAGATGCATGCAATCACAAGAACTAAGGTCGATAGAAGGGGAAATGCATTAGAGTTTAAGAATACGAAAACTTATTCTAAGAAATGAATCAGCTGCACGTGAAATATTTTTGTTGCAGATAATTACAGTTCCAAATAAATGTTGCAGAAATGAGAATGTTAAGGTGGATGTGTGGATATACACGAAAGGATAGAATGAGAAATGAATATATCCGAAAGAAAGTTGGTGTTGCACCAATTGAGGATAAACTTAGAGAAAGTCGGCTTAGATGGTTTGGACATCTAAATCGTAGGCTGATTGAAGCTTCAGTTAGAAAAATTGAGTTATTAGATTTTGCCCATGTACAAAGAGGAAGAGGTAGACCAAAGAAGACATGGCAAGAAACTATAAGGAGTGATCTTAGTTACTTAGACTTAGATAAGAATTTGGTAACTGATAGGGCACAATGGAAACAAAGGATTCATGTAGCCGACCCCACCTAGTGGGATTAAGGCTTGGTTGTTGTTGTTGTTGTATAATTACAGTTCCAAATAGTGAATTTCATGGTGCAGTTACAATGTGGATGCCGTTAGTAGTTTAACTTAAATGTGCTTCCCTAGCTGTACGAGGTTATGGATCTGCATTTAGAAAATTTCAAAAAACAATATGTTGTCATTTGTTCTTTAATATTTTTATATTCACCTTTAAAGTGGCAAAAATATATTTTGGGAGACTTGGGAAGCAGTACCAAATATCTATAGGGTTTTTTACCCCTGAAAGAGTGAAAGGTGAACAGGTTGCAGTAGTTAATGCTGTAAGTTGCTAGTGATGCTTCCAGTTTATGGTAAAACTGTAACTTGCCTCTCCTTTACTTACAAATATCATGACTGCAAAACAATTTATATACAGTCATAAGTCATGACTACAGTTCAATTCATGTTGGCAGAAAGTAGCAACAAGTGGAATTGTGGAAGAGAGCTGGAAAAGTCAGCAAAAGCGGGTCTTTATCAGTCAAGCCAATCAGAGAATCGGGAAAAACTTCAGCGTAAGTATGCTGCGGGCTTTTCGACAAGCTTCTGAAACTAAAAAGTGGCTGTCGTGATTCAAAGAAGAAAAGAGAATATACACAGCATACATACACAAAAGGCTCACCAATCTTTAGATGTTACAAGAATTGTTGAAGAGACCAATTAATAATGGTAACATAGAAGGACAGTAGTATCTAAACAATAAATAATCATACTAAAAGAAACGTTCAATGAATGAAATGCAAGCAGAAGAGTGTGGAAAAATGCAAAGATCATGTTAGCATGCTTGCCTGTATTTATCAAAGGTGTGATTGAGATAAGAAAAATGTCAAAACATTAAATGCAAAACCTGATCAGTTAGGTCCTAGTGAACTTAAATCTGGTAACGGAAATTCACAAAAAAGAAGTTTTTCAAGAAATGATAACATGCTTACTTCACAATGCCATGCTTTGTAAGTTAGACCTTGGTGACAGATTTTTTTTATAAACCTAATAAGAGATAATAATGGTATCAATAGGATGAGATCTAAAAACACAGAAAATCTACAAAAACATAAAAAATGCAAAAACACAACAAAAAATGTTTACAAATATTTTAAGTCAGTTCTTTTAAAAAATGATGAATACTCTACCGTGCTTATGTACTGAAAAATCACCATCAGATCACTTGGCTTTGCTTGGATGAAAATAAGAGGAACCAGAATTCAGGCTATTTGTGGCATTATTAAAATCAGCATTTGTTTTCAGTCACATAATCATTTCCTTACTCAAATCCAAACAGAGGTTTGTATCTTTTCCTCTTAAGGACAAATTGAACTATTACAGGATTATACTCATCAAACCTTATAGTTGATACCGTACATCACTATCTGTACCATCACTATCATCCATACTGAAAAAATACACACAAATTGTAGTCCAGCAAATTATACATGGTTGTGAATTAACATCATAATATTCATGTAGGAACCAATGCACATAACATACAAATTCACAAAGGTCTGTACAACAACAACAACAACAACAACAAAGCCTTCATCCCATTTACTTGGGTAATTCACACATTCCTGCGAACACATAAAGAATTGTCTGTACATGTTGCAGTGTTTTATATTCAACTTAGAATGACAACCAACCTGACTAGCCCACCCACATGTTTCCAAAGTAAAACAAGTACACATTGCCTAACAAACACTAAGCAGTTAATCCAGCTCCCATATATTGCCACAAAGCAATAAATAAGTATGTGAACTAGTTATGATGATAGAAGGACAGAATGATGAATTTACTTGAATTTTGAGAATTGCAATGTCCAAAATGGTTTGTAAAAAGGAAGCAGTAAGTGAAGAACCATACCCTGTCATCATTGAAGAAACAAGTAACTTAAACAAGCGCTTCCAAAGGGCTTCAACCACAACATTGAACCGATCAGATGGAAGAATACCAAGCATGCCAGATATTGTTCTCTTCATTGCATCCACCGTGACAGCTGGGACATCTTTTTGGATAAGATTCAAATCCAAAGGCTCTATCTCTTGAATAAGATCAGAGAGCAAGGATTTCTGAAACAAGATATTAAATAAAATATGAAATTAATAAAAATCCAAATTTACTACTTCACACTGCTGTTAATAGAAGAGAAGAAAAAAATTATATATATATATATATAACTATGTCAGTCATATAAACATTATCCTAGTTCACATGACATTTAAGTAGGTAATGCCTATTGCTCCTTAGTCCCTACTACCAATTCAATGAACTGAATGCCTCATAGCAAAAAGAAATATATAAATCCCATTCACAGTACCAAAATAACACTTTTCGTCCCTTTCTAACACTTTTAAGTAGCCTGATCACCATCATCTCTTATCATACGGCTAATGTTCATTCAGTCACAGGCACATACCTAATAAACACTCCAATGCAGGTAAAACTCCCATTATTTACCATTAAAGTTGAAATCTTTAGCAACAATCCAACATCAGCTCTTAACAGTCTTCCAGGCCATAAAATGGACAATAAAGCAAACATCAGTTTGTGATGGAATCTTGTAATCAGACTTGCATATTATTATGCATCCACAAGAAAATCTTAAAAGGATATCCAGACTAAAGCTAGTTATTTAGCTGAGTAAACTATCTTATTCTAGTGGAAATTCATGTACTTCAGAATCAAACCATCCACAATGGTTCCATGCCTTCTAAGTTGAACAGGTGCTAAGCTTCCAACTCACCTAAAAATCTTTAGTGGACTGGATGAAAGAATGTTATTTGGATAAATAATCACTTGCTGTACCGTAATTAACTAATTAATATTTATTTACTTATTCAGCGTTTCAAAAACTGATCATAATTCTAATGTAAATGAAGGCCATCGTTCAAACCAGTAATTAATAGTATCGTACTAGTTTAATAATTAAAGCCATTTAGGCTCAGCTCTACAAATCTATTTTCAATGGTGCATAGAATAGCTAATAATTACCACTGAGTAAACTCCAAAAAGCAATTTTAAAAAAGTTTGACAACTAATAATAAGACCATCAGATTATATGAACTGGTCGAACGACAGCATACAATTATACAAGTTGAATTTCAAGCGTCGAAGTAGAAGAACACTAACAATCCCATCGCATATCGAATTGAGATTTTGTTCACATAAACAAGAGGTGCCACAATGAATCTCTCCCTTCTAGCAAAATCAGACTGATCCAGAATTATTTGACACGGAACTTCAGATTACAAGACTGAACAAGCAACAAAACCAGTGAAAATCTCCAAACTTATCGCAGTCTCCGCAAAACCCTAACTCAAAGGCCAAACCGCGACAAGCTCCACAAAAGGAATATCTATACATCTATACATACCTTGGACGACTGCGGAGACCATCCCTTGGAATCGAGCTCGTCGAACGAAGCCGCCGACGCGGCGACCAGGATGCCTGACCGAGGAGCCCTCGCCGACGCAATCCGAGATTGGAAGATGTAAAGCCGTGGACTGGCGGCGATGCCCGCCAGCGGCGGCCGGAGCAGAGCCCGCGGGAGGCAAGAGGCGACGGTCGGCATGCCCCTCCCAGGCTCCTGCCTCGCTCTCCCTCTCTCCCTCTCTCCCTCTCTCCCGGCGTTCGATATCTGTAATCTAGGATGAGGGGAGAGAAATAAAATACGAGAAAAAAAAGGAAAAAAAAAGCCAGCATTTGGGATAAATTACATTAAAGTCTTTAACTTTATGACCTCATTCCAAATAAGCATCAATTTTTGGATTAGTTACAAGGAAGTCCTTGAGTAGTTACTACTAGTACGTTCCTCCAACAATTTTCCAATGAAACTTTTAAATTTCTCAAATTTAGGTGGCTAAAAAGAGTGTAAGTCGCTTCTACGATCTATATACTATTTTAGTCGTGCTATAATCAAAATTCGTTACTTCACATTAAAATAATAAAGAAAATTTACATATATTACCCAAAAAAAAATATTTTTATAAGTGTATTTCATAAGTCAAATATTTATAAGTAGCATCCCCTATTTTGAATATAAATTTATGGGCAGTACCCTCATACTAACTTTCGATTGTAATATGTTAACTAAGATGTAATCAATCTCTTAAATCTCTTTTATTTTAATTAATTAATTTATTTTTAAGATTTTTATTTTTTTAATACTTTATTATTGTGAGTCTTCTTATTTTTACGACATCTGTTGTTTCCATTAATTGGAACCTAATTGAAAATGCATTACTGACCTTAGAAATTAATCGAGATGAAATTAATATCTATTTAAAGTTAGCTAATTATACTTACTGGGCCTATTTGTAAGAAGACCTGGATATTTGTGATCCAGATGTAATTTACTCCAGTATTAGTCTGCAAGCAGACGCCGACAGCATGAAAATCTAGCGGTCGGGGTAGCAAGACACGTGGAAATGCGTGATTGGATGGCCGCTCGTGTGCATGGTAAATTGCTTATAAGTTCTCATTACTTACAGTTTATTGCGTTCTAGTTCATTGATTTTAAAATGTTACATTTAAGTTCCTATAAAGTATAAAGAGATCTGCTAAAAGAACCAGCAGATCAAGCTAGTTTGACCTCAGCTCAAACTAAAATTTTAAAATTGAGATGAGCTTCATTTAAATTTAAATTAATTTTATTCAATTTAAATCAATTTTTAAACAAAATTGAACTTAATTTTTAAATTTTTTGATTAAATATTCATTTTAAATATATATATATATACATACATTAAACATAACATTTTAGTTAATCTTACACCTATTATACATATATTTATACATTAATTTTGTCAATATATACTCTTTAAAATATAATCACATCTTAAATATGTCATAAAAATCTCTCTCTCTCTCTCTCTATATATATATATATATATCATTACATAAATAATAAATAGATTATAAATTAAATTAATTTCATTTCAAACAAATAAATTGTAAGCACAAAAAATTGAATCAAATTTAAATTAAATAAAATACAAACAAATTTTAATTTTATTAGCCCTAATTATAACTTGAAGTTTTTCTTTTCCTGTTTAGCGCGAGGACCAAATCAAGACTAAAATGATACTAATTTAAAAAATAACAATAATAATAATAAATAATTTTTTTTAATCATTCTACATAAATTCTAATATAAAAAAATATTATTTTTTTACTTCACATACTCAATAATTTTCAAAAAAAATATATACTTTATTTCACATCCTAGACCAAAATATTCGAATCGAGTATTTTGGTCTAAGATGTAAAATAAAATTAATTTTTTATTGAAAATTATTGAGTATGTGAAGTAAAATAATATTTTTTTATATTAAAATTTGTGTAAAATAATTAAAAAAATTTATTTATTTATTATTATTATTATTATTATTATTATTGTTTTTTAAATTAATATCATTTTGATCCTGAATCGGCCCTTACACCAAACAGGACTTTAGGGTATGCTTCACTATCCTCTCATTACAAGAAACAAAACAAAGCAAATCAGATTTGTGAAAAAAATGCAATGAGATATTTTCAGTTTGAGTTCAAAATTATTATTTTGTTATTATTTCATATCCTACACCTATTACCAAAATAATAATACCTATTTCATATCCCCAGTCAATCTAGTTTCAGTTGATGGCTAATTATTCAATTCATGATATTGCTACTGAACTCTTCTGCATATTACTAGTTACAGAGCTTCCAAATACTTAAATCTCTATCCAAGGATCACTCTACTCATGTAGACCCTACGATGAGTAGATGTGGTTAATGCGATCGCGGGGCTATGGATGTGGCACGCATTCCTTTCCACCATGGCCACATTGTTAGTGCACTAACCATTTTGAAATGGGAAAATTACTGATAGGTTCCTATCATTTATCTATAATTATATTTTGATTCATATTTTTTAAAATCTTTCAATTAGGTTCCTAAATATAAGAACCCATTAGACCCACATTTTGCTTACTTTTAGATCTCTATTTTCAATTTTAGGGACCTAACTGAATTTCAAAAAAATATTAAGAACTTAAGTGAAGAATTTTAAAACATATACACTAAAGTGTAATTATAAGTAAACTATAAGGACCTATTAGTAATTTGGTCTTTTGAAAATCATTGTTGAGAGAAGTTCGGTTATCTCCTAGCTACACAAATTGCTTCTTTTGCCCCTTCAATGTCTAGCATCCTTGACTCATCTATCTTTGTAGTTATTACCCTCTCAGGCAGACTATGATCGACTATTATAGGCCTCTACTTTTGCCTCTTATGTTATCCTCACCTCAGGATATGTAGTTGTTGCTCATTCTTGTATGAAATAGACTTTGCACTCAAGAGCTCTTGTGACGTTCCAGCTACTAATGCTCGACATCCCTTTTACAATTGGGCCAAGCAACCAGTAACCGAGACGTCAAACATATAGTTTTAATAACATGTAATATTTAATTAAAATCACTTGCCGCAATCTTTGATATCTCTCACTTGACGTAAAACTTTTTGCGATTCCAATTGCGTAGCCGAATATATCTCTCTCAATTTTAACGTTCAAATTTATGCATAAGTTATTTTTTATATATGAGATATTTTTATACTTTTTATCGTGTAGGCTGAACCGACTATTTTACATTTTTCTCTAATTAGAAGTATCGGGAAGTATCAAATAAGTATCGGGAAAGTATCGAAAAGATATCGGGGAAGTATCAAATTTTTAAAAAATAAAAATAAAAATTAATACGCCACATAGTGTATCGGATACGTATCGGTGAAGTATTGGGGAATATCGGTATCTGATACGGATACGATACGGATACGTTAGGTTACATAAACTATCGGTGCTTCATAAATTAAAAGAAAAACCAAATAATACAATTTCATAACAGAAATCTAAGAAACCAAATGGTCTTTTGTAATTAAAGATATTACTTAAAACAAGAAAGCCACATTATTTTGCTAAAGCGTTTCAGATAATACCACTTAAGCATCAATTATTTTCATGTTTTTGTTTACACAATCTCACAGGCAATATATCCTACGGCAGTTCAATCTCTCATACTGTCTAACAGATAATCACTGTAATTAGAATGGAAGGTCATTAGTTAACTCAGAGTGAAACTATTTTCTTTGATTGGAAGTGGATGACTTCAAAAATTTCTAACATATCAAACATCATTAAACTAAAAACTCTACATTCAACTTGAAAGATACAAAATGCATGCATAAGGACTGAAATGTTGAAAGGTAAAAAAATGATGAGAAGACTCATACAAAAACTCAAAAATACGTGGGGGAAATTTAACAAGGTGCTTGTTTACCTATTCGTTTACCAAGGAAAACAAAGGCTACCATTAATAACTTCGTATAGATGATCAATGGCTTATGGATATGAAAAGCTTTAAATATGTTAGTCAAATATTTAGGGCCTAGGTTGCACGTCAGAGAGGTAAGGAAAGAAAGATGTAGGAGGGAGAATAAAAAGGAGAAGGAAAAAGAAAGAGAAAAAGAATGCAAAAGCTTATAATATTCATTCAATCAAGTTTCAAAGAACTTTCCAGCTATTAATAAAACAAATTAAGAACAAATAAATGTAAAAGTCCAAGACTAATATCTAGCTAAATGCAAGTATCACATCCTCATTACAATGTAGAGATTTAATACTTACTGACTTACTGGAATACTTACACTATCAGTATTAGGATCCAGTATCCTGTGAATCAGGGATTTTGCTCCAATAGAAAACCACGATGGACATGAAAATTCTGCTTTCTCAATCTAATTGCAATATTGGAGAAACATTTTGCAGGAAATCAAAGAATCTGTCAGTATAATTCAATCAAGTGTACCTACTGTTTGATTAATTGCAAACATTTATAAATAAAATAAATTACACATGAGTACCTACTGTTTGACCTTTCTTTTACATCAATCTTTTCATTGTACATTTTTTATCAATTGCATGCAAACATAAAATTTACTATAAAAACATAACACACATAAATTTAAAATTTGTTACATTAATATCAATTCAGTTTGACATTACCACATCCGAGCAATATAATAGCTCATTAAAAATATTATCAAATTAAATAATATAAAATAATATTAAGATAACGTTAAATCAAATGTTCCCTTTAATATAAATTTTAACTATTAAAGTGTTTTAAGACTTCGATATTTAATATAAGTTAAAGTTTACAAAAGAAAATAAGGAATTCAAGAACAATTATTATTTGGCTTTGAAAAAAATAAATGAATATCATCAAACTTTTGAATGTTATTATGTTAGCATTTAAGTTATTTAATGCTATTAACACCAGCCATTTGGGCTGCTAAGAAGAAAACGAGGACACGGAAGTAGTTTAATGCGGGTTCATTTTAGGCATTTGGCTGAAGGAAAATATCATTATTAAATTTTTCATTCAATTTAAAAACAAATAACATAATTAAGAATAATTTTTAATTTATATTTTTTTATTTTATCCATCAAAATTACCACAATTATGATGATAATATAATTTTTTTTTTGAAGGGTTTCATTAGTCACAATTTTGAACGTTAAGAGGAGAGCCTCTGCAAATCTTAGTCATTTGAGAGATCTTTGGCTAGAAGAGCTTCGTGTGAGAGGATTCATTGAAACTTTTCACGAGTTTGGCACTGATCCAACTATGATTCGAAGGGATTTGAATTCTCCAATTATCTTTTTTATTTTCTACTCACCGTATTATTTAATTTTCAATTATTTTCACATAGTTCCGATTATGTTTTCCTATGGATCCTTAAGCTTCGACAAAACCTTTTGTGGAAGTGTGAAAGGTACAAGATACAAACATTCAAGGTTTAAAATTTAAACAAAACAGTTGAAGGTTTCACATGCAAATATCCAATATATATATATATGAAGGTGAAATGAAATAATGACATACATGATACATACAACAACAACAACAACCAAGCCTTAATCTCACTAGGTGGGGTCGGCTATATGAATCCTTTGTTTCCATTGCGCTCTATCAGTTACCAAATTCTTATGTAAATTGACACACATGATACATGCAAGCTGAAAAACAAGCATTTTTCAATAAAAACTTCTGGAGGGACTAAGAAAAATATATTTTGCAACTGATAGATGATCTGATCAACCAAACCCCAGAGAAAATTGCATTGAAAATTACAATGACATGAGGATTAGACTCACCTGAACATCTTGGACAAAGAAACCATAATTGCGCAAAGTTGAGATGAACAGGGAGAATTTCAGTTCTTCACAATTCTACATCACGAAAACAAAGCAGAAAATGTCAGTTGCCTCTGCATAGTTTAAATTCACGATGCAAGCAGACATAAACCATTTGTAAAAAGCTTACTAGTACAAGGAATCGACTGCCATATCCTACCACAAAATCTCTAAGAGCCTGGACGAAAAATGCATTCAGCTTAACTTGCTGTATATACAGTTGCAAATTGCCATATCAGCTTCTGCTTTGTCCAGCATGTTCTGAAATAAATTTGGTCAAAATGAACTCAAACTTACAAAATCAAAAAGAAAATCAAATCAAAAACGGAGATTTTCATGTATGCCATAGTAAACTATCAAAATCATGAATGTTCGTAGTACATACATTAAATTTAAACACAACGGATGGGCGTTTGTCAGCATATTCTTAAAAGAAAGGAATGTTCCGTTTCTTGTCCCATTTGCAATGTATGGTTTATGCAAATAAATCAAATTAATTCGTCGATGTATGATTTTTCATACCGAGGAACTACTATTGTAGCTCAACTACGGTATCACAATGTTTACATTGGATAGCTGAGGTGTATAAACTGCAATATTTATGCCTTTTGAGAGTGTAACATATAAACTGCTTGATTTGAAAGGTCATGCACTCAATATATAAGATAATTATTGCATGTATGTAAAATCCCCCATCATCAAAGAAAGCATGAGAGGATGTTCTAAAGTTTCCTTCAAAGAACTAGTGGGTTCTTAGAAGTTACCTTTTTGGGGATTGGATTCAACTGCAAAGATCTGATTCGGAGTACCAAGCGGGGACTTACAGGTTCTAGAACTATGCCCATCTTGCTTGCACTTGCTGCAGCGATAAGTTGCAGGGGGCAACCTCTTATTTATACGCATAGATCGTGGGCGACCACGTCTCCTGGAAATAATTGGCGGAGTGATAGGTGATGCTTGGATAGAAGTACAAGCAATATCCTCAACTACAGGATGGAGCTTCATCGTGTAAGTTTGCCGGTAAACATGGGAAGAAAAGTATTCTGGCAATAGATCATAGTATGACATTTGCAAACTCATGCAGACAGCGACAATATGGAGGCAAGGAATCCGCGATATCAGATATCTGTTGCACGTGCAACTGTAACCCTCGATGTTTACAATATATTGGCGGCAATTAACTCTATATACTTTAAAGAGCGTGGCTGAGTATGTCTCTATGATATGTTGTCCGGCCAAATCCACAATTCCCATTAACTGAGATTCAACAGATGGTGTCAAACTACCCTGCATTCCGGATCCTTCTTCACGACGTTTAGTGAACATCTTGTTTAATCTGGATAAGGTCTTTCCTACCAACGCCTTAATAGGAAAACCTCGTATTCCTTTAAGAAGGCTGTCACATGTTTCAATAATGTTGGTCGTCATAATGCCGAAGCGTTTTCCACCATCATGAGCAAAGGACCACTTCTCCACACCAATTTTCTCCAACCATGTTCTTGCGTTTGGATTTCGTTCTCCTAATATAGTCATGATCTCATCAAATTCACTTGTTTCAATTTTATTAGCAGCTTCCCAGTAAAGTTTCACCAATGTCTCATCTTTGAATTCCTTCCGCAAGCTCGAAGACAAGTGCCTCATGCAATAACGGTGGCTTGCTGATCCAAAAGAATACACTGCTTTTACAGCATCTGTTAAACCTGTCCCATTGTTGGAGATGATTGTAACATCATCCCTATTCGTAACTGAATTTCTAATGCATGACAAGAACCAAGTCCAGGTTTGCTCGGTTTCGGATTCAGCAATAGCAAAAGCAATCGGGAAAAGCCCATTGTTACCATCAACACCTGTGGCAACGAAAAGGCTGCCTGAATATTTTCCATGTAGAACTGCACTATCGATAGTGATCAATGGTCGAAGGTTTTGAAAACCCTCTATTGACACACCGAAGGACCAGAACAAACGGTGGAACTCCCTCAGATCCCCTCTTTCATTCGTTAACAACAAAATCACAGTTCCTGGATTCACGTCCTGTATTGATTTGAGATATTCTTGTAACATGGAAAATGATTCATCCCAAGACCCATGAATCTTCTTTATAGCTCTGTCCAATCCTAGCCACGCCTTAGAGTAACTGATCTGTACATTGTATTCCTTTTTCATCCATTCCATGATCTCATGTGGAGTTATCGTCGAATTACGCTTCACTAAAGGAACTACACACTTGGAAATGAATTTAGTATCACACTGCTTATGATCGCCAAGACTTGTTGAGGAATTACAGGTATGATCACCTTTGTAGGTCTTGATTTTGAATCTTTGTATTCGCTTGGACAGAATTGCTCTTACTTGCCATGGGCATCCTTGTTGAGTACATCTAACATTCAATTTCATTTTGCAAGACCTAACTACCTTGTACTCCACATGTCTTCTTATAGAGTATTCTTGTAATGCTTGCCTCAAGGACTCCTTATCTCTGAACACTTTGCCAGCATGAAGTAAACTATCGCTAGACGAAGGATCATCCTCTAAACCTCGGCATGTGTTCTTTATTATAGAATCAGTGACCAAATCGTCGTCATCTTCTTCATCTGAGGACTTCCAATCAGGATCATTAACATTTGAATCTTCCTCCATATCCTCAATATGTATATCATCCTGATGTGCATCATCTACAGCTCCAAGCAAAAGACTACAAAAAGAAAGTCAGTAACAAAACACAAGAAATGTGGTATGCAAGTATTTTGAAGTAAAAATGTTTATTATATTATAGAGCCACCTCAAGAATATGAAATGCAACCCATAATTTATGATCTTTATGCAACAATAACAACAACAACAACAACAACAACAAAGCCTTAATCCTAAACTAGTTGGGTCAGTTCATGGATATCTCTTCTACAATCAACTCCATTTAAAGTAAAACTTTCCCTGAGCATAGGTGAGTCAATGCCGTGTAGTGATCATGTCTCAAGTCATATGGTTTTCCTCTCCCTCGCTTCAATATCATGAATTGGGTCCCCACATCTTTACATGCAGGAGTCTATATATGTTAACTAACACAGCCAAACCACCATAAGCATCCTCCTCATCTTATCCCCATGGAGGTACCAACCTTGTCCTTGATACAATTGTTTCTCCTTCATACAAATGTTGAACCCTAATACAACGGTTCGCTCTAGTGTGATTAGAACCATCATAATATATTTTTTTTACTACTATGAAAGGAAGGGTGGTGAATGGGTCATTTAAAGACATAGATCGGATGGGTTCTATTTCTTTTTTTTCAATAGAAGAAATTCTATAGAAAAAGGCAAAAAAAAAAGAAATTCCATTGCGGAGCCGTATGCAATGTACAAGAAATGCCTGTACGGTTGTTTAATTCTATTTTTTCTTCTTGTTATTTGGATTCACCCTTATTCATTTGAGCAAAAAGCATGATAACACCTGATTGACCTTCCACACACGAAAAACAACAATTTGCTCACTTACTCGATTGGTTCAGTAGAATGACTACCATCCCTTGCAGTAGGGTTTGGAGATGCTGCACCATGATCAGCATCATTTGTTCCAGCACTGGATAGAAACCTAGCTTTGTCTCGTGTAGTTCTTCCAAAATTATCATTGGAGGGGATCCTGCAAGTAAATAATCCATCACAGAAGTCCAGTCAAACGCAAATAAAACGAGTTCTTCATTCCTGAGGGAGAAAACAATTGCAATTATAACCAACATTGAGGCTAGACAAATTGTGCATAAATACATTAACTTGGCTGAGTTATATGGATGTCAAAAAACAGATATTGAACCAAAACCTTGGACAAGAAACTTCATCAGGAAAGCAATTTTTGTTAGTTGCTGTAATTTTTTCATTCATTGCAGGCATCGAAGAACTGAGAGAATCACTCCCTTCAACCACCATATCCATTTGCACTCTCACCATGCTGTCTACTTGGTCCTGACCTTGAGTGACTCTAATAGACTCTAGGAATAGCTCCAAGCTGTAGACCCGGGGATACAAGCCAAACATCATTTTTGTTGTCATTTCATCCTTTACCTCTAAAGCTACGTAATCTGATCCAGTTGTCGGAAACCTACACTTCATGACCAACTTGAATTGTTTGGGATCATTTGTTGTCAACTCATACATTCTCTTCAACAACTCAGAGTAAGTAGCTGACTTTTTCAACAGAACACCATCCATAGAACCCCCATCATAGTCAGGCCTACGACCTTGCATTACAATCTTCCCACCATGATAGCACATAACTGGTACCATTTCTTCAGCCATTTCTAACTAGCATACGAGTCCTGCCATGCCACTTAAATTTCAGTATACATTTCAGCTTCATAAAATTATATCTGGAATATAGACATGCAGTATACTCAGAGAACTGATGCAAGTTGTGTGAGGAATCTGCAGAGAAACAAAAAAAACTGAAAAATGGAGGATAAAAGCAAATCGGATTCTTTGAAACTATAAAGTCGATGAAGTTTAGTAGAAGATCATATAAGACTAAAATCCCCAACTTCAGGTTAGAAATCCCAGACACAACAATGGATTAACTTCAAATTCTAATTCCAGCTCATTGATCAAGTTTCCTTCAATTCAAAACCACATTATGGCCCATGACCTGATATCAAAAAATTATCTCATTAAAATAAGAATAATAATATTTAAGGGTATTTGGTTCAATATTACTGTGATATTATGTCATATTATTTAGAAAAGTTGATCGTTTGGTTTGAAGAGAAGACTAAATAACATTGTATAAAACTACAAAATTGCTACTCATTATTTGGAGAAAGGTGAGGCTAGATAACATGAACATCTAGATGGCATGGAACCAATTCTCATAGAAGCTAAATATCTTGTATGATTAGGACAATTTTGATCACGTAGAAAAACAAATTTACTTTAAGCTCACAAATTTAAACTAAAATAGTAAAATATGAGCTCACTTGATATTTCTTGACCATAGCCCCTACTTCCCACCTCCTAATAACAAAAGACAGCGACTGGCGATAACCCTGCTCGGGCCATTCGCAGGTCGACAGGCCATACCAACATTGCAGCATTCTCCATTGAGAATGAAATTAAAGACGATCAATTGAAACGCCAGAATCACGCAACTATCGCCACTCCAAATAACCCAAATTCCACCTTTCGGTAAAAAACCCTAAAAATTCCATTCCCACTCTTTCGCACTAGCCGCAGAGATAAGAAAACCAAAATCCAGTAGAGCGATTCACATTGGAGAAAGCCAACCTAGAACCAGCGCAACAGGCCTCACATTAGCAAAGCATCGCGCCAGGACACATCTCCTAACTGAAAAAGGCCGAAAACCGCAGCGACGGCTAGAGCGGCATACCTCTGGAGACGCCCACGCGCAGTGAGAGGAAATCTCCGGTTTCACGCCGCCGCCGCCACTCCTTCCTTCAGGAATTGGAGTTCAGGAAGCACGCAAGGAGAGCGTTGCACGGCGAGAGGCAGGCGATTCTCTATCAAAAGCCCATGGGCGAGCAGCAATGTTCTTTTACATAAAACTCCCCATAAAATTGCGAATTTCGCTAATTTCTTGCTCCTTTTTGAAAATAATACTTTACATAGAGAATACTTTAATCATTTTAAAATTAAACAATTACTTTAAAAATAATTTTTATTTAAATAATAATAAATAATTAATAAAATAATCAAAAGAAATCAGATTCAAATATTTACATCTATCTTAAGAGCTTAATTTAAAATAACAAACTTATATGGCGCGAGGACCAAATCAAAATCAAAATAATACTAATTTAAATAATAATAATAATAATAATAATAATAAATAAAATTTTTTAATTATTTTATATAAATTTTAATATAAAAAAATATTATTTTATTTTACATATTCAATAATTTTTAATAAAAATATATACTTTATTTTATATCTTAGACCAAAATATTCGAATCAAGTATTTTGGTCTAGGATGTAAAATAAAAATAATTTTTTTATTGAAAATTATTAAGTATGTGAAGTAAAATAATATTTTTTTTATATTAGAATTTGTGTAGAATGATTAAAATTTTTTATTTATTATTATTATTGTTGTTTTTTAAATTAGTATCATTTTGGTCCTGATTTGGTTCTCATTTAGTTCTCGCGCCAAACAGGGCGAGGATTAAACATATAATGATACATAATATAATTTTGATGTAAATATAAATAATTTGATGTTAAAAATATAATGTGAGAAAATTATTTATTTTCTCCGAATATTTTATTTTTATATTTACGTTTTTACAATAGTTTTAGGAGATCAGATTTTTCTGAAAATTTCTCCAAATACTATCAAAATTTATCCAGTCTCCTACATTTATAAATATAATAAATAATTATTTTTTTTTTGATAAAAATACGCTTACTTTTTGCTAGCATAAACTCATGTATTTAATCTCAAATATTCAAAATATTTTCTAAAGTAACCTCAAAAATAGTAAGAAAATGTACTTATGGCTGATTATTTAAAATTTAAATTCACTTCCAAGTAAACATAATTTTTGGAATGGTAAATATTGGGGTAATATCAATTATTAAGTGCATAATTTCAAAAAAAAATTAACAAATTTTTTAGGTTGAAATTAATATTTAAATCATGTATTTTTTTATAAATTCTATTAATTTTCTCATCTTCTAAATAAAATTTATTTCAAAATCAAATTTTCAAATATAAAATTAGAAAAGATGCTCTCTTTATTCTCCCTCCTCTCATCGGATCAGGTGACTGCCATCGCTATGACTGCATGTCTCTCCCTCTGCCACACGAGGATCCAACACAAGTGCAGGGTGCTTCTACAATAGCTATCCTTATGCCTTTGCAGGCGACTAAGCAGAGCTACTACCACATGTGCGAGGCACCTCTCAACACATATTGTGTCACGTTACTCGGCTGCATGGGCATACCATGTCGCCCTGCTCGACTGTTAGCATGCACAGATTTGCGCACATAATAATGGCCCTGCAAGCAGTAGTGCTATCATTCCTATGATCAAGGTAGGTGAGATAAACGGAAAGGAGAGATAGATGGATTTTTTTTTTTTTTGGTTAAAACTAGAGATAGACCCATTAATATTAATATTAACCTTAATGACCCATTAATAATAATATCTAACCTTTTTCTAACGTGTCTAAAGTCCAAGAGGAAGCAAGCAAATCATATCAATTTTTTTTATTTGGAAAAAATATTGAAAATGAATAATACGTAGATGAGATTAAAATGCATTAAAATTCCAAATTTAGAAGTTTAAGTTTTCCCCAAATTCAGGAGAAAACTAATTCTTTTTTAGAACCATTCAGTTAAAGGAAAAATTTAATCCAGATCCTCAAGATTGATGTGGCCCAAATTTAGAATTTGAATCCTAAAATAAGTTAAAATTTTACATCAAGTCTTTTTGATATTATGAAATAAGAACAAATGGTAATATTTTTTTTTTAAGACACAAATTGTTAATATTAGTTCAAATTAAAAAAAAATGATGATATTAATTTTACTTTCTATTTTCCTTTCTCTTCCCTCTCTCTTCATCCTCAGCAGAGAGAACACTCATTATGGTGCTCTGCTTCGGGTGACAACATATGACTCAACTCATGAGCTTGACTCAAATCTAATCTAAAGATTTCATATATAAGTCATAATTTTAAACCTATGTGTTAAATGAATCGATCAAATTTGGGCTATAAACTTTTGTTATTTACACGAATCAGATTGACGATGGATCAAATTTAAGTCATTAATTTTGACATATTTAATAATAGGATCGAGTTCCGATTGAGCTTACAACAGCTGCATGGATTGAAAGTTACAATATAGTATGAAATAAACAACACGTGTTCTCTTCATTACGTACTAATGTAATGCCAAACTTTGAAATGACAAAAAATTTAGCTTCATAATTTACCGTTGTCATGTCCCGCTCAGGCTACTTATTGAGTCGGGTCAAACCAAAACTTGTCCAACCCAGTCAGAACCGAAACTGATTAGACCCAAACCGAGTCAAAGATGTTGGAACCAATTTTCGAGTCCAAAACCGCTTTTACAAGTACAGAACCTGTCCGGCCGGCCCGATTTCTTGGACCAATTCGTTTCAAACTAACTTGGCCCGAAACTGATTTAATTTTTTTAAACTAATATAATAAACATATATTTTCATATTCTCATTCGAGTAGATCAAATGACGAGTCATCAAAACACTCATTCCGACAATTTCATAGTGATGCCATCAAGTTCACTAAATTGCATTGGGCTAACAAAAATGTTTTACGAATATTTTCATCTTCGCATACAATCATGCAACTGTCAACGTTTTCTTGAACTTAGAAACATGAATTAAAATGATCTCAAAAAACTCCACATATTTGCATAAAATAATAAATCTACATCTATAATCATTTATCTCTAAATTAAAAATTAAACTAATTTAATTTTAACCTGACATATCAAATTACACATAAAATTTAATATTAAAAATTAATTTTATTTCACATCCTACACACATTACTAAAATAATAACTAACTTATATCACATCTCTCACATATTCCAACATAATAACTAACTTTATTTCACATCATTCACAACTTTCAATAAAAAATATTTTCATATAAAATTAATTTTAATTTTATTAAATTTAACCTTATAAATAAACAGACCTTATAAATTTAACTCTTGAATACTAAGATGAGTAGCCTTCTAAAAAATACCAGTGTTAGTTTCATAAAGCCCTTATATATTTAGTAGCCCAAAGCCCTGCCCCCAATTTTCTTCTTTGCTTTATCAAAAAAAAAAAAAAAAAAAACTTCTTTGCTAAAGATTTAATTGTTAAGTAGCCCTTCTGCTTTTAATGACCATAACTAAAAAAGAAAGTAGAAATCAAAATCCCATAATTAAAATTTTACATAAAATATGTGTGACATTCTAATCAAGTGAAAAAAAAATGCCTATTTGACTACCAGAAAGCCCTTATAAAGTTTGAAACACACTATCATAATTTTCAAACGAAAAAAAAAACTTTGCAAAATATAAAGTCCTTTAAAGGCCCATAGAAAATTAGTCAATGGACGGCAATGTCACAATTTTACCACTTAGTAGCATCCAACATACCAGAGTGAGACGTTAAAAGAATTAAAATGTAATTTACTAATTACATCAATCCTCAAATTCAAATTACATCTGGAGCTTCTCCTAATTTAGCGGGGACAGAACTTACTTGGAACTAGAGAGGTCTCAAGTTCGAATCAATACCGAATTGAGGTGGGGGGAGTTGTGGTGTTTAAGGAAAAAGAATCCAAAAAACAATCAAATCACGACTTACATAAACCATAGAAATCATAGGAACAACAACGAAACTATTCACTGCATGAAATTAGGCACTAATTTCAAGGATCCAAATGATCTAAACCAAAATAGTATAGTAGAAAAATATAATTAAAACATTTAAATAACATCAAAAAAATAAAAATAAACATAAAATCAAGCAACAGGGCTGGCTCTTCTTCATGACTGCCTACTAACTCTGTAAGCATCATCAGCTGAAGATGTGTTAATGTCATTCAGACCCAGCTCCTCATTCTGTGCCCAACTCCTCTCATACTCTTCAACTGCAGCTCATTTCATATACATTCAAAACAATTAAGGGAAATAACTGAATTTAATGCAT
The DNA here is from genome assembly GCA_019297695.1 of Apostasia ramifera. Taxonomy (NCBI): domain Eukaryota; kingdom Viridiplantae; phylum Streptophyta; class Magnoliopsida; order Asparagales; family Orchidaceae; genus Apostasia; species Apostasia ramifera. Next base: position 184,223 of record JAEMOT010000895.1, read on the forward strand.
TTAGCAAAGAGAAAAGAATTTAAAAGCAATGAATACAGAGGGGGAGTTACAGAAACAGAATCATTTGAATTCAGGGTGATGATCTTTGAACTAACCAGAAATCTGATGATCGTCTTCCATGGTATCCGTCACCGGTGCCACGAAAGAACTTGCCAACGCATCATCGAGTATCAAAGTCCATGATTCCTCCAAATCTAAAAGCTGGAAATGTAAAACATTGATGAGCATAAGGGGGCCATTTTGGTTCAATAATATGTTTAGATAATATTGTAAAAAGCTACCAATATCAATCTAAGACGACTTCTTTGGGTGATATATAAATGTCGCATCACCTCATCAACGAACAAATTAAAAATGTCGATATATATATGAGTCAAGGATATGATTTCATGATGAAGTAGAGATACCACGGATTAAATGAGTGTATTACTTTTAGGTCCTGAAGTCTAATAATCAATATTGTTTAATCCATAATATAGTAACAATAAACAAAGGGTTTTTGTATGTTATTTCAAACTAGAGGACCAGTTTGGCTAACTTGAAAACTAGAAGAACTCAGTTGCAAATTGGTCCAAATTAGAGGGATCTAATTGCTATTAACTCATAAACAAAACAAACAATAATTGATAGATAGATGATTGAACATCTTAAAAGAAGCTCAATCGCATACCTTCTTTAGCTTAGTTTTAAAATCCTTCCATTTCCTTTTTCTTGACTCATCAAGGCTATCGCCAAATGTAAATCCATGTACTCTCTCAAGATCTGCAAGCAAATTATTTATCTTATAACAATTCAGCATCCAAGCAGAAATTGTTGCACAACATTAAAATGTAACTAGGAATCGCATTTTCACAAAAATAAGCACCTCCAATTACTCTAAACATCATGAACAAATGAACTAATAAACTTACTTTCGGTAATTTTAGTAACTAAACCTTCAACAGTGGTAACAATTCCACCCAATGTGCCACTAGCAAGCTCCAAGTCAAGCTCAGGGACTTTCACACTTGCAGTATCTGACTGAAATTGGACAGCATTATTTAGCATAATTCACATGTCAATAGTTAGAAGCTTCTTTCAGCATAGGGAAATAATTCAGCAATCAAATTCCAACTAAAAGTGAACACATCATCAGTTTAAATGGGGCACTTACCAAAAGGGCAACTTGGGATGGCATCATAGCAAAGCTTGGTTTAATTATCATAGACAGTGAGAAAACAATGAACAAACAAGAAAGCCTAAACAACTGGTCCACAATCATGTTCGAAACTCGAAGCTCCACCTCGTAACCGTTAAATTTTAAATATATTCAAATTCAACCTAGTATTCTTGTGGTGATTCAAATCGATATAAACATTATCTTACACATTTAGTTTTTTACAACTTATGTGAAAGATATCTAATGTGTATACATGTGCTATTTATAAAGTATATAAAGGGAATAAACCAGCATATAATACACACACATATGTCACTGAAAGAGATTCCAGGGCATACCCCCTGAAAGTTCAACCGCCTATTTGTCATTAAGATTCATCCCCTTCTTCAACAATGGCATCTAGATGTCATCCAATGATTTCCATTTGCTTCCTCCCCGGCTGCAAGTTTGGATGCTTCCATTGATACTATTAAGGGCTCTCACCTATCTTACATCGCACAGGCTACACTGGGTGTCAGATCCTTTTCATTTAATTGAATGCCGGATTTGGTTCCTACAAAGACCCAAAGTGATTTCAGTCGAGGTTGGTGTGGGTCAATAAAGGATAAGATGGGGAGAGACATCTAGGGCGGTTCCATGGCCATATGTATCATTAACCTCTATGGGCCCATGTCTAAATCATGATAGTAAAAAGTGAATGGAAAGACAACAAAAAGATTTCAGATATGATTGTTGCATGTGACTGGCAATTAAAGAGAGCACTGCTTTACTTGGAGCTTAACAGAGAAAAGACTTCCATGTAGGTAATCCCAAGTAGTTTAGGCTAGTGTTTTATATTTATCGTTATCATTGTTTGCTGTAATAGTAAAGATTCTTTGGTGACAAATTAACATTATCTTGATCAACTAAGTTCTCTTGTCAATGAGTTCAGTTCGAGCAAGTCAACTTCAATTCAAACCAAGGTTTTCAATTTCATATCAAATATCGAGTGGATCAATATTATTTGATTTTGATTTGCTTTTGAGTCAATTCAAGATAAGCTACTTGCCATATTTCTCAAATTAAATATGCATAATACATGTTAATAACATTAAATTTGGGTAATTGAAATGTGGTCCAACCACGTTTGATCACTAGTTCCTCTATCTCAAAACATTTTCCCTTAAAAGTCATTCAATCACGTTTGAAATGCGATCACTCATTCAATCACGGTTGATCACTCGTTCAATCACGTTTGAAATGTGGTCAATTCATATAATATAGTTTTTTGAAATGCATATAATATAGCTAGATGTATAATATAGTTGGATGTATAACAATCTTAAAACAAATTTCCTTCAACTTGGCAGACATCTTCATGTCTCCAATTCAACCATCTTACACAATGATATATGACTAAAAGTCTTTTATTTGGCCATTCCATATATATAAACCTAAGGTATTTGACGTTTTCCATGATGAAGCTATTAACAGAACATTGTCGCTTGTTTCTTCAAGATCCCTAACCATACAATACATATTTTTCCTCCACCTAAGAAGTAAATGTTCCAAGCGCTTGTCTGAGTGTAGACATGATCAATGGGCGAGCGGGGCCTGATAGGTTGGCCAGGCCCGATGCTTATTTGGGTAGGCTTGAACAAAAAGAAAGTTCATAATTTAATATTAGGCTTTTAGGCCTGAGCCAGTGAAATATTCGAGGCCTGGCTTGGACTTTAGTTTTTAGCCAATCTCGGGCCCGCTCAGCCCATTAATGTAAAAACTTATTGTAAAAAAAATATTTTGAATCCACAGAGGGAACATACAAGCTTATTTCAAACTATCTATATAAAATAAACATTATTCTTTATAATTTATAAGTTTTGAATCATATAAATTGTTTTTAATGATTTACATTTATTTTAGAAAGTAATTATTATAAGAAAACAAAATAATTATTATTAAAGTAAATTATCTAGTATTAATCACCATAATTTAATAAATAATACATATAAATTATAAAAAATATTAAAATTAGGAAAACAAGTTAATAATATTTGGGTGGGCTTAATGATCTGATTTTTTTATTGGATGGGTTTGGTGGCCCGAAGTAGGCCTGACACCTGAGCCAGGGCCCAGCCTGGGCAAAGGCAAAAATTTTGAGTCTCGAATGAGCTCAACCTACAGTAGGCTCAGCCTCCCCTCTCCGAAGAGGAATGATCAAGTCTATGCAAATGGAATAATTGGCAAGATCCTCTCATGGCACACGCCTACTGAACATTCTAAAAAGTCATAAAATGTTTTGGCAGCAACATGTCATTTGAGCATCTACATACCAAGGCAAAATAATCTTGAAATTACATCAAAACTATCATTAAGAAAATGCAGTACTAGTGAGTAAGACTTGCAAAATATTTTATTATATTTTCAGGGAGTTTAAGCTTCATTACAAACACGGTTGATTCCTACCCTAGTCTCCTTATGTTAAGTTTTCAATCCCTAAAATTGCCAACAAGAGAATGAGGTAATTGAAGATAGGAACCAAACTAACCTTTATCACATCCCTGCTAAGGTCTTTGACATTTTGCACGTGTAATGTTATTTTCTTCCCTTTTAAAGGAACTTCTCCACCAGGCTTCAACTAATTTGTAGAACGATGTTGCAGAATTTAGAGACCATAAAGACTGCAGAAACAATGCAGGAATAGCTTTGATAGTGAGAAATCAAACCTCAGAGCTACGATAACCACATAAATCACAAGAAGTCGCCATCAAAATTACTTCACGAAAATATGGTATTTCTGACATAGTCAAGGTGAATAGAGCTCAATTGTGCAGAAAGATGCAATTATAAAGGTTCTGCACTTTTCCTTGAAGAATGAAACTACAAAAATCAAAGATGAGCAAGATGAACATGATAAATTCAAATATCGACTTCAATAAGTCAATACTGTTTTAGCATGCAGGCCAGACGTTAGGGCCAGCATGTATAACAATGAAGAAAAAGAATCTTCGACAAAAAGGAGCATTCTTTTTACACTCTCATACAAATGGGATGATTCATCACCCATTCTTCCAGAATGAAGAGAACGAAAAAAATCCAATCAACCTTTTCTGGAAAGATTTATAACAGGAACGAGGGCTGAAACAAAAAGGATACTTGTGGCATAGAATCGGGTATCGCATGCAGCTCCACAAGCTCCACATGTTGATGGCAAAGCGTCAACCTAGCAAGCAAAACATACTCAAAATATGATTCAAGAAAATAAATGGAAGAATTATATCATGACATTAAAATCTTCTCATATTACATATTTAAGGCGCTTCTATTGCTGAAGAAAGACTCAGTAGTGGTCAAAAAAGATGGGAAGAAATGAGACAAGTGATAACCAAAATGAATATGGTTAGTTAGGTTGAAAAATAAATTGAATTGGGTGACAAATAATGAAAGGGCAAATTAAATTGTATAAGCAGATATTAAATGACATGCATCAATATATGAAGATTTAAATGTTAAAAAGTGTAATATAGAAAGATTCAGCACCAGGGATGTAATTAAGAACCAGCATATGTCGTGAGTTTTTACCTCCTCTGGTGCCGAGTACCTACACAAGGCTGCAGCAACTTGATCAATATTACCATTAGCAATTGTGTGATACCCCGCAACAGCTCCAATGAAACCATGGGGAAACTCTTGTGCTTCACTCTGTGAAGGACCTCTAGCCTCCATTGGAGAATTATTATCAGAATGTTTTTCAGATTCCTTAAATGTATCAGCAAGAAATCCAAGTGTTGCTTGTTGCTCAGGTGTTCTCTCATAAAACCTAATAGATAATGAAGGATCCTGCGATGGGGCATACCTGCACTCAGCATAACAATCAACAATATAATCCAAATAATCATGGGAACTAATGATAATAACATCATGGTTGACAGACGAAAAAACGTGGGGCATTTAGTTCAATGTAACATTGTGAAGTTATAATATATTATTATGAAAAACTCATGAAAGTGTGGAAATGGTTTCCTAATTTTTAGGCTGGCAATACTATGTATTTATAAGGCATTCCTATAAAAAGAAAAAAAATAAAAAGCATTAAGCTTTTTTTTTGTCTTGAACTTGGATTTTTCCAATAAGCTTGAAGTATGCAAAGATGTTCATCCATCATACTGTCTTGCAACCCAAGATAAGAGCTATGAAAAAGCCTGATAACCAAACAGAGGACACAATAATATGGGCAGTCAAAGATTCAAATAAAATCCCAAACAGCAACAATGTACTCAAACCAGTTTGAGGGGGGAACCAATCCACAGTCAGGAGAATGGTACTAGAGAGTCTTGACCCAACCTAGAATACAAGCCTTCATGTGGAGAATGGAGAAAGATACAATCCCAGAAAAATCATGGTTACATAAAAGAGGCATCAGCCAATCCAGTTCCTATCCATGTAGCTGCTTAATGGCATAGAACAGGCAATATCTAACTGCAGAGTGCAAGATACATCAGGGACAACACAATGATGCCAGTGTGCCCTTCCTGGCGAGCAAAAGTCAAGTTTATGGCCCGAATCACTAAGAGGAGTGTGATGAGTAGCTATGCTTAGAAGTAGCAATACTCTTTAATGTGTGGAGAGCAAGGAATGCCAAGGTACATAGGAAACCAACCCCCAATCTAGCATCTATAGCAGCAATAGTGAAGAACTTAACACATGGCCACCAAAACCCAACTAAGAACCACTAGAGCCCACATGCCCCACCTTGGGGATATGTATTCAAATTGAAAGCAAGTGGGTTACCCCTCCTCCTGGATGGCTGAAGGTGAACGTGAATAGATCATTGAGAGATGGGGGAGCAGGAGTAGCCTAACTGATAAGAGATCGATCACACAAAAATACTTCTGGAAGGAGGTAGAAAAAGGTTGATCACCTATGCAGTCAACATAGAAAAAAAGATAACAGCCATAGAAGGGATATGAGTAGCAACCAAATGGGCACCAAAGATACATGGTATATGGATAGAAGGGGACTCAACGGAGATACTTCAATGTCTTCAAGCAAACAAGAAACTCTAGCACGACACTAGCCAGTTTGCTAAAGATGGGGAAGCCAAAGACCATAAGAATCTGTTTGCCTCTTTTAAAACATGTAAAATCACACATATTTCAAGAAATATCAATAGTATGTCTGATTATTTAGCACATAAATCCACAATAGGTTATTTTATTTCGGAAAGGGGTATACCCCTTCTTACAAATTTTTAAAACCTTTTAAGGAGGGATGACATATGGTGTACTCTTTTGTATTTTTATTTTGATTAACATAAAGGCCTAGGACACAATTTCGAAACTAATCTCTATGGATTAAACTTATCAATGCACTTAAACAAAGATTTATTAGTCCATTAGTTTAAAATGACTGTTATCATTAAAATCAACATGGTTCACCATTTAGATGCCATCCAAAAATAGAAAACATTCAGACTCAAATGTCACCTCCCATATGCATAGATCTAAGATGACAGAAGCTGGGGATGCTGAAATAAGAGAGGCAAGAATCTAATTCTATGGCAGAGAAGCTGGAGGCCATGATTTTAAGGGAAAATTATTTTTACATCCATGAATTTCAGTGATAATTAACACTCTAATTCATAATATAAAAACATTGAACCAAACAAACAAAAACATTGTTTAATAACATAGACATCAAGATGACATCAACACTTAAATAATACTAATATCTAAATTACATTAAACCAAACACCCCCTTAGCCACTCCAACATGTCCAATATGATTCATTGCATGAATAATTATGTCCCTTGTTCAAAAATATCTTTTCCACAATAACGGGTAGATGCAAATCCACCAAATAAAGACTCAACTTGAAACCCTCATCAAAATACACAAGAATAAATGTTTTAAAAAGCTAGTAAATTGTTAGGCCAAGCCCATCTTTTGGGCTGGAAAACATATCTACATAATGCTTGGATAATTGAATCATGACGGTTATCTTAAGTTCTTAACCCATAAATGTTATATGGATAGAAACAATAAAAGTAATTACAGAAGTTTCAAATGGGAAAATATTTGCACGACAATTGCATGTCTCCAAAAAAAAAAAAGAACTTACAGGTTCTCGATAAAGCTATTCCCAGATGGATCATCAACTATGAAGGTAAAGGAAGCATTTCCTTCAGCAAATGATCGCAGCTTTATCAAGAATTTATCTATGGCTTCACCTGTCTTTGGATCCAATTTCTGCATCAACAAATCGGCAAGTGCAAGTGAAAGAAATCAAAAGTTACAATGACACCTAAAACCCAAAGGTTTATAATAAGTTGAATATGGAACTTTTGAGTCTACCTTGCGTTCTTCTTGGAGGGCCTCCAATCCATCTACAGCACGCTTTAGTATTCCTTCCACCTACAATAGAAGGAATTTACCATATTATTGATGCAACTTAATTCGTAATCTTGAATGTCCAGTTAGCCATAAAGAAGCTTGTGCATCCAAAAACATTGTTAGCAGAGAAATAACTAGTTACAGAACACTCTACCAATAGTTATACATATCATCTAACCTAAGTCAAGAGTCCACATACTATTCCAAAAAGTACTATAAGCTTTTACAATAGCAAAATATCAAATATAGACCACTTATAATAGCTGTCAAGAGCGCCATGCCAAACAATCCATAAGATTACGTAACAGAAACAAGGAAATCTCATGATTTCTTACTATTTAGGCCATCTCCGACTATTTTTGTGGCATTTCTACTGATGTAGCACAACAAAGAAGAAAATGGGAAGAGTATTGGAAGAAAGAGGGAAGACGAAAGAACGAGAAGAAAATTAGAAATAATTCTAGTCCACCATCAAAGTCAATGAATATAAAGATATGAGACTTATTTATAATCAATTTGCACCAACTAACCCAGTTTTAAATAATAATCCAAACTATTTGAATTTCACCTCAATCTCGAGCCTAATCCACCCCAATCAAAACAACAATCTATCTATATATGAAACACTCCTTTGTTCTAAGGCAGATAAGCCAGAACAAGATAACAAATTTCATCCCCTAGGGCTTTGCTCACATGAAAGTGAAACACTAAGCCCTAATCTATCAAATAATTACAAACTTCCTCTCCTCTTTACAAGAATTTAGAGTAACACCAAGAGGACAAGAATCTAATAAGAAGTAACCAAAATGGTAGGAGAAAGAATCAACTCAGTCTTTCCTTTAAGGATTGAATTTGAATGTGAGAAGAAGAAAAGAGAGAGCTTGGGCACAATTTTCTTGAATCCCCTACATGATCACCTCTTTATTTGCATTTTTATCACTTGAAAGTCATGAGAAGAGAGTGAGTTAGTTGGAATCTCTTAAATGTGCAAAATGGCAAAAAGAAGGCCACAAGGGCAGCCAAACCCCTTAAACAGGGAAGGCTCCAACGGCTAGTTCATCTGGAAGCTAGCGGTACTTGATCGATCGCTGGCCGTTGGAGTCTAACAACTAAATTCTCACTAAGTTTGATTGATCAGCTAATCGATCAATCTACTTTGATCGATCAACACCTGTAGAGATCCCAATTAACAACGTACCCTTTGATTGATCATGCTTAAAGGTCCACTATCTCTGATCGATCAACATTAGTTTGATCGATCAAACAAGCTTCACCGCTTGAAGCATCCACCCTTGAACGATATAAACCAAATCATCCATCTTTCAAGACACTCCCCCTTAATTTTCGAGATGTTAGGCACTTATGAATTCAGGAGAAAATGTGAAGAGTGAGATTAACTAGCTTGTTGTGAGTTAGAAGATGCATGAGATAGATGTGTCCTAAGGTTACTTTATTTTTTCATTATTTGGAATAGGGAAAAGATAATTCTTGACAAAAAGGAATAATGACACATACCTAACTAGAAGTTAATTTAAGCACAAATTTTGACCAAATTGTGTTGGTTGTGTAGAGAAGGTTGAGTAGACAATACTGACAAGATGATCAGGAATATTATAGTCTAGTGAATAAAAATCAAAGTGGCCCCTATCGGCATTTGGTACTTCGAACTGGTCATTAAGATCAATAGGGGTTAGAATTATGGTTCTATTCGAAACATAGGTTTCTAAGGAACTTGGCTGAGTTGGAACTAAGTTTTCATAAAATTGAGCACATAGGACCAAATCTAGTCTAGGATTCAAGGTAGCAAACTTTTCCCAGTTGTAGAGTTGAATGACAGGGACAAAGTTGCACTTACCTTCAAACTAGTCAAGGTCAAATATCCTTTCCCATGGGCTCAAACTTCCTGGAGCTACCGTAGATAGATTCGGGAGCATCAATTCTTCTCCTACTCATTCTGGAGTTGAAGGCTAGGATTTTCATTGGTAAATGAACTAACTTGAAATGAAAAGTGAGGAAGATTCCCCATCAATGAGAGAATAAGGTGAGGGAGACCCAAAAAGGAAGGATGAGGACAACAAATTGAGTGAAGTACCATGACTTTTTGTGGGGTGTTTGGTGCCAGTGATGATAATCGGCGTTGAGAGATGGAAGCCAATGCCTTGATCGATCAATGTTAGGGCCATAGTTCTGAAGCTGTTCTAAACTGTTTTTTAGTTGAATTTTAAAAATTAAAAATAAATGTAAATAAATTTAAAAAAATCTAAAATTTTGCAAACACGTGTAACATCATCATCAAAATATGCAGAAATAATCTTAGCTTAAAATAATTTAAAATTATGATTTTGACCCCTAAAATACTCAAATCTAATTAATCCACTCAAAGTCCCAAATTTTAAAATACTTCAAAACTGAGAATTAGCAAAGTTTGTGCAAGTTATTATCATCTAAATGACTATGTTTGCATCAACATTAGAATTTTAAAAACATCTAGCAAAAATCATATTTGGGAAAAGCTAGGCATCAAAAGCTATAATACATGCCTCACAATGAGTTTGAAATTATATGTAGCAGGTATATAAAAGACATGACAAAGTAAGAGCGACATATATTTATTAAATTATAAATTAGGATCACATGCAGTACTATAAATCAAGATCATATACCAATTAAATATGATTATCAAATTTGCTCATAGGTTTTGGCCAACAGAATACACCATTAAAATTACTAATGTTGAAATCCTTAGCTCCATAGTGAACATAACCAGTAAGTTTATTCAACAACAATTTAAGTTTAATGTCACTATGAAGTTTATTTATATAGCGTGCAAAAGATTTAGAAGAATAAAAAATGTGATACCAATAGGTAAAAAAACAAGATCGAGTGGAGTACGAAATTTGTAATCATAAACACAAACAAAAAGATTAATATCAGTGGATCTATTAACAAAATTATTATAAATAAATTTAGTAATAGCAAAGACAAGATCCTAATTTTTCAATTATCACCCATAAGGCACCTTAACATATCAGTATATCACCTAGACTACGATTCATAATCTTAGTATGATCATCTTTTTGTGGATGATATGCAAAAGAAAATTTTAGCTTAGTGCTACATAATTTCCAATGAGCTTTCCAAAAAAAAAAAAAGAATTTGACATCTCTATTAGAAATCAAAGAACTAGGCAAGAATGTAATTTAAGATCCCTAATAGATAACCTAAATATATGAGAAACATCACTAGCCACTACAATGAACGAAATGTGTCATTTTAGAAATTTAATCGATGACTACAAAGATAGAATCATGACCACTAACAAGTACGGGTAATTCAAAGGCAAAATCCATACTTAGCTCTTTCTAAGACACAAGGTTACGACTGAAGATGTGCAAAGGTATGTGTTTCAATGCTTAGCCTTAACCGTTTGACAAGTATGACATTAAAGAAACGAACTTAGCAAATTTTTATGTACACTAAACCACTAAAATATATCTGAAACTGAGGCAATCATTTTATTTCAATCTAAATGTCCAGCGAGCCCCTTAATATGCATTTCCCACACAAGGCAATCTCTTAATGAGGTTTGCAATGAAAATATGTGCGCCTTTGAACAAGTATCCATCATAACAACAACAACAAACCAAACCTTTTATCCCACTAGGCAGAATCGACTACATGAATCTTTTATTTTCATTGCATTCCATCAAATGATAAATATTCATTTAGCTCCAAATAAGTAAGATCATTTCTTATAATATTTTTGTCATATCTTTTTTATCATTCCTCTTCCTCTTTTTATATGTGTAAAATCTAACAATTCAACTTTCTTACTAGAGCTTATATCAGTCTATGATTTTCATCTAGGTTGACTCTCTCCGAGCTTATTTTCAATTGAGGTCACGTCAACCTTCTCGTGAATATACTCATTTCTTATCTTATTCTTTTACGTAACTTGCTTATTCACCTTAGCATTTTTATTTTTGCGACACTTATCTTATTTGTATATTTTTACTTTGTAGGCCAAATGCAGCACCATATAACATAGTTGATTTTACAACAATTCTATAAAACTTATATTTAATTTTGAGTGAAAGTTTTCTATCACACAATATGTCAGATGTATTTCTTCACTTTATCTATCAAACTATCCATCATAAATAAGAAAAAAATCATGATTGTGTCAGATTCCCATTGCGAAGCTTCAAAAAGATCATGCCAAAATCTTGTTAAGACACAAACCCATCCAACCTTAATGTCCATGCTATTGAGTACTCCATCGACTTGACCCACCTTGAGTATCTAGGGTTCAAAAGTATACCCATTAAAAAACTAAACCCACCTGGAATATCTAGGGGTCAACTTCTTTTGAGACTGAAGATATCGCAACACAACTATCTAAAAGAAAATAAAGATATCGCAAATGCTAAATAGTTAGGAAATAAAACACCCCACAAAAGGTCAATTAAATCTCTCGTATCTAAATAATTATACAGTGCCATGGAATCCTTTATCATAAGTAAAATAGCATCGCTTTGCTTTAGTGGGCTTTTCACTAAAAAAGGCTATCAGATAACCATCTAAACTTAAAAACCTTACTAAAATATGGGTTTGTAAGGATAGGTGCATCAGTCAATTTTTGTTTTATATTCTCAAAATCTCACTCGAAGAGGGAACCCATTTAAAATTTTGTTTTTTTCCAAACATTCAGTTAGAGGAGCCAAATTCTAATAAATCCTCAAATAAATCTTCTATTGAATGTAGCTAAATGATGAAAACTTTGTCTCAATGAAGATGTTGGTTTAGGCCAGTCTCTAATTGCTCTCACCTGCCTCTACCTAGTTTAAAGAGATACCATAAGAAGACACTATGGGCTTGTTTGGTTAGAGGATGAATTTGGGTAAGAAAAGAGAAAATAATTTATTTTATAAAGTTGAAGGGAAAGAAATTTATTTTAATATTGAGAGGTGTGTAGGATGTGAAATAAAGTTGATTTTAAGGTTGAAATTTGTGTTGGATGTGAAATAAAGTTGATTTTAAGGTTGAAATTTGTATTGGATGTGAAATAAAGTTGATTTTTAAGGTTGAAATTTGTGTTGGATGTGAAATAAAATTATTAAAATTTATAATAAATATAAAATATTATTAAGATATTTTTTTGCCCATTTTTGGGTTCATGCCAAACAAGGCCTATAAATCTAGAAAAAAGAATAATAAATTGTAGGAAAATACGCTTTTTCAAGTTAACATAAAAGCTTAAAATTCGTAAGAGTGAGATAGTGATTATATTAATAACACCAACAATAGACAATCTCTAAGAGCCATCTTTTATTACAGTCAAACAAGCAGGAACTACAAAGGACTCAAGTTATATCTCATAAATAATTTCTAATAATTCATGATCATGTTTACTTAATACTCTTATAAGACTTACGGAAAAATCTATAATAAGGAAAAGTCGGCAACTGAGATTTAGGAAAAAATCAAACAACCAGACCACTACAAATGGTGAACGATAATGTTCAACTTTAGGTTGAGTCCATCGATGGCACCTTTAGATACCACATTGATGCATAAGCAAAGATCAACCCTTCATCCAACTTACTGCTTATGTTATGTGTTGTTATATGTATTTTGGCAGTTTATTTGCATCTTTAACCTTGTTATATCAATAGGAACGCCCACTTAGAAACCTGTATTTGTGTTTAGGTTACTTAAGGTCAGTTGAACTCAAAATTGGATTGATTTGGTTCAATTTGGATTGAATTGGACTCAAAGCAGGTTATATTAGGCTTATTTATATCAAAGAAGAAGTATGAGGCCTTATTTGCACCATCAATTTAATTCCCATCACCCCACAAAGATCGAACTCAGCACTCAGGTCACGATCTCTCTTGCTCTCCTGCTGAGCCACTGTTCACTCAGCCTCAACCTCCACTTCGACCGTGAGCGACAATTGAGCCCACGCACGATGGCACCACGTCACTCGGCCATAATCCTCCGCCTTTGCCATGACCATCGGGAGCCACAAACAGAGCGCTTGCCATCGCGTTGCTCTATTCAATTTGATTTTTTTTCTTCTATAACGTTTCTAGCAAGTTTACTAAGAAGAGGATGATGATAATTAAGCAATTTTTGAGTTAAATGGAGTCAGAGCACTGCGGGTGTTCTTCTCTTAGGCGATCCAAGCACTAGTGGTGCCTGAGTCAAGTCGGGGCGGCAGTGAGCTACGATCGATTGAACTAATTCCGCGCAAAGGGCATCGATTTTGCATTGGTAGTTGGAGCAGAGGGCTACAGTCATCGAATTTGGAGACTTGAGATTCCATAAGATTCAAGTTCTCTGTATATTTCATTTTCTAATGTTTATCACTATTTTCTCTCAAATCTCATATTTTCTTATTTTCTTTAGTTGCTTGAACATATTGTTCCATCCTACTGTTCTTGGAAAAAAATGAAGGTTATTTTCTTGTTAGTGAATTTTGTGTGGGATAGATTATCCATATGTTCCTTGGAATAGATTAAGGAATTTGAGCAAGGTAATTTCAATTAATGCTTAACAAATTAATTGAAATTACTGAATTTAATTTGGAGAGGTTTGAATATTGCTTCTGTTTGGGTTGAAATAATTGAAGGGTTAGATGATGCAGGGACAGATCACCCATGCCAATGGCTTTGTTTAGTCTACGACCTCGAACGTACATTATAACAATTGATTTACTTGTACATAGTTATCTTTATTTCTACATATTTTATTTTCATCATTATAAGTTGTATACTATATTTAAGTCAATGGAAATGTCCACTTTGATATCATGTATATATTGTGAGTTGGTTTGAGTCTTATACATAGGTTGAATCAAATTGAGTTCAAGAATAGTTCACCTTAAATCAATTTGATTAAAATTAGGCAAGCTTTGGATTTATTCAAGATGTAGCTAAAGTATGGGGACTTGGATGTAATTTCACCTTTATTTAACAGAGCCAGCCCTAAAATTTGATCAGGCTTTCTTCCTCTCCCGAATTCGCGATGCGCCAAGCCAGTCGACAATTCTTCCTCACTCGATCTCTCTTGCTTCACTCGGGTAGCACGACCAATGAATTTCCATGATCTTTTTGCCACGTTGACCACGATGACGCAGCGTCGTCGCGCTCAGCCGGCAACTTCCCATCTGCCTTTCTCTTCTATAAAGCTAGAGCTTGGATTGTGAAGGTATGTTGTTAATGAAGAGAGAAAAAATTTCCATTTTGTGAATATTTGAAGGAAAAGTGGTCATCTTCATCGGATCTATGTAGGTGGCATCGATTCGAATTGAGAAACGCAGAGGGGCTATAGGTTTCCATTGATGCTTGAGGGTTTTAATTTTGGGTCTTCCCTACCAAGCTATCCATTGAACTTTGTTGTCTACCTGAAGTTTCAGTATTGTTTCTACTTCTTTAGTTGAATTGGAACTTTGAATCTAAATCTCTGTTAATTTCGCTGGTTTACATAGCCATTCATTTGCTTGCTTATTGCTGGATTCAGCTCTGTCAACTGTACTAGGCTCAGAAACCTATTTCCCCTTGATATTTAAGTCAAAAATATCATGGATTTGATCTGCCATTGTTAGCCCAGATGTTAAATCCTATAATAAGAATTCTTCTCATCTTGCTAAAACTAATTCGTTGCTTGCTGAAATTAATCAATTATCGAAAAAGCATGCTAGCTAATGTTTAAGAGTAATATCCTCACACTGATATTATTTGATCTCCATGTCAAATAATCATGTAATATGCATTGGTGCTTAATTTCTTTAGCAATTTGATAAATTTTATCTTAACTAAGTAAATTTCTAAATTGGTTAAGAGACATCACTAATCAACTAAGGAAACTTCACGAAATTCACCAGTGGTTGCAATGATATAATTAGGGGAATCTTAGCACGATCTCTTCAACATCATATAGTTAAATTAATTTTGCATATTTAGGTCAGAGTATCATCCTTCCACATAAAAATAATCCTAGGCACAATCCTAATTTTGGTAGCATGAGGTTCGCATTAATGAACATCTTGCTGCATCATTAAAGTTTACATCTTGCTATCATTGTGTTGCCAATCTGCCGGATTATTGTTTCCCTATACTGACTAAGTGGTCCTTAATTTGAAGCAAAAATCAATTTCTTGCTTGCTCTTTCAAATCTTGAGTATGCTTTGATACATGGCTTCTATTTGCTATCTAAATGACTACTTTGTATGATTACTCCATATTTTGAGTACTTCACGTCTTATAATATTATAGTTTAATCTCTTAGGTTCTTGATGGGTTCCTTATGTTACTTGCATAAGTTCATTGAATTTACTTTGAGCATTTTTAATTTCTATGGGAGTTCCATGAAACTTTATGTGAATAAGTTAACTTTCATAATTAAGATAGGTTAGTTTAATCTCCTCCAACTCGCATCATATGGCATATTAGAATCCAGACTTTAATTAACTAAAATATTAGATTTTCAAAAAAGCAAAATGAATTATAAAAAGCTAAAGTTTAAAATCATATAGCTTAAATTGAGTTCATAGGTTATGACATTTAATTGCATGTTTAGGTCATTCAATAGATTAAAAATATTTTTGGATATAAACGCCCGGTAGTATGTGAATATTTGTTTTTGACAATAAGGTGTAATTATTTTTTATCATCAAGAAAATGCGTCAAACTTGAAAGATTTGTGGCATTTTTGTCCATGGCTATTTCAGCTATAACAGGTGCAAGCAGAATGCAAGAGAATTCTATTTTAGCTCTAACTAACTTAAGTGCTTAATCTATTGTTTTGCATAACTAATAAATTCAATTTTCTAATTAACTTGCTCCTTATCGTGAAATGTTCAACTTCCACGTCCTATGAATCACCCTCCATGCATCCACATGGCTCAACGATCCAATTAGATGTTGCAGTTGTATGCTACAAAAGTTTCATGCTACTGCTCCCCTATCTAAACCCCAAGTGAATCCACGATCACCAAAGATGACAATATAGATTAGTCACAAAATTAACAGCTACATTATGCAAGAGAATGTTCATGGACAAGCATAAAAGCATAATGCCTCCAAAAGAATAACAAGAATGATGCAGTATTGAACATAGTTTACATAATCAACAGTTTCATAGTGGTAGTAGAATTTCATGAACAGCCCCATAACTGCAATGTCCATTTTTCCATAACCACAGAGTAATAGAAAGGTGCTTCAGAAAAATAGCAAGAAAATGTACAGTAATCTACTAATAGAAGAGGAGAATATAGCTACGGTAGAAAGAGTGCCGCGCTGAGCTTCTGGTGGAATCTCAAAATCCAACTCTGGAATCTGCAAATTGACAATGAATGATTGAGAGACGTAACAAATAACTCAATGGTAAAACAGTATTCTGGACTTAAACTTGAAATATTTTATGTGTAAACAGCAAAACAACTCAATCTAAATCTGAATGCATTTCTATGCATGTGTTTTATGAGTTGAGCTCCTGCATCATTTTCCACATCATTAAAACCGATTGCATTCAAGAATAAATTACGACTGTGCCTGGCAGCTATTAAATTTTTTCCCCAAGTTTTCATGGCAGATCATATGAATTAACTAGATAAGTGATTTGTGAATTTCAAAGCATAACTCAGGTCACTTGAAATCAATCTCAAATCCAATACACAATTGTTTGGCAGAAACAACAATAGCAGATTCAATCATACCTTAATAGTAGCAGAATCAGATTTCACAACCTGACGATTTAGCATCTGAAGAAAATAAATTACAAATAACAATAACAAAGAATAGAATCAGTTTCAATTATAAAAACCGATCGTAATCGCATAAAAAGCAACTCACAATTTCAATTAACTTCAGAGGGTATCATAAAATTAGGATAAGTGATGACTAACAATTGACGAACTTAAAGCATGAAAAGCATAGAAGTACAGCAAGCATGCACAAACCTGTTGATCTCCCCGAGGAACCAGCAACTGGTAGCAGCACCCACGAGGCTGAAGCTCGCCAGCAAATTGGACCTCGTTGTTCCTAGTAGTCAAAAACCTAAATTGTATAAACTTCTATTGATGGGAAGTACAGGAAAGAATCAGATCAGTTAGTACCTCTCGTAACAGTGTGAGCATTCAAACGCCATCAAAACTACCTGCCAAGAGATCAAAAATTTACGCACCAATTTCCATTACAGAAAGGCTTGTACCGACGGAAAGGGGTGAAAAGAACCTCTCTGAAATGGGGAATCCGAGTCAGGAGAAATCTGGTTATGCCCTGCAGAAAGCTCGTCGCTTCAGGCATCGGATTACAAGGCACAAATCAAGGAGAAAAGGGGGACTCAAAACTCTGAAATGGAGGCCTCACATTCTCTCCGCATCGCATGCACAGGCTCTCGACCACGTAAAGCGGCGACTCCGACGCCTCCTCGCCGGACACCGCAGCGGCCGCCGACCGGATGTCCATCAGAGCATCGCTGTTCTCCATCTTCGGCTACTGTCCCTCCTCTACCTCCCGCCGGGATCTATGGAGATCAGCGGGTTGAGGAGATCAGCGGCTTCGAGAAGATCAGCGAAAGAACTAGAGAGAGAATGTGAGGATCCGTAATGGGCCTCAACTTGTGGCCCAATAGGTTAAAGTTTTCAGGGAAAATGGGCCTCCAGAGAAATTGTTATGTTTTTTTTTTTTTGGGATAATTACGTATATGTCACATTAAACATCTTTATTTACGCATTACCTATTCATTCTTGTTTAATTACGCTACACACACTCCAAACATTACAAAGCTTACAACCACACACTTGAGTTAAACTCAGTTAGAATCCAGTTGAAAAAAAGAATATTCCATTAATAAATTTTAAAAATTATATTTTTACCCTTATGTAAATAGTTTTTTTGTTATATACCATGGTATATTAATGGAGATTTGCCCTAAAATCACTGCAGATCGTGGTTTTGTTCTTCCGTCGCAGCCATCGGCACCGATTTCCGCTTAGCACTCGCGGTTTTTTTCTTCCGTCGCAGCCATCGGCACCGATTTCCGCTCAGCACTCGCTGTTTATTTCTTCCGTCGCAGCATCGGTACCTTTTTCCGCTCAGCACTGGCAGATTTTTTTCTTCTGTCGCTACCATCGGCATCGATTTTCTCTCACCACTTCAAGGTATGCAGACTTTCTTCTCTTGCCAACATTGATACTGATTTGTGCTTGCAGCACCTCACGGCGCACTGTGTAGATCTTCTTCACTCGCCTTTGTTGCTGATTGCTGCTCCCAGCACCTCACGGTGCACAGATCTTCTTCACTTTTCTTTATTGTGCACATCTCCTTTCATCACCACCAGCATCATGCAGACCTTCTTATATTAGCACTCTTGTTAAGCATCTATTATTCTGCTTACCTTGCTGTTGATTTCCCTTAATGCATTCTCAAAAGTATATTTTTTTTCAATTTTTTGAACTTATTTTTTTCATTTTTATGTTAATAAAATCTTCATTTAAGCAGGGGTATAGTTCAGAATGAAAGAAAGATATAACATGGGTGTTACTGAATTTCATTTTATTTCAAGTAGAGAACATTACAAATTGTTTGCTGCCATGAATTTTTTGATAAATTACTGCAATGCACATGACCCCTTTTATTATTAGACTATATTATTTCTAAATTATTTTTCTTATATATTTTATATTCTTTTTCATAGGATAGAATGAATAATACATCCAGGTTGTCGTCTGTTGGATATAATGATCCAACGAACATGATTGTCTGCAGTTGTAATCGTGATTGTGGGTTGTACACTACTAGGCAGGGAGAGAATACTGGAAGACGATTTTACAGATGCACGCATTACAAGTCATTAGATGGTTGCGATTTTTTCAGGTGGGTGGATGATGCTCATCACAGCTCTGTTGATATTAAGTACCAACTGTTTGCAATGGAAGAAAGAATTAATAGAAAGTTCAGAAGAAATGAGTTACTGCTGAAAATGTGTGTTATTGTAATCGTCATTCAGTTTATATTGCTCCTTTTTAAGATGTAGGTTTTGGTTTTCATATCACTTTCAAGACTTGAGATGTATTAACTTTCTTATGTGATGTGTAAGACTTGAGATATATTAAATTTCTTATATGATGTATAAGACTTGAGATCTATTAAATTTCTTATGTGATTTTGAAAATGAAGGAGCAAGCAAGAAAACTTGTAATATTCACCAATACAAGATTTACAATTTGTTGATCTCATTGTTTAGATCGAATGATCGAAGCATTTGAATAATAACTAGCTGATGGCGCCAAATATTACATCATATAAAAATGCAGCTTGATGGCACCGAATATTTGCGTTATGCAGGTTTATTCCATCATATAAAAATGCTTGAATATGAAGGTTGATTCCAGGTTAATTAGCTGGAATTAATCACTAATATTGCTTGCAAATAGCGGCTCGATCATTAATCTGGGGCTGGCTGCAGGCTAGCTGGCTTTTAACTTCTGTTGATTAATTGGGCCATCCAACATTACTTCAATCAAACATTTAATCTGTCGTGTGCAGTGAAACATATATATAGCGAGCATGACTATTTTGAATGAAATAATTTATAACCAAGCTTGACCATATATAAAATAACATATATAAATGCAATAATCATAGAATATGATTCTACTGCCATGCAAATTGTCACCTGAACCAAAACATAATTGCATGCATGATCGATGCCATGAATGTACCATGAATGTACCACAGAAGTACTATGAATGTACCACAGAAGTACTATGAATGTACCACAAAAAGTTCTTTACCAACCCAAAATATAAAATGTAAAATCCAAGCATATGTCTACATAAGCTTAGATCAATAACATCTACATAACCAAAGTAGTTATAAACCAACAAAAATAGATAAACTTTTAAATCTAAGCAATGATTTGAGCTTGGATTAATTAACATTATTACAAAAGTTTAAAATGCAATAGAACCACCAGTCAAATGTTCCTGTGCCTGGCCCCGATCACCACTTTGCCTTAGCCCCATATTGTCTTTTGCATGAACAGTAGTTGCCGAAGAATTCCTATATTTGTGAAATTTAGATATATTAGCAACACAAATAAGTGTGTTATTTTTTGGACAAAAAATAACACTTTACCTTGTTCGTTTTCTTTGAACTTGGCTTGATTGGCTCCAAATTTCAGAACTTGTCAAATTAATTGGGTTCCTACATGAAGACCTATGGTGACCATACATTCCGCAACGGGCGCAACGATGTCTCTTACGGTTGTTCTTTTCAAGAAAACTTCTTACTCTTTTCTTCTTGGGACGACCCCTTGGGTGTGTTGTAATTGGTGGTTGAAGATACAAACAAAAACTAGAAT
This sequence comes from Apostasia ramifera, assembly GCA_019297695.1. Lineage (NCBI taxonomy): Eukaryota > Viridiplantae > Streptophyta > Magnoliopsida > Asparagales > Orchidaceae > Apostasia > Apostasia ramifera. The sequence goes on from JAEMOT010000895.1 coordinate 205,125, forward strand.
TATCCCATTTCTTCTTATCGGGTAATATTGTTATGGACCCTTCATAGGACATAGCATACCTATACTTTAAAAATCAAATATGCATTTGCGAATAGAAAAGATCAAATAAACTTTCAAATAAGAATAATAATATTAATATTATATAAAAAAAAATACACTCGTACCTGTACACATGATAATAATCATCAACGTAAGTGTGCCACAAAGGAAGATCCAAAGAGGTAATAAAGGCTGCAGCATGAACACAAAATAGCCCAGTAATCTGCCATTTCATACAAATGCACATCTTCTGTACAAGGTCTACTTTATTTCTACCAATTTTCCCATCTACCTCTGCTTTTGTGCTACAAGATAGTCTAACTATTAAATGTTCCTTCCTAGTAGTAACCATCCTGACATGCTCTCTCGCAGTGGGTACTAGATAACCCTTACTATTCCACTTCAGACTATCAACTCTTCTAGAATTTCTCTGTTCCATGAGCTTCATTCTGATTGCATCCAGAAGGTCAATCACTGACTTACTCCTGTGTTCCGAGATCCATGTATTGAAAGATTCTGCTGTGTTGTTCGTATTATAGCCAGACTTGATATACGGTAGAAACTGACTTTTAGACCACTTGAAACTCAGCTTACACAAATATGCATGTAGTTTTTCGTTAATGTAAAATATCTGCTCCATGTTTTTGTGAAATTCATCTATGAAATATGTATTAGCTGCCATATGGAAAACATTACCTAAAACATGAGGCTGACGACTATGAAATGACTTCTTAATATTTTTCCATAAGTGTCTAATGCATACACGATGCTCAACACCAATGCCAAGCTCTTTGATTGCCTCTTCAAGGCCTTTTTCCATATCAGACATAAATGATATATCTTGTGCGTTATTACCAAGTGCCACCTGTAAGTTCTCCAAAAACCAACTCCATGTGCTTTTTGATTCAGTCTCAACAACAGCAAATGCTAATGGAAATAAACCATTGTCACCATCTAAAGCAACTGCCGCAAGTAAAATACCTAGATACTTCCCTTTCAAATGACATGCATCTAAGAAAATTAATGGTCTACAACCAACCAAAAACCCATCAATACAAACAGAGAAACTAATAAAAACTCTTTTGAACCTAAGAGTCTCCATATCATAATCGACCTTCATATGACTTCCTGGATTTCTATTTTGTAATTCTGTAATCATTAATGGAACCAGTGCATAGCTATCCTCAGCTGACCCAAACACTGTTTCATGTACAAGCTCTCTAGCCCTCCACATTCTCATGTAAGGAATTGAAATATTAAATTCTTTCTCTAATCTTTCCTGCAGCTCATTTGGAGTAATATTAGATTTCTTTTTAATGTCGCCCTTAATCATTTCAGCAATCCAACTGATTGTAGCCATATTCTTTCCATTCCAATTAATGCCTTGGCACTCATGCTTATCTTCTAGTTTAGTGATTGTATATGTTGCGTCTGCATTACAGAGAGAAGCTCTCACTCTCTATGGACATCTAGGATGGGAACATACAGCTATAACTTTAGCCTTCTCACTATAAGTTATTCTAAAGTTGAAACTCCCTTTTATAGCTGCAGAAATCAATGCTTGCTTAAAATCACTTCTAGAATCAAAAACAGAGCCCAAATTGATAGACTTATACTCAGGATGAGGACTAAATTCAGATTCTAAATCAGAGTCTAGCAAAAACCCACTTTCCTGTAAATTAGGTGATACAATTCTGATATTGTCTATTCTAGGACCAACTGAATCTTCAGATTCATCGCTAGTTTTCTGCTGATTCTTTCTCTTAGACTTTCTCGATGGTGGAGTTGACAAAGGTGTCCCAATCCCCTTAGTAATGACTACTACCTCACTTTTACAACTGTTCTGAGCAAGACTCCTCATATTTTGGATATCTAGGTCTGTGCTAATGTACTGATATTGCTTTGGTGATAAATTAGGTATAACAAAGTGTAACTCGAACATATGTCCATTAAGCCATGAACATATACCTTCTACCACTTCTTTTAACTCAAAAAAACTCAATAAATCAGCATCAACATGGACTGTTTTTTGCTTCCCACCATCATATTTCAGTCTATGATCACCTTCAGACAAAACTATAAATTTTTAATTTGAAAACAGAAATCAGCAAAAGCAGGTAAAACTACACAAAAACAAGATTGAAACAATAAAAAATTAAAATTTCGGAAACTAGCGAGGAAAGAGTAAGATTGATTATCCAAAAAATTTTAGATTGTAAAGTACATAAAACTAAGAATTTGAGTGTAGGAAAAAAAAATCTTTTACAAAACCCTAGTCTTACTATTAAAGAGAAAGTGTAGAATAATATTTATATATCAAGTTAGAGGCAAGAGAAAGTGTGGATGCTCACTTGATTCGCTGAAAAATAAGAGAGAGGATAAAGCTGGAGAAGAGAAGAAGAAGACCTATGCGTCTGAGCTCCCTCCAACAACTGGAAAAGAGAAGAAGACCTATTCGTTTAAGCTCCTTCAAACGACCGGAGAAGAGAAGAAGAACAAATCGTCCTCTTATCTCTTGCGAACAACCGACGAAGAGATGCTGTATTCCTCCGATCTCAGCAGTCGCGATTCACCGGCGAAGAGAAGGGTTTTAGGTTTTCGCTGAACGGCTCAGATTTTTGATGAACGGCTCAGATTTTAAGTAACTTAACTATAGTTAAGTTACTTAAAAACTATGGTTTCTTATAGAAATAGAAGCAAGTTAAAGTTGTGGTTGTAAGCTTTGTAATGTTTGAAGTGTGTATAGCGTAATTAAACAAGAATGAATGGGTAATACGTAAATAAAGATGTTTAATGTGGCATGTACGTAATTATCCCTATTTTTTTTTGCTATCAAAATTGTTTTGTTCTTTTTTTTTCTATCAAAATTGTTTGGGCAAATACACCTAGGTCCTGAGTTTAACACTTAATAACACGCAGGTCTATATTTTTAAAATTATAACAGCGAGTCTTTGAGTTTTAAAAAATTATCAAATGGGTCTTTTTTTATTAAAATTTTTTAGAACTACCATTTTACCCCATGCCCCTTACTCTCCGCTGGACCCGCCGGCTGCCGCGCACGGATCGGGAGGAGGGAGAGAGGGGAAGGAGGTAAAATGGTAATTTAAAAAAAAATTAATAATAAAAAAATACAAAAAGGACCCATTTGATGTTTTATCAAAACTCAGGGACCCGATGTTATAATTTTAAAAATATAGACCTATGCGTTATTAAGTGTTAAACTCAAAGACCTGAGTGTAATTTGCCCAAATTAAATTTTTTTTTGTTTTGTTTTAAGCAAAGAAATTATTTTGTTTGGATAATGAACTTGTGTAGATATTTGAAGTCCGAACAAGTCAGGACTACGGGACCGACATGGATATTCAAAGTCCAATCGACACATGCATAGGTTGGCCCCACACACGATAACAAAAAGAACAACTCTATTTCTTTACTGAACTACCTAGCAGGCTATTTCTTTTTATAGCTTGTGCCTAGACCTGGACAATGGACGGGCCGGATTTGACATGAATAGAGCTTAATCGGGCTTTAACTAAGTCAAATCGGGCTCAGGGAGGGCATAGCCCGGCTTACGGGCTAAAATAGTTAACCAAATCCGTTCAAAATTTATCGAATTTTAGCTAGCCCATCGGGCCACCTGCCCAATGCTCAGGTATAATGAGAAATAGACCTGGGTAATGGATGGGCTGGGTTTGGCATGGACCGGGCTTAACCGGGCTTTGAGTAAGCTAAATCGGACTCGGGAAAGGCTTAGCCCGACTTACAGGCCAAAATAGTTAACCAAATCCGTTCAAAATTTATCAGGCTTTGACTAGCCCATCGAGCCACCCGCCCAATGCCCACGTTACCACGTATACTTGTCTCCTCCCCTCAATAGTAATTTTATTATTAATAGTAAGATTATTCAGGAAAATTTCGTGACTAAAAAATACTTTTTATATCCCTATATGATGTTGTTAACTAGCAGAAATGGATTGCTAGGATGGGAGATGAGATAGAAAGTGTATTTTTGTTATTTTATATATAAATATTTAATTTATATTTATATTTAGAAAAATTAAATTAAATAAAAAAAGACTATTTTAAAACTTATTTAATGTTATCCCTAAAAATCTTTAGATAATATTTATCTTATTTTTTTAATTATTTCTTATATTAAATACTCATACGATAAGAAATGAACATTTTCATAAAAAATTTAGGTTTAAATCACATAGATATGTGAAACTCCATACTAAAATGAAAAAATATCAAAAAGAGAAATAGTGAAATAATGTTAATGCTTCATATAGGCTATATATAATCATACGTATTAACATAATAGTGCCTCTACATATTACTATCATACATATAAATACTACTATGTTGCATGTTTTTTATCAAAAAAAAAAACTATTTTAAGAATAATTTTATTTATATATCTTACTTTAAATATAAATGTTATTTAAAAATTTAAAAATTATGAATTAAGTAAAAATAATTTAATTAAAATTAAAAAATCAATTTTAGTAACTCAATTGATAGTTTTTTAAATCGTGAATATACTTAATATTAGCTTTAAATTTGAGAAATCTAAATGATATTTATACAATTTAATATAATTACAAAAACATATAAATAATTAACATCACAAAGTAAACAGTAATATAACTAAAATAGCAAATAATTCTATAAAAAAAGCAAATAATTATCTTTAAATTTTATTTATATGTAAGCAAAGCTAAATCACCAATCTCAGAAAATCGCATGATAATCCCACTTTCTTGACCTTTTATAAATTATTATGGATCAAAATATAAAATTTTACAAGCTTTATAAACTCAGATGTAATATTTTCTCCCCCAGGTAACCCCTTGAGCTGTCTCTTTCACAGAAAATATTTCCTTCGGGGTCCTGCATGCCGTCACCCCTGCTACGCCAATTAGGAAAAATTATTAGGTTCGGAGAGCTCGTCACATCACCTTTTTATACACCAATTAAATGGCGACAGCTGGCAGCGAGTGGCTCACTGCAGCTGGGTTCGGAGATCAAAGTGCTTGTTGTAGACATAAAGGTGCTTGTTATAGACATAAATGTGCTTGTTATAGACTTTTATAGGCATAAATATGCTTGTTATAAGCACATAACAAGCACGTTTATGTCTATAACAAGCACCTTTATGCCTATAATAAGTACATTGATCTCCGAACCTAGCTGCAGTGGGCCACCTGCTGCCAGCTGTCGTCATTTAATTGGTATATGAAAATGTGACATGACCAACTCTCCGAACCCAATAATTTTTCGCCAATTAGAGTGCACCGCGTGCAGTGCCATGCGCGTAATAGTGTGAAAAGACTATTTTGCATCATTTTTTTATAATTTTGTATAACTTTTTTATTTATTTATAAATTATTAATATTTTTTACTTGATTTACATTCTTATATAAATTGAATATGAAGTAAAACATGGTTTATATAAAGTCAAAAGTATATTGTCAGTATGCCATAACTTGAGCTCGAGTGTCATTTTGAATCGATATAGACTTGAATTAGCACAAAAAATTTTTATGGTACTACTAGATCTAACTTAACTCGAAATCAATTTGAGTTTGAGGGAGGTGGTCTCCAATTTAGACTTATTTTGTTCAAGTCATTTTTTTTGGTTTAATACAAATTTTAACTGTAAAAATTAAATTTATTATATATTTAGTATAAATATAAATTTTAAAATTAACTTATTTCATATTTTATATATTTGTAATATTAAAATAAAATTTTTGATATTAAATTTAAATTTTTTTCTTATTAAAAAAAAAAGCTCAGCCTGAATAAATATTTGATGTCAGTGCAATAATTGGGCCGAGATTCACGGGCCACAAGGCCCAGTTTCCTTTCTTACCAACCATAGTGGAGTCCCGCCGCACGTACGAAAGGCAAGGGACCCACCAACTCAGACCATTTTCCACCGTCCGATCGCGGTGGTTCTGTGATACTGTCGTGATGCCACGTGCGGTGGACCCGGTTGCTTCCTTTTTTGATAATTTTTAATATAAGTCCTTTGTTGATAATTTTAATTACGTGTAAGTCCCTTAGCTTGCTATGTTATTTTTGTATGACCATTCTAAAAGAATTTCATCTAAAAACTAGAAGTTTAGGTTGACTAAAATATAAGATTATTTACTTAAGAAAAATAAAAATAAGTTAGCCTTTTCTCTTTCAAATCTCGCCTTCCTCTCTCTTATCATTTTCTTTTTTCAATCAACAAAAATATCAGTGAAAGGTATATACTATAAAAAAATAAAAATATAAGTTATTACGAAGAATTTGCAAATTTAGAAATCTTAGTGCAATTTAAATTTACCAAATATCATAATTTTTTAAAATAAAATGCATAGAAAATTAAGGCATGTTGAAATATGAGTATCATTTATTTCAATTTCATGAATGATTTTTTCTCATAAGCATCACCATTTCCTGCCAAAATATTGACTTTTACTTAAAAAATGTATATTTTATTTTTTTTTATTTTCTTTATAAATGTTGTTTTTTTCTTTTATAATATTTATGAGTAATTAATGAAACAAATTAAAGTTTTGAGTCAAATTTGACCATCTTGTAAGTTGCAATAAATCTAATGAATGTGGCAAATAACTTTGTCAAATGATAGGAACAGTGGACTTAACTAAAATAATTTATTAATCTTTAACAGTTAATAGTAATATTCTCTTAAACAATTAAAGGAGTAAATCTCTGTCAGATGTGAGTACGACCGTCTTCTTTTCATTCTAAATTAACGGTGTCGTAACATTGTCTCATTAGCCTATCATTGATCGTCGTAATCTCGCAGATCAAAACAGTTTGCCAATTATAGAATTAATATTACAGATATAGTAACCTAATTTCCTTCCTTTTTATTTGCGATATTCTCTTTCTTCAAAGTCAGTTGTGCGGCTTGTGCCCGCTTCCACCATCCTATTCTCGATTTTTGCCACTTTTTCAATTCAGTCCCTCTCTTTACCTAATATTACTAAACATAGCATTATCCAATGCATTTTTTTACATTTTTTTTAGTAACTTGCATCTTTGTCTTTTACTTTTTGAGATCTATTGTAAAATGATCCATGTTTTTTGGAACATGCCAAATTAGTCCTCAAGTTACCATTTTTATTTTTATTAGATCCAAAAAAATAATCTTGAATACTTGATAATTTATGTAGAGATCATTGATGATATTTTAAGTGTACAGAAATTTTCTAGTTCTAAATATTAATAATAATTATAAAAAATATCCTCATAAATTAAAATATAAAAATTTATATAAAATTTATATGACTGCGAAAAAATTTATGTAATTTTTGATATAACTACTAAGAAAACTAACTACACCAAATAGATTAACCAAATTAATTTATAATATAAATTTTTGCTATCATACTAGATAAATTATTTTTAAGATAGAGAAGGACATATAATAATAAAATATTAATCTCAAAGGACCTATATTGCAACGATTCAAAATTTATTGATTTGATAAAAAAAAATTTATAATCTTAGAGACCTATACGTAATTTATTAAAATATATTTATAATATCATTTATGATGTACATATGTATTCTCAAAATATATTTTAAGTCATCTCAAATTGAAGGGAAAGAGCAATTGTGAAATTTTTAGTTTTAGGGAAAAACCATTTTGTAATGGAAGCCATTTTAGGTGACCTATACGCAATTTCGTTTTTCTTTTTAATAAATCTTTAGCCATCCCTCGTCGTTTTCTTTTTCGTTATCACGAAGCGCGCGCGGAGCTGCCGCATAGTGTGTTTCTTCTTCGTCTTCTCGCAGTCGCTCGCTCGGTCGCTCGGAGACGACTTGACTGGGGGTATTACTCTGGCGACTGGTGCTTCTCAGCCTGGACAATGGAGAGGAAGCAGGGTTTCTTCGCCGCGTTGAGGGAGATGTCGCCGGCGCGGTCGAGGTCGACGGCGCGGAGCCCATCTTGGGGGATGCCGGCGATTGCGGGGCTGTTGATGCAGCGCCGTAGGAACTGTCCGCAGCCGCCGCCGCCGCCTCCGCCGCTGGCGAGATCCGGAGGAGAGGCTTTGGCGCCGCTTATTGAGGGTCCAGATCCCGGCGATGTCAGCGATGGCGGAGATGGCAGAAAGGATGGATGGGGGGAATGGGTGCGGACGCAGCTCTCGAAGGCCCCAGCGTTGTCCAACGGCCACCAGCGGTCGGACCTCCGGCTGCTTCTTGGAGTTATGGGCGCACCGCTCGGCCCCGTTAATGTCGGCTCCGGCGAGCCTCTTCCTCATCTGAGCATCAAGGGCACCCCCATTGTGAGTAGCGGTAGTATATATTTTTTTCCCCTTTTTCACTTTTAAACTCGATTTTGTTGAGGAACATGATTTGAACCTAATTTACTTGTTTTGCTATGTTCTCTGGACTCTGAAGTTTAACTTCTAGGCTTGTTGGGTGGATCATTTACTTCCAGTTCTTCGGTTGACATCTATAAATTGCTGTTCTAGGGCGCCCAATTGTGATTTTGGAAGGATTTGATGAATTCTGTTGCTTCTGTGTTGTGAATTTTTTTTTCTTAAAATTCCCAAATTTTAGTTCAGAAACTTCGTTATGTTCATATTGTGCTACAGCATTAGACTAATTACTACCAAAAGGTATCTTCTTCAAGTGTGGAGGAAGGTTATTTTTGTTACTTCTATTTTAGAAAAATCTTTTTGCTTGATGTGGCAGGAGACTTCTTCTGCTCAGTATATACTGCAGCAGTATGCAGCTGCATCTGGAGGGATTAAGCTTCTGAGTTCTATTCATAATTCCTATGCAATGGGGAAGGTGAGGATGGTTGCATCCGAGTTTGAGACGGCAAATAAGGTCATCAAGAACCGAAATTCATCAAGAAATGCCGAGAGGGGTGGTTTCGTGCTATGGCAGATGGCCCCTGAGATGTGGTATGTCGAGCTTGCGGTTGGTGGCAGCAAGATTCGTGCTGGTTGCAATGGCAAGATAATTTGGCGGCACACACCTTGGCTTGGTGCTCATTCTGCCAAGGGCCCTGTTCGCCCTCTTCGTCGTGCGCTTCAGGTACTCGCATTTTTCGTCATTGAACTTCAAAATATCCATTGAAATGCCCCTTGTAAGGCTTGAAAGAACAAGTCATTTTCCTTTTGAATTAAGGTTAGTGAAACTGTGTTTTCCAATTGCAATTCAGCAGTAATAGAGTTTTATAGATATAGGCAATTGTTTTTCTTGTAGGGTCTTGATCCATTGACCACTGCAAGCATGTTTGCTAATGCTCAGTGCATTGGGGAGAAAAAAATCAATGGAGAGGATTGTTTCGTTCTCAAGCTCTGTGCTGATCCGCTGACACTCAAGGCCAGGAGTGACGGCCCTGCGGAGATCATAAGGCATGTTTTATTTGGCTACTTCAACCAGAAAAGTGGGCTTCTCGTCCACATGGAGGATTCACACCTCACCCGTATCCAATCAAATTCGGGCGGCGATGTGGTGTATTGGGAAACAACATTCAGCTCCTTCTTGGACGATTACCGCCCTGTTGAGGGCATTATGGTTTCCCACTCAGGTCGCTCAGCAGTCACTCTTTTCAGGTTCGGGGAGGCAGCCATGAGTCATACCAAGACCAGGATGGAAGAGGCATGGACCATAGAAGAGGTGGCGTTTAATGTCCCCGGTCTTTCCATGGATTGCTTCATCCCTCCTGCAGATCTGAAATGCAGTTCGGTTACTGAAACCAGGGAGCTGCCTCACAAGGAGAGGGGGAAGAGTGCTACTATCCCAGGTTTTAGTCGAGCAAAGGTTGCAGCTTTTGACAGGCAACAGTATATCTTCTCTGACAAGGATTCATGGCGGATGGAAAGCTGATACTTCCTGCCAAGTAATTCACTGAACTGATTATATGTCTGCTTTGTTATTTTACTGACTTGTAGAACCTGACTCCCGACAGTTTGGAGATTATCTAATGTTATCTGTAAATAGGAGCATGAGTATTCTCAGTGCTTTTTAGTTAGATACCTTGGTGAAGCTCACCTTGAGATTTGATTGGCAGCCCACTTTGAAGGGATGAAGTTGGGATTTTCCTTAATTCATAATTTGGGATGAGCGGGTGAAAAAGGTGTCGTTGCTTAAACCGATTCGCTCGCAGGTGGCTGCAAGAACTCTGCCACCGGCTTCAGCTTACATTTTTCAGTTCCTAATTCTGTGTGGTTCGATATGTTTATTGATGTTACAGTTCCTTTGAGTGATCTAGATAATATCTTTGTATTCGAGCTGATGTTACATGAGATGGAAATGATGGCTGAAACAACACTTATACTTATCAATTCTTGTGCTTGTCCATTATCTGTTGACTGTTATAAGCTGTATTGATGTGTCATTGCTGAGATTGCTTTTCCTATCATTTGCTATTTCATTCTGTAGGCTGAATCAATCATCATTTTTAGTTAGCTTGCACGTCATGAATTAGATGGAGTCATGAGTTTCTACAAAAGTAATAGTTTATTGCTTTAAAAGAATTTAGTTAGGCTAAAACATGTTAAGGAATTGATGTAAATAGTGATCATCCACACACATAAATGACATATTAAACGAGGTTCAACCCAGATTAGAGCTACATCCTTAGGCAACGGTAAATGAATGTTCGCTATGAAAAGGCGATGGGTACGAAGATAGGAGGTTTCTCAGAACTGAAAGAGCGTAAACAAATATAAATTCTGAATACTCCGCAGATGGTTTAGGATTAAAGGAAACCAACCCAACAATAGATGTCTTCAACCCTCAGAATCTCAAAATGGTGAGAGTCTAGGCATGTGAAAGAAACCATCATAGTGGCCTTTTCAAAGGCTCCCATGTGCTTTTCAGCCTCATTCATTGCAGGTTGTCTTCCTCTTTTTAATCCATTCAATGTGACCTGGAGACTTTATACTTTTACCTCATTTGGCAGGAATTGTCACCATAAAGTGGGAGGGACCTCTTATTTATGGCACTTAGAAGCTTCAACATTACCTCTCTTGCCATATCAGTTGATGAATGTCTTTTTCTTTTTTTATGAGAATTAGACCTTTTGGGAACCAATTCATCCCAATCAATTAGACTTTCTTCTTTCTTCATGATGTTTGTCTTAGCTTTGCCCCAGTCATATTTTCTTTTTTAGCTGTAGAACTTGAAATATCTTCAGTGAGGCCATGTGCTACTACCCTACTCTCGAAATCCAGTCCACTTTAAGGGCTCGTTTGGTAAGCAGAATGAAACGACTTCGACCCTTCGAAAGTCGATCCACTTAATTAAATCTGCTAAACAATTTATCTCTATCAAAAAATCTTGGCTTCACATTATTTTGAAGCTGTGAAGCCAAAATCATCTACAACATGGTTTCAAGCCATGCCACTTCACTTATTCAAAAGCCGCTTTAAAGTCTGAATCTGATTCTATTTATTTTGATACTGAAGCCGTCATCAAACTTAAAATAAAATTTTTAATATCTTACTAATATCATTAGTGTAAGAACCTTAAATAAAATATCATTTTGTAAAGACTGTCAATAAATAACCGAAGTTATTTGCATGCTATTGCGGTGTCTTGAATCCCAACCTTTTTATCTTTGTGAATCCACTTAGTTACGGTGTAAGCCCTAATTTTTTCGAGTGAAGTTCTTTAAATTTGTGGATTTGCATGTTTTTTTTCTTTTCACTTAATATTTCCTTATGCATTTGAATTCTGGTTTTGGCATAACTGTTACCATTGTGCTAGGTTTAATTAAACATGGTAATTAATATTTATGAATGCTTTGATATCCATGTATGACAAGGTTTAAATTAGAACAAACATTATAAATCGAGCAAGTTGCATTTGGGCCACTGGTGTTCGAAGGTTATCATAAATTGGTCTTAATTTTTTTAAAAATTTTGATTTAGATTCCTGGATTGTAAAGGTATATCTGTCTGGTCCTAACGAAGATATCCTTGTTAATTTTTTATTATTACGTCATAAAATTATTTCGAATCGTTAACTTTTTAATCTTTCGTTATATTTATACAAGGATTAAGAGAAGTTAAAAAAATAATAAAATTTTACATTTTATATTAGAAAATGCCATTTTAAATACTTTGCCATCTATCTAGTGGCACACATGTGTGGCTTTGTATCATCATGATTTGTCTACATTAGTTTCACATGCTAGGGGATGTTGTGTTGGGAACATTCTGATGGATGATATGTCATTAACTATCGGCAATTTTATGCAAAAATTAAAATTTGCTCGAAATTTATTTGTATTTTATTCGATTTAAAATTAAATTAAATTTTTTTTGCTTAAAATTAGCTTGATGGAAAAAAAAATTAGATCAATTTGTAATTAACTTGATATATATATAAATATATATATTTAAAATTTTTTAAAATATAATTGAGATATTTCTGCGTATAAATATAATTCATATGAATTATAATATTATATTTTTAATATATTTAATGTGAATAACGAATATTTTTATAGAAAAATATGGGTTGTAGTTAGGTTCAATTTAACTTACAAATAGAATTGAAATTGAAAGAATTTTATTAGGCTTGAATTAAACTCGATTCTAAATCAAAAATTTTAATTTTAAGTTGAACCTAACTCGCACAAAATCGACTGGAAGCGACCCTTAATCTAAGCCAAAAACAGAAGCAATTCAAATTAAAAATAATGATATTCTTTACTGCAAATGATGAACAGCAAATTTTATAAGGTTCCTATGCTGTAATGAAAATGGAATTTTTTTTTATTATTTTGATAAGCTGACCCAATAGCAGGCCTTGAACTCAATCTAGAAATTTCGAGTTCATGTCGACCTAAATATCATGTTGGTTGGGTTCAACCTCCAACTTCAGCTTTTTATTAAATAAGTCGGGTACGTATTGCACATATCATGTTGAGTTTGGTTGGCTAAAATTGGCCATGTTATTTGATGGGTTCGTGAATTTTCAGTTGTCATCGACTTACCAAGCTACTATCTAATCAGTTCTATCTGCAACGGATAACCCATTGGCGAACAGAGTCAATTAGTCCATTGACGAATTGATGATAAAAAAAAATTGCCCTTGGGTGAATGAAGTGTCTGATGATCGATCGAACTATCTGACTGATCAATCAAATCATTCGATAGACGTAACAAACCTATCTATTTTTTAGGATTTGTTTGTTATAGAGTTTTCCTATAAATAAATTATCGTATGAGAAAAGTTTCTCTCAATGAGATTATGGTTTTTCTTTAGATTTAATTTTTCAAGTAAATTTAAGGGGCATTTAGTTCAACGTTATCTTGATATTATGTTATATTATCTAGAGAAAATAATTATTTGGTTTAATGACATCTATAAATAATCTTCTATTAGATTATAAAATTATTAGTTAAAAGATGACATCTGTTGAACCCTTTGATTTTGATGACAACAATTAATTTAGTTGTTATAGACTAATCCTCTTGTTTAGTGTGTTAACAGGTATTATCTCATTTGAGGATTGAGTCCAAATTAAAGTCCAGAGAAAAGATGGATCTCACTAGAATTTTTATTATTTTCTTTTCTAGGACTATTATGTAAGCATATGCATATTTGCCAAGGTTTTTACTCGAATTTTTCTTTTTGGTTTTCTAGTTGAGAAAACCTTATTCTCTTTCGTATTTATCGTGTTTGGTTGTTTAAGCGAAAATCTCTTTCAACTTATTCATGATTAAGTAATTTGAATTAAGAGTGTAGCTCACTCAATCTATTGATTTGAGTTTGAAGATTAACTCAAAGTTTAATACTTATCATATATTAGGTTAAAAGTTGTTTTAGCTTAACACAATCTCATGCCTATGATAGTTCCCGACATGGTCATTAATTGTTCCTCTATTTTGGTATATGGCAACATATAACCTATTGGTTAATACCCATGTATTTTCCAAAAGGTTGCATGAGCCACATCAATCCAAATCAAGTGCCATCATTCTTTCTCTTTGTAACTTGGGTTTTGTTTAATCCCTTGAATTCTTGGCTTGTGTTTTGATTTCTTGCAGCCTACCGTTTCTTCTTGAAAGCCTAATTTGCTATGATGGCCACCATATAAAATATTGAGGCATGCTTCTACTAATCATTTTTTATTCTTAATCCACTTGTCTTTGTCCCATTCATGTTGGCTTAAAGCACTAAGCCTACAATCACTAAAGGACAAATATGGGCTATTTTCTTCTCTCTCCTTCCAACGGAAATGTTTCTGCATTCTTAAGCCCATGCTTTTTTTCTTCTCCAACAAGATTTTCTCCAACACTGTTTTTATTTTCTGCATTCTGTTTTTGTTTTCTGCATTCTGTTTTTGGAGAAAAGCAACTCACCTTCTCCTCTCAAGCTCTCATCTGGTTTTTGATCTCCCAAAGCCATACTTGCAAAACATTTTGAAGTAGACTTTAAAGAAGGAGATTGTGGTGTTTCTCAAGTGGAAAGAAGCTGAAATTCCTGGTTCTATTCTGTTTTCTGCTTCAGAAAAATATATTGCTGCGTTTTGGTTCTCGGTTTGATGTGAATCTTGCTTCTTGAAGTTATTACATATTAAGATTCATCAAACTTCTGTTTTACCTCTTGTTCTTCCTTTTGAAGGCTTACATTGGGTGATATTTCTCAAATCATCTTAATCACTGTTTTATGTTTGGCTTTTCGGAATTATTTGAGTAGACCCTTGGCTTATTTGCATATGCATAGAGTGCCTCATTGTAATATTGATTCTTGTATATGCATTGTATTGTAAGCTAGCTAGTCTAGCAAAATCTTTACTTCCTTTCTATCTCCCTAGTGGAGGTTTGTAGTTTTGCTCAGCTTTGGTTCCTGTAAAAAGCTGTAGGATTGAAGGTTTGCTTGGCTTTGGTTCCTTGAAAAAGCCATAGGGTTGTATTGGGTTTGTTCGGCTTTTGTTCCCGTAAAAAGCCGGGGTTTTTAGTGAAATTCCCATTCGAGGTGCGTGGGGAGTGGACTAGGCGGAATGCCGAACCACTATAAATCTTTTGTGCCTATTGTGTGATATATTTCTACTGCTTGTCTTTTTCAATTGTTGAATACGTTATTTCTGCACTGTGTTCTATTTTGCAAATTGACCTCATTTCTGCATTGAGTCCTATTTTGCAAATTGACCTCACTTTCTGGTGGTACTCTCTGCTCTATTTCTTCTGCTGTCTGATTTGCTAAATCAACCTCTCTGCATCGTTTGAATTATCTATTAGTTATTGCCTTATTTAAACTCATAAATTTTATTATTCTCAATTCACCCCCCTCTTGGGAAGCCTTTGGGCCAACAAGTGGTATCAGAGCGGGTCTCTTTAATTGTATGCTAAGTGCTTACAAGACTAATCGCCTAGAGTCGATCTATGGCTCTTCCCACTCATATTTCGGATGACGCAATATGTGAGGGGCTATCGGCAAATCGTCCA